>ONZH01024799.1:0-190095 GCA_900303285.1 Rhinella marina | reverse complement strand
CGGAACGCACCCTGAACGCATCCAGACCAAATCCGCAACGCTCGTGTTAAAGAGGCCTTAAAGAGAGCCAGTACCCCCCCTCCCAAGCTGCATCCAAGGCAGTCAGAATCCTACTCCATACTAATAAGTGTGAATGCACCCTAAAACAGCTGTCTTCAGATCGATTTTTGGCTTGGCTGTTTCCCCTTGTCATTTCTCATGACTTGTTAAAAAGTTGGATTCATAGTGAGCCACTTCCAGAAGGTGGCACTAGCGAAACGGTTCTCTCTCTTTGCAGACAGTAAGTGTGTGCCTCCAATATGTCTGCCCTAATAGAACAATATAAAGGGGTTGTCAAGCCCTGCTGGTCTCTGTACTCCCTGTTCCCTCTTAATGTGCGTATGTCATGATACAGCCAAAAAATATACACTTGAGACTCAGCAAAATATGGGAGTTGGAGATGTCAACTGGCAGGCAATTTAGGATAAGCCCACCGACTCTAACTGGTATTTTATTCAGATTACATTGCCCAGTCAGGTATGGTAGAGAGGGCCATCCTTATAGGTCTTCCAGGGAAGCCAGAGGAGTTCCCTCTTATATGCTTGGGGTGAGCTAGCCATCATTAATGTTTCCATTCTGTGGATATGGTCAACTTCTAGCGCCCGTTCTCTAACCAATGGGGCACTAGTGAACTTCCAATTGCTGGGTATCACTGTACAAGCCGCTGTCAAAAAGTGGCGCAAGAGGCTCTTCTTCCCCACTAGAAGAGACCCAGGAAGAATCAACAGACATGCTAACTGAGAGGCTGGTGCTAGTTTAACCACAGAGACATGATGGTAAATAGTGAAAATTGCCTGCCAAAATGGCTGTAAGGCAGCAAATCCCCACCAAAACTGTGTCGTATAGTACCAACTTCCACGCCACATCTCCAGTACATGTTGGACACCGTGAGGAAACATTTGCACAGTGTTGGGGCAAGGATATCATCTAGACAAGGTAACATAGTAACATAGTAACATAGTTTGTAAGGCCGAAAAAAGACATCTGTCCATCCAGTTCAGCCTGTTTTCCTACAAGTTGATCCAGAGGAAGGCAAAAAAAACCCCTGTGAGGTAGAAGCCAATTTTCCTCACTTTAGGGGGAAAAATTCCTTCCCGACTCCAATCAGGCAATCAGAATAACTCCCTGGATCAACGACCCCTCTCTAGTAACTATAACCTGTAATACCCTCCAGAAATACATCCAGGCCCTTCTTGAACTCTTTTAGTGAACTTACCATCATCACCTAATCAGGCAGAGAGTTCCATAGTCTCACTGCTCTTACCGTAAAGAATCCTCTTCTATGTTTATGTACAAACCTTCTTTCTTCCAGACGCAGAGGATGTCCCCTCGTCACAGTCACAGTCCTCGGGATAAATAGATGATGGGAGAGATCTCTGTACTGACCTCTGATATATTTATACATAGTTATTAGATCTCCCCTCAGTCGTCTTTTTTCTAAAGTGAATAAGCCTAATTTTGATAATCTTTCTGGGTACTGTAGTCCACCCATTCCAGTTATTACTTTAGTTGCTCTCCTCTGAACCCTCTCCAGCTCTGCTCTGTCTGCCTTGTTCACAGGAGCCCAGAACTGTACACAGTACTCCATGTGTGGTCTGACTAGTGATTTGTAAAGTGGCAGGACTATGTTCTCATCACGGGCATCTATGCCCCTTTTTTTCATGCAACCCATTATCTTATTGGCCTTGGCAGCAGCTGTCTGGCACTGGCTTCTACAGCTTAGTTTGCTGTTCACTAAAATTCCTAGGTCCTTTTCCATGTCAGAGTTACCCAGTGCTTTACCATTTAGTATGTACTGGTGACTTGCATTATTCCTTCCCATATGCATAACCTTACATTTGTCAGTGTTAAACCTCATCTGCCACTTTTCTGACCAAGCCTCCAGTCTATCCAGATCCTGCTGTAGCAGTGCACTGTCCTCCTCTGTGTCAATACTTTACACAGTTTAGTGTCATCTGCAAAAATTGATATTTTACTATGCAAACCTTCTACAATATCATTAATAAATATATTGAAGAGAATAGGACCCAATACAGACCCCTGTGGTACCCCACTAGTGACAGTGACCCAATCTGAGTATCTACCGTTAATAACCACCCTCTGTTTTCTATCACTGAGCCAGTTACTTACCCACATACAGGCATTTTCTCCCAGGCCAAGCATTCTCATTTGTATACTAACCTTTTATGTTGGTACCGTGTCAAGCGCTTTGGAGAAGTCCAAATATACGACATCCATTGAGTCGCCGCGGTCAAGTCTAGAACTTACCTCCTCATAGAAACTGATTAAATTTGGTTTGACATGACCGATCCCTCATGAAGCCATGCTGATACGGAGTTATTTGCTCATTTTCATTGAGGTACTCCAAGATAGCATCTCTCAGAAAACCTTCAAACAGTTTACCCACAACAGAAGTTAAACTTACCGCGCCTATAGTTTCCGGGCTCTGTTTTTGGACCCTTTTTGAATATTGGCACCACATTTGCTATGCGCCAATCCTGTTGGAACACTCCCCGTCAGTATAGAGTCCTTAAATATCAGAAATAAGGGTCTGTCGATGACATTACTTAATTCTCTTAGGATACGGGGGTGTACGCCATCCGGTCCTGGTGATTTGTCTTATAGTTTTTCTCCTGAGCCTGACATGCTACAAGCAGTGTCTTGCCAAGCAGTGGTGAAAGATGGGCTGGGGGTTCAGGTTTGTTCAAAAGAAGAGAGTAAAGTAATGAAATAACAAGCATGGGGGGATGGAAGCTCAACAGCAGGGATTCAAAGTCAGTTCTGGGCAGTTTAGGAATCCCCAATGGAACTTTGTTTGAGTAAGTCTTGTAGCTGGGCATATTCCATCCATGATAAAGTCTATTTAGGCACGTCTCCTTCAAAAACTATTAAAGTGGGTAAGGAAAATTGGCAGTCATCATCTGAGTCAGATGTGTATTCTCAGCTGAGAACCAGGAAGAAGTGTCCCTGCCAACGGCTGGCAGGACCGTCGGATTGTCGAATAAAGGGGTCATCATTGACCATTTTGAAAGGGACCAGTAGATACAGAGACTGATGGGGCATAAGAAAGCAGGTGCAGGGCACTAGTAAGGACAAGTATACTGCTTGTATTTTTTTACGTATGGTGTGCTTAGGGCACCAAATATGAACTGCAAATATTCAAGGAAAAGAAAGAGAAATCCACTATGGTTTTACTAGAGAGGTAAGAGCTATAGTGAATGATAAAAAGTCTGCCTATAAGAGGTATAAAGAGTCTGGAAGTGTAGCGGACAGAGAAGTGTATAAAATTATACAAAGAACGAGACAAAACAGGTTATTAATGCTGCTAAAGCTTCAAAGGAGGAAGAAATGGCCAAACTGTTAAGGAGGGAAATAAAACTTCTTCAGATATATTAGTGACAGGAAGAAGAAAAACTGTGGCATTACAAAACTTAGCAATGGAAAAAATCTGTATATAGATGGGAATAAGACGGTCGCTGACCATCTGAATAACTACTTATTGCTCAGTTTTTTCAGATGGCGACTTTCATAATCAGAACATGGCTGGACATAGCATTGCCTCTAGTTGTAAAAGTCTTAGCCCAGTGTTTTCAGAGGCCGATGTTCTACAGGAACTTGTCCGGCTAAAGTTAAATAAGGCAATGGGGTCCAGATGGCATCCCACCCCAGAGTTCTTAAAGAAACTCTGATCTGTGATTGTTGGCCCCCTGACTGATCTATATAATCAGTCCCTTCTTACAGGAGATGTTCCTGATGATGGAGAATGGCTAATGTTGTACCCATTCACAAGAAGGGTAGTAGAGAAGAAGCTAGCTAACTATAGGCCAGTCAGCTTGACATCTGTAGTGGTAAAAATGATGGAGACTCTACTAAAAAGAAGATAATTGACCATCTAACAATAAACAACTTGATGGACCCAAACCAGCATGGCTTTACTGAGGGCCGATCATGTCAGACTAATCATGATTTCTTTGACTATGTAACTAAAGTGCTGGATGAAGGTGGTGCTAGTGGATATCGCCTACCTGGATTTCAGTAAGCTTTCGATACGGTTCCCCATAAAGAGCTGATAGAGAAGTTATCAAAATTGGACTTAACCCCTGGATAGTTCAGTGGATCTGCAGTTGGCTGAAGGACAGATACCAGAGCGGTTGTTGTTAATGGAGTGTATTCTGAGGAGAGCTGGTTACAAGTGGGTGCCACAGGGATCTGTTCTGGGTCCTGTTCTGTTTAACATGTTTGTAAATGACATAAGGGACGGCTTGGTAGGGGAAGGTTGTGCTTGTTTGCTGATGACACAAAAGTGTGTAATAGGGTTGATGTTCCAGGAGGTGTCGGTAATATGGAGAATGATTTATCTTTATTAGATAAGTGGTCAAACAATGGAAACTTCAGTTCAATGTTTCCAAATGTAAAATAATGCACTTGGGGAGAAGAAATCCTCTATCTGAGTATCGTATTGGCAGTTTGTGCTAACAAAGACCTCAGAAGAGAAGGATTTGGGGGTAGTCATCTCTGACAGCCCTCAGAAATGAGTAACCAATGCAGCCAGGCAGTAGGGAAAGCAAATCAAATCGTATGCTTGGCTGCATAGCTAGAGGCTAGAGTATAACAAGCAGAAAGAGGGAGATTGTGATCCCTCTGTATAGAGCTCTAGTGAGACCACACATCTGGAATACTGTGTTCAATTCTGGAGACCTCACCTGCAAAGGGATATTGCTAAATAAGAACGGGTCCAAAGAAGAGCTACAAAAAATGGTAGGAGGTCTAAAGCATAGTACTTATCAAGAAAGACTCCGAGTTCTTAATATGTATAGTCTGGAGGAAAGAAGAGAAAGGGGGGACATGATTGAAACCTTTAAATATGTTAAAGGACTGAATAAAGTTCAGGAGGGAAGTGTTATTAATAAGAAACAGACACACAAGAACAAGGGGCACAACCTGAGGTTAGTTGGGGGAAAAATCAAGAACAACATTAGAAAATATTATTTCACTGAAAGAGTAGTAGAAGCTTGGAACAAACTTCCAGCAGAGGTGGTTGATAAATCCACAGTAACTGAATTTAAACATGCCTGGATAACATGTATCTATCCTAAGATAAAACAAAAGGATAATAAAAGGGCAGACTAGATGGACCAGTGGTCTTTTTCTGCCGTCCCCCAATTCTTCTATGTTTCTATGTTTCTATATGGGACTTAGCAGCAGGTTCTCAAGCTGGTAGTGCACACTTCTCATGTAGGAATGGCTTCCCTTATAAATACACTGGATGGTGCCTTCTTGGGTTAATTTGGGCACAAGTTAGCATGGTTTGCACTCCCGCACTGCGATGCGTGGGCACTAGATAGGCCCTGCTTGCTTTGGCTTGTTTGCAGCAGGAGACAGAAAGAAAGAACAGTTATATGCATGTAGAGCAGCCTGAGTATGCAGCCTGTGACAACCAAGAAGGAGAGCAGAAGCTACCTGTGTATGTTGCTACAACCAGAGCACAGAGCAAAAATCACAGAAAAAAGATAAAAAACAAAGATAAAAACTTCCTGCATAATATAATAAATAAATATGCGGATGTCTATGGCTACATTTTTTAAAAAAAATCACAGAAAAAACAAATAATGCACACAATAGATGCAAACATTATATATGGACGAAGCCCTCATTCTGATCTGATCTCAAAAAAAATCTGAGACTCTTATAAAATATATATTGATCAAAACACATCTGTGCCCACCTACCCTCGCCAAGGTGGTCTCAGTCAGGCAGGTCCTACTCTAAACCTACCTATCAGGAGCGCAGACACTGCACATCTAGTGTGCTGCTCCTAGTCACCTCTATGTGCATCCAGCAACCAATGAGAGGAGGAGCAAGCACACCTATATGTACCACGTAATCAAGGCAGCCTGTTTGATAGGAAGAGCAAAAGTGCACAAGATACAACAAGTGCTACTCCCAGGATAAAGTAGAATTGCATTCACAGTGAAGGTGCCACTCCTCAAGTATATACTACACACTAAGCAAAAATTACAGATCTGCCTGACTGAGACCACCTTGGCGAGGGTTGGTGGGCACAGATGTGTTTGGTCTGATGTTTGTCTGGTAATGTGTGGCAGTCACCCATGACTATGGTGACCCAAGGAGGCAACCAACACAAAAGCAGCAATCATGGCAGGGGATGGAATCTCACTTCCTGCATGTGGACCAGTGAAGCACAGGTGACAGTTGAAGTGATGATAAGGTCATTAACCAAGGCTTCAGATGATGCTGCAGAAAATTCCTAAAGACAGGATAGCAGACCATGCCCCGTTACAACCATAAGAACAAGTCATAGAGATTTTCAGGTCCAATGGACTGAGAGGGAGACACAGCCATGGCAATGATTAGTGCTCCTGCGTCAACTGTGGCATACAATGCCGGCCTGTGCATCAGTCCCCTGTGGGAGAGCCACTGTAGGAGGATAGAAGGTCCCAATGCTGGTAACATTACTGTGTAGTGAATTTTACAGTTTTAGGTCTCATAGTTATGCACGTCAGAAACTATTTTGCAACATTTACAAGAAACCCCCCACCGCCCCACAACTTATGGAGAGAAGCAGCTTTGATAATTCAGCATTTTTTTTTTTTACCAAAACAGATAAGGAAGTGAGAGTGAGAGGCAGTGTAAAAAGTGGAGAGACTGTGCGTGTATTGTAAAGGATACTTTGTAAGACTCAGGAAACATGTTGCATAAGGAAATTGTTTTTTTTCCCTCTTGCATTAATATCCCCATCTTTTCTGGTTGACTTCTGCTTTCATCATTGTTGATACAAATATTCTAGTGAAGGCTTCAGTTCAACACATGTAGACTTGTAAGCGGATGCGTAGACTGTATTTTCCTTTGCCCTCAACTTGCTGTAAAGAGGTCATGTTGCAGTATCGGACTGGCCTACCAAAGCACCAGAGGATTCTCTGGTGGCCCCAGGCCTTGGGGAAAAAAAGCCCATTTGGAGCTGTCTTTGGCGATATTCACTTGCCACTAGGGTTTATTTTCTTTGATTCAAAACCTATTAGACATTATTAATGATATAGGGGTTGGGCCGTGAGAATAATTTCCTCTGGTAGGTAGGGTCAAGGAACCACAGTTCAACACGGCATGTTGTATTTTTATATTCACTACAAAAGGAATGATAAATACTTAAAAAACGTACTATAATATAAAACACTAATAGTAGGGGTATTATATTTGATTTTCTTGCTTTTTCCCCCACTTACATAACTAGAAAAATACACGTATAAAAAACAATGGTGCATAAAGTAAGTGGATTTTTGATCCTGCAATTTATTGTCCTAGGTCTAAGGAGCTTATTTAATATAACTAATGTTAAAAGTGAAGGCTGAAAGTCCAATGATTCACATTTAGGCAAATAAACTCTACCCAACAGAGTGTATGAATGGAGTAATTTATGATAACCGGTGGTCGCCACATAAGAGTCATAAGGATTTACTTTCTCCACCTGCTGGTCATTTGTGCCCAGTGGTATAATATCTGGAGCAGATAACATGAGTCATACAGGTTGTATTTCTACAACATCTACTTTGGTATTGAGGATAGATTCATTAAACTAAAACATATATATCACTAGTGAATAGCACATGTATGAATTCATTGCTATTGAGCTAAGGCCAGTATAGTTGGTGGTTAAAGTGTGAGACTGAGATTTAGAAACTCCCTAATAACGTGCCCTGGACCTATAGCAACTGGTGGAGTTATTAAAAGCAAAGCGGTTGTAAGCACAGCTGCTGTGGAGGGGGGCTGTTGAAAACATCAATGTATTAAGGATGTTAGTACAGGCTACTTTCAGCACCGCTTATCTTGTCACTCACTCACTGCACAGAAAATCTCTTTATGCTTTCTGGCACTCTGTATACAGTGCCTCATCAGGAGAATCTATATGTGCCAACTAGGGCTGAGCGATTAATCAAATTAATTCGATTAATTCGCCAATTGAAAGCCTCACGATTTTATTTTTTAGGAAAATCGTGAACTCGATTTTCCTAAAATGGCGCCCGCCAGATAAAATAAAAAAAATCTCTCACCTGTCCTGCGCCGCGGCTCTGCTCCGGTGTCCGGTGCTCCTCTTCTTCTCCGGGGCCGCGCTGCACTGTCCTGACCGCGTACAGCGTCAGGACGTAGTGCGCACACTCTGACCTGACGCTGCACGCAGTCAGGTGACAGTGCAGCGCAGGAAGAAGAAGACTGAGGAGCGCCGGACCTGAAGCGGAGCCGCGGCGCAGGACAGGTAAGGGATTTTTTTATTTTATTCTTATGGTGGCCTAGTGGGCTGTTCTAAAGGCTGAAGGGGGCTCTACTGTGGGCTAATCTGAGGTTTCAAGGGGGCACTACTGTGGGTTGTTCTGAGGTCTGAAGGGGCACTACTGTGGGCTAATCTGAGGTCTCAAGGGGGCACTTCTGTGGGCTAATCTAATGTCTCAAGGGGGCACTACTGTGGGCTAATTCTGAGGTCTCAAGGGGGCACTACTGTGGGCTGATCTGAGGTCTGAAGGGGGCACTAATGTGGGCTGATCTGAGGTCTGATGGGGCACCTTGGGCTGATCTGAGGTCTGATGGGGGCACAAATGGGCTGATGTGGGGCCTGATGGGGCACAATGGGCTGATGTGGGGTCTGATGGGGCACAATGGGCTGATGTGGGGTCTGATGGGGCACAATGGGCTGATGTGGGGTCTGATGGGGCATAATAGGCTGATCTGAGGTCTGATGAGGGCACAGTGGGGCTGATCTGAGGTCTGATGGGGTATAGTGGGCTGATGTGAGGTCTGGTTGGGCACAGTGGGCTGATGTGAGGTCTGATGGGGCACAGTAGGCTTTTTTTTATTTATTTTTTTATATTTTTAATAACATAAGAAAATCGAAATTTTAAATCGTGAATCGTCCAAAATTTTTAAAAAATCGAGATTTTGTTTTTTGGCCATATCGCCCAGCTCTAGTGCCAACTATTTCTAATAACGCTGACCACCTCTGATGGAATGTGGTGGGGATCCCAGAAGTAATATGGCTAATAGGGCTAATCTGAGGTCTCAAGGGGGCACTACTGTGGCTAATCTAATGTCTCAAGGGGGCACTACTGTGGGCTAATCTGAGGTCTCAAGGGGCACTACTGTGGTCTGATCTGAGGTCTGATGGGGGCACTGTGGGCTGATCTGAGGTCTGATGGGGCACCTTGGGCTGATCTGAGGTCTGATGGGGGCACAATGGGCTGATGTGGGGCCTGATTGGGGCACAATGGGCTGATGTGGGGTCTGATGGGGCACAATGGGCTGATGTGGGGTCTGATGGGGCCACAATGGGCTGATGTGGGGTCTGATGGGGCATAATGGGCTGATCTGAGGTCTGATGAGGGCACAGTGGGCTGATCTGAGGTCTGATGGGGGTATAGTGGGCTGATGTGAGGTCTGGTTGGGGCACAGTGGGCTGATGTGAGGTCTGATGGGGGCACAGTAGCTTTTTTATTTATTTTTTTATATTTTTAATAACATAAGAAAATCGAAATTTAAATCGTGAATCGTCCAAAATTTTAAAAAATCGAGATTTTGTTTTTTGGCCATATCGCCCAGCTCTAGTGCCAACTATTTCTAATAACGCTGACCACCTCTGATGGAATGTGGTGGGGATCCCAGAAGTAATATGGCCATAGCATGGCCACCAGAATGGAGCCCATTTAACAAGAAGCCCTGCCTAAAGTCAGAGCACAGCTCAGGAGCTGACCAATCAACGGACAGGAGGCAAATTGCAGGACCATCTTAATTTCCTTCCCCTAGGTTAGTCAGGCCCATAGGTGGGGGTTCTTAAGAAGTTAAGAAAACAGGGACGGACTGTCCTTAAACCTTAAAGGGGAAATTTCCTGGTGGGCTAATGTCCATGGGGACACCCAGCCTCTCTCACAGTTAACAGATGGATACATAATGATCTGATTCTCTCAGAATTAATTAATGCAAGGAGCATCAGGTACTTATGCATCTGGCCAATGGGCTCAGGTAACCTACTGAATGATTTGGTGCAGCACTATGGTATTTGGTTCTGCTGGGGCAGTATTTTGTGCTACACTGTTGTATTTGGTTTTAAAGAGGCCGCATTTTTTTGTAACACTGTGGTATTTGCTTCTGATGAGGCAGTGTTTTGTGCTGCTCTATGGTATTTGCTTCTGATGAGGAAGTGTTTTGTGCTGGACTGTGGTATTTGGTTGTGTTGGGCGGTATTTTGTTCTGCATTACAGTATTGCAGGCCCCACTCACTTCTGTTGTCCTTGCCTGCTTGTGTTGGCGCTGCCTACTTGTGTTGCCTTTTGTCAATTTGAACCTTCCTACAAGATAAGGCACACTTTTTTCTTCCAGGGCCACTTTAAGTTCCCAATCTGCCTATGTAAGTAGAGAATTCCAAGGCAGTCTCTACAAAAGCAGAGACTTCTGAAGATACAACAAGACACCAGATCATACAAAGGACAAGGATGAAACCAGTTCTAGTACCCACCTAATAGCACAGCCACACCCTGTCTGCTGGCAAATATAAACCTGGTCGATCATGCTAGTAGCATATGCTTGTCTCAAAGATTACATCATGCACATATAAGTATGCACAGCCGGTACGGTGAACCTGAAAATGACTTATTAAATCAGTTTATGGTACTTTTGATTGCTTGCCTGTATTCATAATTTTACACATCATGATACATCTTCCAATAGATTTTCCCCACTGTGTTTGTTTATTGTATTTGCCAAAAGTATAATATATACACCTTGATACTGTATTTGATTTCTATAACTGTTCTTTTCTAAATTGTAACTGCTGGATCTTGAAAGACCTGCTGTATGTGAGACTGGAACCTTACCAGTTAAGCCACATGCTTCACTGTAGCCAATGGAAGGACTTTTCTGGCTAAAAAAAACTTAGTAGTATTCATTTTTTTTTAATAAGCTAATGTTCAGGGCCAGGAATGACTTTGCAAGTGATTGCAAATCATCTGATCACTCATCATAATAATCTAGAGTTGATGCAAATTGCCACCTTAAAAACTAAAGCAGCAAAGTGTGTTGAAAACCTAAATTTGTGTCAGTCTCTTTTGGCCAAACTGTGGTGCTGTTATGATGCTGATTGTTTGCAAGACTGCATAATGTAACTTCACCTATAGTTTTCCCAATTTCTTACTATGGCTCTTGGTACTCAGATACCTCCAGAACTTGGGTAGAGCAGAATTATATAACAACAAGATACTCACCAGAACAAACTTATGAAACATTGTATCAGGTTGATGGTAAAGACATTACAATAATCACACATTGATGACAGAAAACTGGATAAGAAAGATGGAGCCAGGCAATGGAACAGGCGGCAGACAGCAATGGTGTATGAAGTACTTTTTTCCATCTAAGATAATGGATCTCAGATGGAAATGGCTAAAAGAGACGCAAAAATGAAGTAAAAGATGTTGTGATCAGAAGAGCGTAAAATGAAACGGTAATGTGAAACTAGCTATAGGCTATCAAAGAAGTAGAGAATCAAAACCCAAACGGATAACTGAACCCACAACTGCACTACAGCCAACAATAAAATCAATAAAATAGTGGAACCACAAATCCTAACATCCACTCAAACAAAGCCAATGGGCTACGATTTAAGACTTAACAAACGGCACAGAACTATTGCCATACCTGGCAAAGATGCACAGAAACTAAAGGTATTTATCCTCTTCCTGACATTATTCACCTTCCTGACACAGCCTATTTTTGCAAATCTGACATTTTGCTCATCCAAGCCATTTTGAGACTGTTTTCTTGTGATACATTGTACTTCATGTTAGTGGTCCAAGGATTAACAGCAAAACAAACTTCAATATTTATTATCCTGAATATGTGGTTTACAGAAACACCCCATATGTCATTGCAAACATGGCTGAGAAGGGAAAGAGCTACGTATGATTTTTCGAGAGCAGATTTTGCTGGAATAGTTTTTGAGTGTTATGTCACATTTGAAGAGAGCCTCAGGTAACCCTGCAGTTATCATCCCATCCCCCGAAAGGTAACCTAATTTTGGAAACTACACCCCACAAAGACCGATGTACTGAGTGCTTTCACCTCACAGACATTCCACAGAATTTAGAAACACTTGGCTATGAAAATAAAGAATGTGTTTCTCCTGAATATGGCAACATCCCATATGTGGTCATAAACTGCTGTATGGACACACTGCAGGGCTCAGAAGAGAAAGAGTGCCATCATTTTTTTGGAGAGCAAATTTGCTTGAATGTTCTCTTGGTGCCATGTCACATTTGAAGAGACCCTGAGATACCCTATAGTGCAAACCCCCAAAAAGTAACCCAATTTTGGAAACTACACCACTCAAGGAATTTATTACAGGATGTGGTGAGTGCTTTGATCACACAGACCTTTCACACTTGGCTGTGAAAATGGAAAACTACATATTTTTCCAATAGTTTGTTGCTTTAGCCCTAGATTTTTCATTTTCACAAGGGACAGCAGGAGAAAAAAGACCCCACAATTTGTTACCCATTTTCTATGGGCAATTATGCCACATCCTATACAGTATGTGGTCATAAATAGCTGTTTGGGCACACTGCAGGGCTCAAAAGAGAAGGAGCACCATATGGTTTTTTGGAGGACAGATTTTGCTGGAATGGGTTTTGGGGTACCATGTCACATTTGAAGAGATAAAAAAAGATAAAGAAAAGGCAGCAACTATACGATTGGCTTTTTGGGTTTGGTTTTGCGGCATACACCATGTGGGAAAAATTACACATAAACCCTATTCTGCTGGTCAGTATGATTTGAGTTACCAATTTTATACAGTTTTTTACATTTTACCACTCTTACACAAAAACATTTTTGAAAAAAAAATCAGGTTTTTGTGTTACCATTTCTGAAATATATATATATATATATATATATATATATATATATATATATATACAGTGCCTTGCGAAAGTATTCGGCCCCTGGAACTTTTCAACCTTTTGCCACATTTCAGGCTTTAAAAAAAAAGATATAACATTTTAAATTTTTGGTGAAGAATCAACAACAAGTGGGTCACAATTGTGAAGTGGAACGAAATTTATTGGATCATTTAAACTTTTTTGTAATAATAAAACTGAAAAGTGGGGAGTCCAAAATTATTCGGCCCCCTTGCATTAATACTTTGTTGTGCCACCTTTTGCTGCGATTACAGCTGCAAGTCGCTTGGGGTATGTCTCTATCAGTTTTGCACATCTAAAGACTGAAATTCTTGCCCATTCTTCCTTGCAAAACAGCTGGAGCTCTTTGAGGTTGGATGGAGAGCGTTTGTGAACAGCAGTTTTCAGCTCTTTCCACATATTCTCAATTGGATTCCGGTCTGGACTTTGACTTGGCCATTCTAAGACCTGGATACGATTATTTTTGAACCATTCCATTGTAGATTTTGCTTTATGTTTGGGATCATTGTCTTGTTGGAAGATAAACCTCCGTCCTAGTCTAAGGTCTTTTGCAGACTCCAACAGGTTTTTATCCAGAATGGTCCTGTATTTGGCTCCTTCAATCATCCCATCAATTTTAACCATCTTCCCTGTCCCTGCTGATGAGAAGCAGGCCCAAACCATGATGCTGCCACCACCATGTTTGACAGAGGAGATGGTGTGTTCAGGGTGATGAGCTGTGTTGCTTTACACCAAACATATCGTTTTGCATTGTTTCCAAAAAGTTCGATTTTGGTTTCATTCTGACCAGAGCACCTTCTTCCACATGTTTGGTGTGTCTCCCAGGTGGCTTGTTGGTAAACTGTAAACAAGACTTTTTATGGATTATCTTGAGAAATGGCTTTCTTCTTGGCCACTCTTCCATTAAAAGCCAGATTTGTGAAGTGTTCGACTGATTGTTTGTCCTATGGACAGACTCTCCCACCTCAGCTGTAGATCTCTGCAGTTCATCCGGAGTGATCATGGGCCTCTTGGCTGCATCTCTGATCAGTCTTCTCCTTGTTTGAGATGAAAGTTTAGAGGGACGGCCGGGTCTTGGTAGATTTGCAGTGGTCTGGTACTCCTTCCATTTCAATATCATCGCTTGCACAGTGCTACTTGGGATGTTTAAAGCTTGGGAAATCTTTTAGTATCCAAATAGCTTTAAACTTCTCCACAACAGTATCACGGACGTACCTAATATGTCTATTTTTCATTTTTAGAAAACTTATTTATTTTTATTTTATTTTATTTTAAATGGCTTGATGAGTGGAAAGGGGCACATTTTTTAAACTTTTTTCTTACTTTTACAAAACCCTTTTTTTTAACTTTTTTTTTTACTTTTTATTTTTGTCCCACTAGGGGACTTCAAATTTGGAGGGTCTGATCCCTTCTACAATGTATTACATTACATTGTATATTGTAATCAGTAGAGATGAGCAAAGTTTTTGAAAATTCGATCAGGCTGCTTCACTGAATTTTACCAAAACATTTGCTTCGTGACAAATTACTTAGTCATGAAGCGCATTTCTTTGTAATTGGCGGGTGCAATGACAGGGAATAGCGATTGCACAGCCCCCCATCATTGAACCCCTCAGATGCAACATTCATCGCTGATCGCAGCATCTGAGATGCACATTGTGGCTTTCAGAGGTTAATCCGGTGAGAAAAAAAATACTCACCTCATCCATCTGATCATGTACAGGCCACCGTGGCCATCTTGATCCAGGGCAAAATCCTGCATTGGGCGTAATGACGTCATCACGTCGCCTGCACCGATGGTGTGAGAGAGAAAATTCCCTCCCTCTGTAAACCCTTTAGATGCAGTAGTCAGCATTGACCATGGAATCTAAGGGGTTAATCTGCCGCATCAGAGTATTCACAGCAAGGGTACAGCTTTAAGATTCCTGTTCTCCAGCTTGAAGAATGGCGGTGACATGATAGTTCACAGCAACAGGCAGGGGTGCACCACCAATGAGGTAGGGGCAAGAGAGGGGCAGCGGAAGGGCCATGGGAAATGAGCACTTTCATTGTGGCAAAGGGGTTGGGTTAAGAAATTGGCATTGGGGAGAAGGGTAAGGCACCGTTTCAGTTTTTGCCTCAGGTAGCAGAAAGGCTGGGTGCACCCCTCACAGGTCAACTTTTCTGGACATGCAGCAACAAAGTCTGGAGTTTGTTAACTTGACCCAGCATGCGGATCTTGGCACCATGACACCTATGTGCTCCCACACTATGTGACTGAACTACTGTGTCACTCCCCATGAATCATGGTGTCTTGAGGCCGCACTTATTGCATCATATTGGAAATGCAAGACCAACATGGCTAGGGCAGAGAGAGATACCTGGACCACCACACTACATTGTTCACACACATACACAACTTCCGCAGGACAACAACATTGATAACACACTATAACAATAATATTCTCAGGAATAAATGTTACAGTCACAAATCAACTGG
This sequence comes from Rhinella marina, assembly GCA_900303285.1. Lineage (NCBI taxonomy): Eukaryota > Metazoa > Chordata > Amphibia > Anura > Bufonidae > Rhinella > Rhinella marina. The sequence continues at coordinate 174,606 of ONZH01024799.1, read as the reverse complement.
GGTGAATTGCTTAACTCTTCACACTTTCACCAGTGACAACCAGTGCTTCCTGTAAGCTGTGCGGCCACTCATCTTCCTTTATGCCTCCACTCAGGGCCTCTGCAGGCCCGCTCACTGCCGCAACCCGGACTTCATTTACTGAGTATGCCTGTTCCGTACTCTGGGGAAGTCCATCCTGGCGATGCACACATTTAATTTTCACTGTGTGCATTGCTGTGGTGGGCTCAGAAAAGGCATACACTATACTGCCCACAGTGCCCTTAACATCCTGACGTTAGCTTGTGTCAGGACGTTCTCCAAGATGGCCCCACCTCCTCCCTCATGCCGCACTGCTGCTACTGGAAGAGGAGAACACGGCAAGAGGGGAAAAGAAGAGGGGGCGGCATCTTCTTAGACCTAGCTCCCCAGACCCCCTCCAAAGTGTTGAAGCGGCATCCGAGATCCCCAAGGGCCAAGTAATTGTAAATTTTCATGTGGTGTATGTTTCATGTCAGAGTATGCATAGACTGTGCCACACAATATACAGTATACCTCTACACTGTGTAGGGGTTATACTGTATATTGTACAGTGTGGCGCAGGGGTTATATTGTCCGGCATGGTGTAACCTCCATGCATTTGCTGTACAGTATACATTATAATCCCTGTACCATGCTATACAATGTACATTATTATTCATACACCATGTCATACAATATATATTATAATCCATACACCATGTCGTACAATATACATTATAATCCATACACCATGTCGTACAATATACATTATAATCCATACACCATGTCATACAATATACATTATAATCCATACACCATGTCATACAACATACATTATAATCCATACACCATGTTGTACAATATACATTATAATCCATACACCATGTCGTAAAATATACATTATAATCCATACACCATGTCGTACAATATACATTATAATCCATACACCATGTCGTACAATATACATTATAATCCATACACCATACCATACAATATACATTATAATTCATACACCATGTCGTACAATATACATTATAATTAGAGATGAGCGAGCAGTGCTCGTTACGAGCACTGTAACGCTCGGGTCCCGTGTGAAATGCCCGCAGGCATTGCGGATCCGTCCTCATCTGCATGTAAGTCAATGAGGACGGATCGTTTGGTATGACACTCATACCAAACGGTTCCGTCCCCACTGACTTTAAGACGGGTGAGGACGGAACCGTTTGGTATGAGTGTCATACCAAACGATCCGTCCTCATTGACTTACATGCAGATGAGGACGGATCCGCAATGCCTGCGGGCATTGCACACGGGACCCGAGCGTTACAGTGCTCATAACGAGCACTGCTTGCTCATCTCTAATTATAATCCATACACCATGTCGTACAATATACATTATAATCCATACATCATACCATACAATATACATTATAATCCATACACCATGTCGTACAATATACAGTATAGTTCATACACCATGCTGTACAGTATACATTATAATCCATACACCATGCTGTACAATATACATTATAATCCGTATACCATGTCGTAAAATATACAATATAGTTCATACACCATGCCGTACAATATACAGTATAACACCTACACTGTGGGGTTATGCTATATATTGTATGGCATCATATATGAGTTATACTGTATATTGTACGGCATGGTGTATGGATTATAATGTATACTGTACAGCATGGTGCAGGGATAATAATGTATATTGTACGACATGGTGTATGGATTATAATGTATATTGTACGGTATGGTGTATGGATTATAATGTATATTGTACGACATGGTATATGGATTATAATGTACAGTATATTGTACGACATGGTGTATGAACTATACTGTATATTGTACGACATGGTGTATGGATAATAATGTATATTATACAGCATGGTGTAGAGGTTATACGGTATATTGTGCGGCATTGTGTAGGCATTATGCTGTATATTATACACCATGGTGTATGGATTATACAGTATATTATACAGCATAGGGTATGGATTATACTGTATATTATACAGCATAGTGTATGAATTATAATGTATATTATACAGCATGGTGTATGGACTATACTGTATATTATACAGCATGGTGTATGGATTATACTATATATTATACAGCATAGTGTATGGATTATACTGTATATTATACGGCATGGTGTATGGATTATACTGTATACTATACAGTATGGTGTAGGGATTATACTGTATACTATACAGCATGGTGTACGGATTATACTGTATACTATACAGTATGGTGTAGGGATTATAATGTATACTATACAGCATGGTGTATGGATTATAATGTATATTGTACGGCATGGTGTATGAACTATACTGTATATTATACAGTATGGTGCAGGGGTTACACTGTATGTCTTTGATGTGACAATTATTTTAGGTTTTCATATCGTCCACCTTTGATGGCGCTGTGCCCAGCTCGGAGCCGACCCGCTCAGCAGCTGCCAAGTCTTAGAGGGAACACTGGTGACAACTACCTGAGAAGTGAAAATAGAGCTCAGCTAATGGTGGTGACCGCCAGTGGGTAATTTGGTAACTTATTGCTATTAGTAGCCCTCTGCCCGACAATTCTATGTGTGTAACTGAAAAACCTCTGTGTCGCAATAATGTGTGCAACTATCAGGTTTCTGAACACTCTGGGAGACTGTAACCATATGTTCATTGCCTCAATCTATGTAAACCACTGTTCAGAAGAAACCTTGTTATGTCTGTGTGAGTCATGCCATCCTCAAGTAGGGTATCGTGTAAAGGTCATAGGGCAAACCCATGAGTTTCTGACCCTCTTAACATGTGAAGTCAAGACCAAATGTTGAGTTTTCTTGTGTGTGAAGGCTTAAGGGGAACCTGTCAGCTAGAGCTCATTCACACAGTCAGTGTTCAGTCAGTGATTTCCAGCTCTAAACACAGAACAGGTGCAAATCTTTCCATTATACCTTATGTCTGTGGAGGCTCTAGTCCTGGTTTTGGCTCACAACCACTGATGTAAATCACTGACCAAAACACTGATGTGTGAACGAGGCTTAACATAGTGACAGAAAAGCAAAAAGATGAGCAGCATTCCTAAATTATTTTATTTGCAATTTATTTGCAAATTATAGTGGAAAATAAATATTTGGTCAATAACAAAAGTTCATCTCAATACTTTGTTATATATCCTTTGTTGGCAATGACAGAGGTCAGACGTTTTCTGTAAGTCTTCACAAGGTTGGCACACACTGTTGCTGGTATGTTGGCCCATTCCTCCATGCAGATCTCCTCTAGAGCAGTGATGTTTTGGGACTGTCGCTGGGCAACATGGACTTTCAACTCCCTCCAAAGGTTTTCTATGGGGTTGAGATCTGGAGACTGGCTAGGCCACTCCAGGACCTTGATCTGGCGGTGTGCTTGGGATCATTGTCATGCTGAAAGACCCAGCCACGTTTCATCTTCAATACCCTTGCTGATAGAAGAAGGTTTGCACTCAAAATCTCACGATACATGGCCCCATTCATTCTTTCATGTACACGGATCAGTCGTCCTGGTCCCTTTGCAGAGAAACAGCCCCAAAGCATGATGTTGCCACCCCCAAGCTTCACAGTAGGTATGGTGTTCTTTGGATGCAACTCAGCATTCACTCTCCTCCAAACAAGACGAGTTGTGTTTCTACCAAACAGTTCTACTTTGGTTTCATGTGACCATATGACATTCTCCCAATACTCTTCTGGAACATCCAAATGCTCTCTAGCAAACTTCAGACAGGCCTGGATATGTACTGGCTTAAGCAGGGGGACACGTCTGGCGCTGCAGGATCTGAGTCCCTGGTGGCGTAGTGTGTTACTGACGGTAGCCTTTGTTACGTTGGTCCCAGCTTTCTGCAGGTCATTCACTAGGTCCCCCGGTGTGGTTCTGTGGTTCTCATAGTTCTTGTGATCATTTTGACCCCACGGGGTGAGATTTTGCATGGAGCCCCTGATTGAGGGAGATTATCAGTGGTAGAGATGAGCGAATCATCCAAAATTCACTTCGCCGAATGATCGTCGAATTTTTCAAAAGATTCGTACTTCTAATGAATCTATTTGGCCGAATCTGCATACAAATCATACGTTATTATGTGGGGTTTTGCGAACATTCGAACACTAATAACGAACGTACAGTTGTTAAAGGTACGCAACTTATGTGAACACGTACGCATGAGTGTACAAAATTGCGTACGAATCCTCATCGTACTATTGTCTAGCGATTGCGTAATACGCAGGCAGGCACGACGCTAGGCTTTGCTGGAGCGGAATGGTGGAGCAGGAGGAACGCTCTGAGTCTGACACCTTGCTACATGACACTGTATCAGCAGATGACAGCAGATCATCCGGCTGTGATTGAGATGAGTGTGCCATCCACTCCACTTCCTCATACACTTTCTCCTCCACTACAATTTTGCGCCTTGGTGGGTTAGCCTGGTGGAACAGTGGGCAACTATTACAAATTCTACAAGTAGAAGCTCTGGCTACAGGTCCTTTGGCACTGCTGCCCTGTGCCACCTTCTCCTTTTTTTTTGAGCTCAAGGTCTGGCTGGAACCCTTTTACTTTTCCATGCCAGACATTTTCACTTGACTGTGGCCCTGCAGCTGGTCTTTGTCTCTCTCCCTGTCTCTCTCCCTGCCTGATTAATTACTAGCCCTGCACTGGCCCTGCACTTGCCCTGCACTGGCCCTGTAGTATCCCTGATATGTGTAATATGGATTCCCAGAACAATTACACCCCAATTTTAACACAAGAGTTCTCTGTCTCTCAGAACTTCACAGACAGTGCTTCTGCTCGTCTCAGCAGTCGCAGCACAACTGATGTGTCACTGGCTTACCGAGGCTATGAGCCAATCAGAGCAAGCCCTTCCCACTAGGTCAGGTGACCGCTTTCTTCCCGGGCTTTTTGCCACACGAATAACGACCCTATTGACTTCTATGGGAGAGTTTTCTAGGCATGCTCCGTGACCTGTGCAGAGGACATAGTACAAGGAAGTAAATGGAGGATTCTGTCTTATCTATACACAGAAGTGATATAATAACAGGCAGGAATAGAATAATGTATAACTGCAGTAAAGTGATTTGTACAGACCAAGAAATGACGCCAATTATTAGACATAGTGGCCAGTGCGAAAACTGCAGGAATTTTGGTTTTAGTTTAATTATAAAAAGTGACATGGAAAATTAAAAATAACATCATCAAAAAATATTCAAAAATATGTTAAACATAAAACAGTGATTTAAACAGCAGGTCATTTTCTGATGACAAAATCCCTTTAAAGAACATACCAAGTTCATTTGACAGAATGGGCCAATGGCTGATTATGATCTTAAAAAACAGTATAGAAGATATAATTATAGGGGTTTTCCCCTTAACTACATTTATCATATTTTCCCAGAATATTTAATAACTGTCTGATCGCTAGGGGTCTGACCACTGGGATGCCTCTTTGTGACTACAACTCCTATTGGACTGCAGGACATAGCTGTGTATTGTATTTGGTAGTCTGATAGAAGTGATTTACAGACCTCCATTCTCGTGATCACTGGGGATCCAGGCAGTCAGATCCTCATCAATCATATATTTCTCACCGCTCTTATGGTTAGGTGATAAATGTTGTTTATGGAAAAATCCCTTTGATAGTTTGCTGGACATGACTCACGTCCATGTGATGTTTTGGGTTTTGTAATTGGTTTTATTAACTCTAAAAACCTTCTTTTGATTTTGTAATGTTCCTGACATCTGCATTTCAAGACATTTCTAAATTCAATGACTGACCTAAATATAGTTTCATGTCTATCCTTTGTTAAAGGGGTTGTCCCATCAGTACATTTAGGGCATATTCGCAGGCTATGCCATAAATGTGTGATGGGTGCAGGTCTCACCTCTTGAACCCCCTCTTACATATAGAACGGCGCCCATTTGCATGTTGTTGGGAATAGAATGGACGATGTGCGCATGTGTGGTCTTTTCATTCACTGATATGTCATTTAAAAAAATAGCCAAGTGTGCTTGGCAATTTTCAGAAGTTCGATAGCGGTGAATGGAGAGAGATGAGCATGTGCGCAATCACTGACCATAAAGATACAAAACACAATTATAACAAATATCACAGAGAAAACATTAATACAATTTGATTTACAGGGTGGCTATCCCTGATCTGACACACCTCAACAAGTTTACAAGTTTGGCAGATGAGGGGGATGTCAGTTAAGGGATAGCACTGCGGCAGTCAGACACCTCCTCTGCCAGTCAGGGGAATGTCAGCTCCAGTAAGCAGGTGTCCAGGAAAGCAGGGCAGGCCAGACAGGTGCTGGTAGTAGGAGACTCAATTATTAGGGGTAGAGATAGGGTGATCTGTCACAAAGACTTAGATCATCGAATAGTGTGTTGTCTTCCTGGCGCTCACACCCGACATATTGCGGATCGGGTAGATAGATTACTGGGAGAGGCTGGCGAAGACCCAGCAGTCATGGTCCACATTAGAACCAATGAGGTAATTAGAGATAAAAAGGGGGGTCCTTAAAAATGATTTTAGGGATTTAGGTTTTAAGCTCAGAGCAAGGACCTCAAAGGTAGTATTTCCTGACTGGGTGGTTAACGTACAGGGTTGCAGTCTGTTTTGAAAGGATTGTGAATACTGTAGATGGGGATCGGTTTGCCTTTAACTAAAGTCCTGTCTAAAGCCTATACTCCGGGAAGATATAAGAAAGGGGAATGAACATGTGAGAACATGCGTCTACTGTGAGTAGAAATAAATAGAGTATAAAACAATAATCCAATACTGATCGGTGTTTGTTATAAGCCACCTAATATAACAGAGTCCACAGAAAAACTACTGCTCAGGGAAATAGATGAGGTGGCAAAATCACAATGAGGTCGTTATTATGGGGGACTTCAACTACTCAGATATAGACTGGGAAACTGAAATTTGTAGATCTCGTAAAGGAAACAGACTCTTGGCCATAGCTAAAGACCTTTCCAAACTGGTTCAGGATTCAAGTAGAGGGATGACCTAACTGGACTTTGTATTAACCAATAGACCTGACAGAACAACAGATGTGCAGGTTGAGGGACACCTGGGAAATAGTGACCATAAAATAATAACCTCCCAATTGTCATTCAAAAGAGGAACAAAAGTGCTCATTTCCAAAAAGCTAAATTTAACCAGCAAAGAGAAGCCATTGGCCCCACTAACTGAGACAATGTCCTCAAAAATAAAATGCAGCCACAAAATAGGATATTTTTAAAAGCATTCAAAACTATAATTGTGAAAAGTATATATTGTATCTTATAGGGGCAATAAATGACAAAAAGAAAGCATTTAAATCACTAAAACAGGAAGGTAGTGAGGAAAGCATTGAAAAACTATAGGGAAAAAATAAAATATGTAAAAGACAAATAAAGCAGCCCAACTAGAGACAGAGAGATTAATTGCCAAAGAGAGTAAAACTAACACTAAAATGTTCTTTAATTGTATAAATGGTAAGAATTTTAAACCTAAAAATGTTGGCCCTTTACAGAGTGATGAGGGGAGAGTTGTAGAGAGCGATGAGGAGAAAGCAAGTATATTAAATATATTATTCTCCACTGTATTAACTGAGGAAAACAAACGGATGAAATACAGAGTGTAATAGTAAACTTCCCATTAAAAGTGGCCTGTCTGACCCAGGAAGAAGTACAGCAGCGTCTTAAAAAGATTAAAATAGACAAATCGCCTGAACCAGATGGCGTACACCCTGGTATCCGGGGTGTCATAGAAAGTCCGTTAGTTCTGATATTTAGGGACTCTAGATTGACAGGGAGCGTTCCATGTGATTAGCATGTATCAAATGTGGTGCCAATATTCAAAAAGGGGTCCAAACAGATCGAGGATACTATAGGCTGGTAAGTTTAACATCTGTCATGGCCATGGGTAAACTGTTGCTGTCTTGGAGTATCTCAATGAAAATAAGTGTATAACACCGCATCAGCATGGCTTCATGAGGGATCGGTCATGTCAAACTAATTTAATCCGTTTCTATAAGCAGGTAAGTTCTAGACTTGACCTGGTGAGTCCATAGATGTCGTATATATCTTGACTTCTCCAAAGCATTTGATACTGTGCCACATAAAGGTTAGTATATAAAATCAGAATGCTTGGACTGGGAGAAAATGTGCGTATGTGGGTAAGTAACTGGCTCCATGATAGAAAAAAGAGGGTGGTTATTAACGGTACACACTCAGATTGGGTCACTGTCACTAGTGGGGTACCACAGGGGTCAGTGTTTGGCCCTATTCTCTTCAATATATTTATTAATGATCTTGTAGAAGGCTTGCACAGTAAAATATAAACTGTGTTAATTTTATACAGTTACAAATTAATTTTATACAGATTAGTATCTTGGGCAGAGAAGTGGCAGATAAGGTCTAACACTGACAAATGTAATGTTATGCATGGGAAGGAAAAATACATGTCACCAGTACATACTAAATGGTTAACACTGGTTAACACTGCATTTATACAGAGACTTGATTACACACAGGTGGATTCTATTTATCTTCATCAGTCATTTAGGACAACATTGGATCATTCAGAGATCCTCAATGAACTTCTGGAGTGAGTTTTCTGAACTGAAAGTAAATGGGCCAAATAATTTTGCACGCCCCACTTTTCAGTTTTATTATTACAAAAAAAGTTTAAATGATCCAATAAATTTCGTTCCACTTCACAATTGTGACCCACTCGTTGTTGATTCTTCACCAAAAATTGAAAATGTTATATCTTTTTATTTGAAGCCTGAAATGTGGCAAAAGGTTGAAAAGTTCCAGGGGGCCGAATATTTTCGCAAGGCACTGTACATAAAAGTGATCAGAAAGTGATACTATGCAAAATAAAAATGACCCACTGCTCAATGAAAAGTCCTTCAGAATAACCTGTGGCTATAGGGGATAAAATTCTCAAAACCACAGGCTAATGGGGGTCCTCACTCGTTTTGACTGGTTTCCTCAGTATTAATGGTTTTTCAGGGGATGATAGGGGGACAAAAATAGAGGCAAGTCAAATGTAACTAAATGAATACTGGAGTTTGTGTCAACAAACTACAAAGTCCATACATTAATGATATCTAATATGGATACTCCATTTTTTTCTTTTCATTGCTGAGATGAATAGAAATTAGATCCTCCAGAAGAAATAGGCTGGAATTTTGGTACATCATAAGTCTGTTAGAGCCTAGATTAATAGAGAAACATCCTCTAAACATGTTTCTCCAAAAAGTTAACTGGAGGTATGTGGACATATTAACCACCGGTATAGTCACTTACATATGTATGCATTTAGGTAACTCTGGAAGAATGTCATTAGAAAATTTGAATATGAAAGCCCAGGTCAACTTTCAGATGATCATGTACTCTAAACCAAAGTGTCCAGAATATAACAGAGGTAAATCAGAGGTGGAGTTTGTTGAGACTACCTCTGGTATTCATCTTGTCACATTTGATCTGTGTCTATCTTTGTCCCTGTGTCATCCCCTGAAGAATCATTAAAGGGTTTCTGTCATCAGGAACATCGTCATTATACTGGCTGACTTTAGACATGTGCTAATGTCAGCTGAAGCTAATAGTCCTCGTCTCTTCTTTCTATGTGCCTCCGTTTTTGTGAAAAATAAACCTTTATTTAAGGCAAATGAGCCTCTAGGAGCAATAGGGGTGCTGCCACTGCTCCTAGAAGCTCTATTCTCCCTCCTCTGGCCACACCCTCATCATGTTGATTGACAGGGCCAGGCAGGATAATGTGAAAGGAGAACAGAGCCTCTGTGAGTAGGGGCAACACCCCCATTGCTCCTAGAGGCTCATTTGCATGAAATAAAAGTTAATTTTTAATAAAAACAGAGGCACCTAGAAAGAAGGGACAAGACCTATTAGCTTCAGCTGACAATAGCACTTGTCTAAAGTCAGCCAGTTCAATAACATTGTTCCTGATGACAGGAGTCATTTAATACTGGAAAAATTGTTGGGACCTCTAGTGAGGTCCCCCATTAGCCTGTGGTTTTGGCAATTTTATACCCATATTTATACCTACAGCTGCAGCTTATTCTGGGATCTTCCTGAGGAGGTTGTCATTCATCAGAGCTGGGACAGACTGGGAACCTAAAGTGGTAGGTAGGTCCTAACTGACAGAAGGAGGGGCAACACAAGTAGGCAGAGCCATTTGAAGTAGGTTGGGCCTGCTATACTATATTGTAGTGCAGCACAAAATACTGCCTCTGCAAAACCAAATACCACAGTGCAGCACAAAATACAGACGCCCGTGCCACAGTATGAAACGCTATAATCGCCCTGAGGACAGCAATGCAGTTGAATTCAAGAGGGATCTCCGACCGCTGGCCAGGTGCCTAATAAACCTACATTAATTAATGCCGAGAACATGAGATCTTTATGTACCTGGCTGGAAGCCATGAGGAGGGCTTGGGTGGCTCTTTGGGCATCGACCCACCGGGAAATTTCATTGTAGGGTCTATGGCCAGTCTGCCCCTGAATCAGTGGTCATTTTTATATTGCACTGTATCACTTTCTGAGCACATTATGTATGTGTTGTTTTTTTTGTGGTCAATATGATTTGTAAAAGCATCTATGGTATTTGGGGCACTGACCCGTTTTTATTATTTATTATCTTATATATTAATATAATATAATAATATTATATATTATTTATTATCAATGGGCCTATTTCTACACATCAAATTAAATTAATTTTTTCTCTGTGATAGATGTGCATATGTGGCCTCCTAACACTGGGAATGCTAGGCTGTTAAGTATTGGGCCATTTCCTGGGAGGAGGGCTTGGCCAGTTCCCTGGCACTGGCCCACCAGAGTCTTCAGGACAGCAATACAATTGAATCTAATGCACTGGAAGAGCTGAAGCACCTTTGATGACAGCACAGTCATGTGATCAGTGCTGAAGGCAGTGGTTGAGAAGGACCTGGGATGATGTCACTATTATGTTATCAGTGCAGGAGAGGACAGTGCTCTGCAGTGAAAAGGAGAAGTTCTGGGGAAGAAGCTGTGGTGAGGTCAGTACATGAGTAGAGGGAAGTGAAGGAGAGGCAGAGCAATGCTGGGAGTTGTGGTTATTTAACTGGGACTGTATGTTAGGGCTGTATGGGACTGGACTGTATGTTGAAGTGATGTTATTTACATGGGACTACATGTTGGAGGTGGCTGGAGCAGGGTGATGTTATTTACATGGGACTGTATGTTGAAAGCGGCTGTGGGCTGGAGTGATGTTACTTACATGGGACTGAATGTTGAGGGGGTGATGTTATTCACATTGGGCTGTATGTTGGAGGTGGCTGGGAAGGTGGTGATGTTATTTACATGGGACTGTATGTTGAAGGCGGCTGAGGGAGGGAGTTTTGTTATTTACATGGGACTGAATGTCGCGGGGGGTGATGTTATTTACATGGGATTGTATTTTGGAGGTGCTGTAGGGAGGGGAGTGATGTTATTTACATGGGACCGTATATTGAAGGGGCTGAAGGGAGGGAAGTTATGTCATTTACATGGGACTGTATTTTGGAGAGGGCTGTAGATAGAGAGGGATATTATTTACATGGGACTGTATTTTGGAGAGGGCAGGACAGATGGTGTGATGTTATTTACATGGGACTCTATGGCAATGGGAGGCAAATAGTGTTATTTACATGGGACCGTATGGTGGAGGGGCTGGGGAATTATAATTTCTGAGGACACTAAAGGGAGGAATATAACTACAGGAGGCACAGTAGGGGGCATTATAAATACTGGGGGAACTTCAGGGGGAGCATTATAACAGTAAGTGGGGGCACTTCAGTTTTTAATTATCCTAAGACTAAACTCTTATAATCGAAATGTGTAACCATTGAAGATGTATCCATGTTGCTGCTTTGAAATAAAGTATAGAATATTTTATACTGCACACAGGAATGCTGGATATTCCTTTCTTTATAATCTTAGTGACCCATAGAATAAAATTAAAAGTTCATTGTTAAAGGGAGTCTGTCACCACTCTATGACCTTATACAAGGCTTACATGGCTCTGTAGCACACCTATGCATGATTCTAATGGTAAATGGACTGGAAGGGCACTCAATATTTGGAATTTTCAATTTTCATATTTTATTATCCCCCAAAAATAAAAAATATTCATAAAATCTACAGCATTATATATAAACACATAACATAAAATAAAACAAAAATAAAACTCAAAAAATAGCAATATCAGTATAGTATAGTATTCAATGTAGCAGTATAGCACCACTCGCTGATGTATATATATTGGCAATAGATGTTAATGCCTATATATTAGTTTCCAAATGTTAATAGCAACAATCAAACATAGGGCCTTAGGAATGTTACATCCAATAGTCTCTGTATCATGGATAGAAGTAGTAGATAATAATTTGGGCTCAATATCCGACCATAAGGATTTTCAGTTACTATGATAACTTTGATGATAATATTCCACATACTCAATTGTGACTTCAAACTCCTTAATACATTGCTATATGGTGGGTGAAGAGTTAGTAGTCAACAAAAAAGGTTGCTGTTAGTGGTAACAGTTTATATGTTACTTTACCCCCAGAGGTCCGCTCAGTGTACGTGTTTGCTGCGCAGATGTATCGGAGCTTCCCGCGGCGTCCCGCGTGTCTCGGCTCCGGGGCTCGTATCCTCAGTCACGTGATGCTCTTCACGTGACTGGTCACGCGCTGATGACGCCACCAAAGGTCCTGAAACTCGTAGGTTTCATCTGCTCACCGGACTTCCTCTATTCCCTGCAGAAGATGGAATGGTGATATTTGTTCTTTGCTGGCCAGCAATTCCGTAATAATTTCCCAAAAAATTATTACGGAATTGCTGGCCAGCAAAGAACAAATATCACCATTCCATCTTCTGCAGGGAATAGAGGAAGTCCGGTGAGCAGATGAAACCTACGAGTTTCAGGACCTTTGGTGGCGTCATCAGCACGTGACCAGTCACGTGAAGAGCATCACGTGACTGAGGATACGAGCCCCGGAGCCGAGACACGCGGGACGCCGCGGGAAGCTCCGATACATCTGCGCAGCAAACACGTACACTGAGCGGACCTCTGGGGGTAAAGTAACATATAAACTGTTACCACTAACAGCAACCTTTTTTGTTGACTACTAACTCTTCACCCACCATATAGCAATGTATTAAGGAGTTTGAAGTCACAATTGAGTACGTGGAATATTATCATCAAAGTTATCATAGTAACTGAAAATCCTTATGGTCGGATATTGAGCCCAAATTATTATCTACTACTTCTATCCATGATACAGAGACTATTGGATGTAACATTCCTAAGGCCCTATGTTTGATTGTTGCTATTAACATTTGGAAACTAATATATAGGCATTAACATCTATTGCCAATATATATACATCAGCGAGTGGTGCTATACTGCTACATTGAATACTATACTATACTGATATTGCTATTTTTTGAGTTTTATTTTTGTTTTATTTTATGTTATGTGTTTATATATAATGCTGTAGATTTTATGAATATTTTTTATTTTTGGGGGATAATAAAATATGAAAATTGAAAATTCCAAATATTGAGTGCCCTTCCAGTCCATTTACAATATTTACATTTTTCTTTTTGGGTAGGTGAACCAAAATAGGAAGAGTGCACCAAACCGTGACTATTTATAGGGGTTGAGCCTTCAAAGAATACCTTTAAATATCTATGATTCTAATGGTACTTTTGTTATTTTTTTTACTTGCACAAGCAGGAAAAACGCTGTTTAATCCATATGCAAATGAGCACTCGCAAGTGCCCAGGGGCAGCGTTCTCTGTGTAGGGGCCCAGGCTGCTCTACCTTCTTTTTCCTTTACTCCTCCCCATCCTCTTCCTTGGCCAGCCCTCTAAGTCCCTTGCGTCATCACTAGGTCTAGCCGAGATCCCGTGCCTGTGCACTTCTCCGCTGGCCCGGGACACAAAGGTACCATTAGAATCATGCATAGGTGTGCTACAGAGCCATGTAAGCGCAGTATAAGGACATATGGTGGTGACAGACTCCCATTAAGAATGAAACCATAAAAACCATGATGAGATTGCATTGTTTTTTCACACTGTCAGCCCAAAAAATGTCTTCAAAGTTATAAAATACATTGGAAGTGAATAGCAAAATGGTGCCATTGAAAAACAGAACTCATTCTGCATAAAACAAGCCCTCGTATGGCTATGTTGATGGAGAGATAAAATAGCTGGAGCCTTAAATAGTCACTAACTTTCCACACAACTTTGCATAAAACAATAGTACAAGTGACCCCAAGAAACTTTGTAATATTTCTTATCAGTGAGAAATATTTAGTTCTCGTGTTATCAGCTATATACCTCTCCCCCCTTCCCTTGCTAATTGCTTTTCACTTTAAAAAATGCCTTAATCCCATCCAAAAAGAACTAGCTTTACAAAAGGATCATAGTACACATGTCAATGCAAGTCTATAGAGAGTTGAGGGGGGAGAAGCTAGAGTTACATGCGCTGCTTGGGTCCTGCTGGACCAGGTCGACCAGCAGGACCCAACAATGAACCCCACAGGTAACAGTGTAGACGCAGACAACCTTGTCATTAACCTCTCGGACCTACCCGATTTGTGGGATTTGTGCCTACCAACCGTACAAACATGTTTACCCTGGATAAAGAGTTAGCTAGATTTTTTCATTCCATCTGACTCAGAGCATATATTAAGAGTAACCCTCATGGACATCCTCAAACGAAAATGTCCTCACCCCTTTTCAAGACCGGATCAAAGCATGCAAGCCACCAAGCAGCTTTACCCCTCCTAAAAAATACGACGTGGTGGAAAAGTATCTCTTCAAAGTACAGGAGGACATAATAAGAATGGATAAACAAGTCTACAAGCTGAAGGTAAGACATAACATAACCAAAAACCAATCCCTGACCCTTACCAACCTGAGCAGGAACAAAAACATTGTAATCAAACCTGCAGATAAGGGCTGAGGAGTGGTGGTCATGAACACTAGAGATTACAGGGAAGAGGTGTTACGTCAGCTTACAGACTGCCACACATACCTTCCCATTAACCACGATCCCACACAGGACTTCAAAAGAGAACTTGTGGTTATCGTGCATGATGACCTGGAGAAAGGGCCCATTAATAAAAAGGTGGCTGATTACCTTATACCTACACATCCCCGCATTCCTGTTATTTATATGCTACCTAAGGTTCACAAGAATCGCACCAAACCACCAGGAAGACCAATTGTCTCCGGGTGCGATTCTCTCTTCCAACCTTCTGCTAAATTACTCGACTGTCTCCTGAGGCCAATTGCCCAAAAGGGTAAATCTTTCTTACAAGATACCATCCATTTCCTATGTAGAATCCAAGATGTCCAACCTGACTGGGAAAACAGCCTCCTAGTAACAATGGACGTCACGAGTTTATACACCAATATACCTAGAGATGAAGGCATCAAGTGTGTTCAGTCCACTCCTGATAACCACCACGAGTTTAGTTCTATTGAAAAGGAATTCATTATTTCTTTATTGTCATTCGTCCTCAAACGCAATTATTTCCTTTTTGAGGACCAGTTTTACTTACAGGTGGCAGGGACCGCGATGGGATGTAATGTCGCACCTACTTTCACTGTCATTTACATGAATGACTTTGAGGAAAAGGTTGTGTACACTCATGAACTGTTTAAGAAGTATGTTTCCCTCTGGGTTCGTTATATTGATGACGTCTTTTGTATTTGGCAGGGACCGGAACAAGACCTCCGTGACTTTCATGATGCCATCAATCGCAGCGTCCCATCCATATCCCTCTCCTTGGAGTTCAGCCAATCCAGTATTCCATTCCTTGATGTACTTTTGGAGATAAGGAATGGCTTCCTCACCAGTAATGTATATACCAAACCCACTGATAAAACAGCCTCTTGAGATACAATAGCTTTCATCCACCAGGCCTAGTAACTTCCACTCACTTCCACTATCACAACTCATGAGAGTGAAACGCATCGTATCCGATGCGGATAAGGTTGAACCCCAACTTTTGGGTATGTCTAAGAAATTCCAGAAAAGGGGTTTTCCTGAAAAAATCTTACAACAACACCTCCTCAAAGTCCAGAAACTGCCTCGTGAGGACCTATTAACATCCCGCCCCCCTCAGCGAAATCTTCCTACTTACGCATCCCTTGTGTTACCACTTTTTCCAACTTGAGTAAAGACATCAAATCTATCATATACAAACATTGGCACATCCTAGATAGGAATTTTCCTAATATCTTCCCCAAAAAAACGTTAATGTCATACAAAAGGGGTAAAAACATCAGGGACACATTGATCAAGTCTGACATAGGCTCCAACATCACCAGGATCACCATTAAGGGCACCTACCCCTGCCTCTCATGCGCACAATGTGGTAACGTAACCAAAGGTCCCATGTTCTCCCACCCGTCAACTGGCCGTTTGTTTAACATACAGGGCCATTTTCGTGCTTATCCAACTATGGGCTTGTTCACACGTCAGTTATTTGATCAGTTATTTCCATCAGTTATTGTGAGCCAAAACCAGGTGCGGGTCAAAAACACAGAACAGGTGCAAATCTTTTCATTACACCTGATCTCTGTGGAGGCTTCACTCCTGGTTTTGGCTGACAATAACTGATGAAAATAACTGATCAAATAACTGATGTGTGAACAAGCCCTATGTTATTTACCTCATTAAGTGCCCTTGTGGCCTTGGGTATGTGGGAGAGACCATACAAAAAATTAAGGACAGAATCTCCCAGCATAAATCTAATATCCGTACACGAAAAATTGACGCCCCTCTTGTAGACCACTTCATTTCCTCCAACCATTCCGTTAGCCAGCTTCGTTTTCAGGTCATTGACTGTATTCCCCCCTGAGACGGGGCGGCAATCGGGAACTCATACTACAAGAGAGGGAGATGGCATGGATACGACGCCTTAATACATTACATCCAGATGGTCTAAATAGAGAGTACTGTTGGGACTAACATTTGTGTGACTTTTTTTGTGTGACTTTTTTTTGTGTGTCTCTTGTTTATGTTTAATTAACATTATTGTTTTTCTTTCAACCCACAGGGCCGTACACGTCCCATAGCGAGTGGAGACACTCGCGTAGCATGCGTTATGGTCCCCCTATCCGCCTCATGTCACTTATAGTCGCGTTGGTAGTATCCTTTACACTATAATACCACAGTATATTTGTTGTGTATTCCTCTTGCTCATTTAACCTTTGTTCTTCTTCTGCTTACACTTATGCTTGCATTTTTGCTTGCACTTTTATCTGTACTTTCACCTTTATTTATACAACCATCATATGATATGTGATATGCCTTAGCCTGCAGATATGAACATACTTCAATGTGGACTACCCATTGGCCCCTTTAAGTTGTTTCCATATTTCTCCTGTCATATATAACAATGTACACTACACAGGCCTATGATGCACAGGAAGTAGCGTTTGGCCTCCCGCCCTCCCCAGCACACTATTTAAACCAGAAATGCACCCCACACATGTGTGCAGCCGGAAAATTCACTTACTTGCACCATTTGGATAAGTCCACAATTCATTCCTACATTCTTCTCTTTTAGGTTGCCCTGTTTTTGGCTTTACACGTGTCCTTATCTTCTCAGCCTATTATCTTTCTCAACCTTCTGCATGGTCCTCGCCCCTGTTTAGTACTATTCAGCTCATTCTGTGACAGAAGCTTTATACTAGACATTAGATGCATATCCCATGTTATAGTATGATATTGTCTTGCTCCTTAACTTGATGCTATATTATGGATATACCGATCTTCACCTGGGGGTATAGGAGCATGCCTTGCTGTGTTTCATTCCATCCATTACTCCTAAGCATGTTTGCACCTTTGCAACTGAACATATATTGATCTATGTGACCATATGATTTATCTATGTACTAATGTAACGTTGCCTGTAATACCAGTATGTCCGGCTGAGAAATAAACCAAATCTTTTCACTTTGCATATATTGGAGTGCTGTCCATTTGTGTATTTATCTCCTCTCCCCAGATGCAAGCTCTAGTCTCCCCAGCCCCCCTAACCCCTCCCCACCCCGCTCCACATCTGCCGTCTACTGTTTTCTGTGTCCCCCTTCCCCACCATCCTCCTCCAAGCTGTCAGCTTTTGTCCTCTGGGTTCCCATTTCTCTTCCCAACTTCTTTGCCCCCTCCGCTCCCCAGCTGCCAGTTCTAGTTCTTTGGGCACCTCTCCTCTCCCCAGATCCCAGCTCTAGTCTTTGGGGCCCAACTTCTCTCCCCAGTAGCTATTACTAGTCTTTTGTGTCCCCTTTCCTCTCCAAAGCTTCCAGCTCTAGTCCTGTGGCCCTCTCCTCTCCCCAAATGTCAGCTGTAGTCCTCTAGTCTTGTACCAAACTAGTTGGCATTCTTAAAGGGGTTCTCCAGGAATTAAAAAAAATGAAAATACTTAAATATGACTTTATTATAAATATATTACCAAATACATTTCATTAGTTATAATGGCTCGTTCTCTCTGGGGATCAATCATTAGGAGAAACAAAATGGCCGCTGTCCTATTAGTACACACAAAACCTGTCCTAATCACACAGAAGGGCAAGTTACTTCACAACACTGAGGTAAATAGCTGCATCATCCTTATCTCTGCTCTGCTTGTCAGGGATTATGATCCTGAATACAGTTGATAAGATCTTCAGCTGAATCTCTGTAGGAATGGAAAAGATGAGGAGAGATGAGAGGAGGTGGGGATGTGGCTAATAAGCAGCAGCTCTTGTATACAGTCTCCATTACCACAGTCTGTCCTGTCCATCCTCTCTGTACTTCATGTCTCCTCATGAACTAAATTCCCCAGAGATTCAGCTAAATATCAAATTAAACTGTATTCAGGATCGTAATCCCTGACAAGCAGAGCAGAGAGCAGGATGAGGCAGCTCTTTACCTCTGTGTTGTGAAGTAACTTGTCCTGCTGTGTGATTAGGACAGGTTCTGTGTGACTAATAGGACGGCGGCCATTTTGTTTCTCCTGATGATTGCTCCCCAGACAAAACAAGCCATTGTAAATAATGAAAGGTATTTGGGAATATATTTATAATAAAGTAATATTTAAGTATTTTCATTTTCTTAATTCCCGGAGAACCCCTTTAAGGGGTTGGAGTAGCAGTAGATCCTCTAATAGCCTCAATACACATTAACTATTGCCACCAAATCCACCAAAACTGACAGGTAGGTTCATATTATAATCTGTAACCTGTCAGGGACCAACTGCTAGCCCTGTTCTTCTGGACCCCTTCTGCTCCCCACCTGCCAGTTCTAGTCCTCTGAGCCTCCTCCTCTCCTCAGCTACCAGCTCTAGTACTCTGGACCCCACTCCTCTCTCCATAAGGCAGTTATAACTGTAGAATTACAAGTACCATGCAGAAGTCCAAGGGGTAATGCAAGAGAAAAATCAGATTTGGGTCAGCAGAAGTAAAAGCCAGAATCAAGCCAAGTCACAAAATACAAGTAGCTGAAGCAATACCTACACTCAGGCAATGTCTAAAGGCAGAGACTAGATTTAAATATGCCATCTATACGGTCATCTTTGGGTACGTGGTGTCATGGCAACCTGACACCACTGAGAGGGGAGCTGGGGTGGTACTCCCAGTCATGAGAGGAGGCCCATGTCCAGCTTCTGAGAAAGGCCAGAGGAAGTTGAATGGTAGAGGCCCCTAGAAAAGTGCCCCTTTCCTTTTCCTATAATCTGGCTGTGGTTGAGCTTATGGTTGTGGTTATATATTGTAGATGCAATACATAATTTACATTTATTTTTATCATTATAGGATGTAAATTAGATAGCAATGTGCCCCTTTCCTTATTGACTCCACCATCCATCCATCATCCACTGCCTCTGTACTGCTGACTTGCACCGACCCAAACTGTTCATCATTAAGGTCACCTATCTACCACCAGACACCCAGTCTTATAGACCATATGTCTTCATATTGTACTGCCAGATGACCCACTGGTGGACTTGCCCTTACTAGAGGACCCACCACTGGGCTTATGGTCTGATGCAATAATGAGCCCCAAACCTTCAGTAAAAGACAACCCCTTTTGAAGCTGACTTACAAATAAAATCTCAAAATGTACTAATGATATGATCTATCTATCTATCTATCTATCTATCTATCTATCTATCTATCTATCTATATATCTAATATCTATCTATCTATCTATCTATCTATTATCTATCTATCTATCTATCTATCTAATATCTATCTATCTATCTAATATCTATCTATCTATCTAATATCTATCTATCTATCTAATATCTATCTATCTATCTATCTATCTAATATCTATCTATCTAATATCTATCTATCTAATATCTATCTATCTATCTATCTAATATCTATCTATCTAATATCTATCTATCTATATCTATCTATCTATCTATCTATCTATCTATCTATCTATCTATCTATCTATCTATCTATCTATCTATCTATCTAATATCTATCTATCTAATATCTATCTAATATCTATCTATCTATCTATCTATCTATCTATCTATCTATCTAATATCTATCTATCTATCTATCTATCTATCTTCATTTCTCATATTCATCTTCTTTATACATAAACTTATAACTAAGGTTAGTTAAAGGTAAAGAGTTACATGACAAACAATGATAAACAATTTCTGTTCAATGCCCTCTGTATCATATTTTACAAATGTTTCTGTTATAATTTGGTACACTAAAATATGTAGAACTAAAAGGATTTACATTGAAGTCATACAATGTATAATATCTGAACATATCTCACTTTTACATAGGCTTTTGGACCAGTATCTCTAAAAGAAAATAGAAACTTACCATTTCTGACACTAATTAAGATCAGCAGGGTCAGTGCTGCTGCGTCCATATTGTCCCTTCCAGTAATGGGTCACCTGCAAGTGTCCTTACACAGAATTATGTTCACATGTGGACAGTCCCTGTGTGGAAGAAGAATGAGTTGTCTATTCTGAAAGACACTGTTATCATTTGTTTAGGAACTTCTGTTTTCTATATTGCTCACCACTGATGTGGAAACTGTGTCTCTAATTTCTAGAAACAGTGAAGAAGGAGGAAGAAGAAGAGAGCACTCCACTGATGTGTTAACATTTTTATCTCTCATGAATCGTCCGGAGCCCCAGACCAGACAGTAAGATTAAATAGACCCTAACAGAAAAAAAAGAGCAGAGGTAGAACCAGGATTGAAATCTAGGTGGAAGGGAGGTGGAGGGGGGCACTTCTGTTGCTGATAATACAACTGGTTACATCCGCTATGAACATATCTGGTTGTATTATCTTTAACATAGCAAGGACGGATCTGTCATGAACTACATTGAAAGTCAATGGAGGATGGATCAGTTTTCTATTGTGTCAGATTATGCAACACAAATAGGTTCTGACTGAAGACCAAACAACCCCCTGAATTAATTGCAGTTCCGTAAATTCAAAATTCAGACCAGACCCTCAAATGAATTCTGACCCTGGGCCAGAACACTAAGGGGGTCATTTATTATTAGCTATACGCCAATTTTTGGATTTGCGCCAAAATCTGTGACTTTTTCGTACTCACACCTGGTCTGAAAAAGGGTGTGTTATGTGCTGGGGGAAGGGAGCAGGCTGGTCGACCAGTCTCATTTATCATTTTCTATGATTTAGAAAATGATCCAAATCTACGACAGCAAGGGAGCTGGCATAAATTTGCACCAGCTGTGGCCAGTGCCTCTACATACTTGTAACTTAGGCAGGGCTAGCAAACTGGGCAATTGCCCAGGGCCCCCTGCTTCAGCGGGCAGATCGCACATAGTGGGGAATTTCCCAGTTTAGGAGTCCCTGCTCTGACTCCATATATGTGTATACAAATCTAATTTAGACTCTGTGGGGATCCAAACTCACAACCATCTACATTAAAGGCTAGCACCTTAACCACTGGGATATGGAGCTCAGTGCTAGGTCAGTGGTGAAAAACCTCATAGATGTTTCTCTTGTATAATACAGAAACTGCTATGAGGTCTTTAATACAAGAGAAGCTCCTGAGGTTTTTCAGCTATGATTTAACAATGAGCTTTAAAGCCCAGTTAATGTAGAAGAGTGGGAGTTTAAATCCCCACAGAAACATTTTAAAAATAGAGGTCAAATAAAACTTAAATACACGGGGTGTCCCCCAACAGTAAAAAGTAAAAGATTATCGCGATATTCTGATCCTGATAACTTTTTTATAGTTATGTCTACGGAGATGTGTGGGGGGCTCATTTTTGTGGAGCGATCTGTCGTTTTTGACAATACCATTTTGGGTTTTGTATGACTTGATCACTTTTTATTCAATTTTCTTGGGGGATAAAGTGATGAAAAAAACGTGAATCGGCCTTTTTAAATTTTTTTCTGTTACGTCATTCACCATATGGGCTACCTTTTTAAAATATTTTAATAGTATGGGTGTTTTACATGCGGCCATGCCCATAATGCTATTTTTTTTGTTTCTTTTTATTTTGGGGAATGGGGGTGATTTTAAGGTTTTTTTATATTTTAAAATCTTTTTTTTTTTTTTACTTTTTGTTAAGTCCCCCAAGTGGACTACAACTTACATCAGATATAAATTGCTCTATTAGTCTGTATAGAAATCACTATATCACAGTTCAGTGCTGCCATCTAGTGGCCTGAACTGGGATATACTAACAATGAGCCTGGAAGCCTAGTACAGGCTATGGCTCATTTTTAGAACAGGGTGCTTTCCCTGATCTCTGCTGGGGGAAAGTGCACCTGAAGAGGAATCCCGCCTTCCGATGCCGTCAGTGAGGGAAATTCATTGCTGTGAGGGGAGGGGGCATGTGGGATATTCTGGGGCCAAGAAAGTGAAGAACTGTGGGGCTCCACTTTTGATTTTGCCCAGGGCCACATTTTGTCTAAAACCGGCCCTGAACTTAGGCACATCAAGCGCCTGCGCTATGAGTATTAAGATCGGAGTCTAAAACGCTGGTCTTATAAATGACCCCATAAATTTATTCCAACTCCAGATCCCAAAATAATTCAGACTGCAGACAAGATCTCTTGATAAATTCAAACCCCAGATTAGGTTCTTAAATTAATGCTGACCACAGACCAGAACCTTGATTTAATAGACTAGACATACCCTTCTTTCTTCCAGATTCCTGCTTAACTATGGGCCCCACCTCAAACAAGGAGCAAGAACCCAATGCTGACATTGTCAGGACCAGGGCAGTTTCTAGGGAATTTTGCCAACAGGGCGAACAATACAAAATGCCCCCTCCCCCCCACCATGTTTAAAGTGACTTCTAAAGTGACTTACCTTCTAATGAAGATATTAAAATACATTTAAAAAGAATCAGTCACCCAAGGTAAACCCGGTGACTTACAGGCGTCGTCTCCACAGATTTCAGTTTGGTCCAGAAGCTCATACACAGACGTCTTCGGTCAGGGGTGCGGAGCCTCCTCTGTCACGTAAAAAGATGCCACTATTAATAAATGGCACAGGGTAGAGGAGGTCTGGTACAGATTCTGCATTAGGGAACAGAGAATTCAGCTTATACCTTTACTTTGGCTTGTTGTTTTTGCAGTCCACCCCGACCCTCTATAGCAAGTAACCCCCCTATACAACTGCCCCCTTTAACATTGCCACCCTGTAGTGCCCACCAATACTATGCCCGGTGCTGCCCCATGTGCGGACATTAGTTTACTATCCAACTGCTGAGAACGTGATAAAGTAATAAAAGTAGTGACACTTTTGTAATCCCACCGCTCACTTCTCAGTCACTGACTGCAGCGGTCTCATGGAGGGTACATAGAAGTAAAGACCACAGTGTCCGCCCACCTACACTGAGCATCCCCATCCTCCACAGTATCTCCCCTCATTCACTGAGCAGCCCCCATCTCCTTTCATGTACAGAGCCCCCCATCTCCTCTCATGTACAGAGCCCCCCATCTCCTCTCATGTACAGAGCCCCCCCATCTCCCCTCATGTACAGAGCCCCCCCATCTCCTCTCATGTACAGAGCCCCCCCATCTCCCCTCATGTACAGAGCCCCCCATCTCCCCTCATGTACAGAGCCCCCCCATCTCCTCTCATGTACAGAGCCCCCCATCTCCCCTCATGTACAGAGCCCCCATCTCCCCTCATGTACAGAGCCCCCCATCTCCCCTCATGTACAGAGCCCCCCATCTCCTCTCATGTACAGAGCCCCCCCCATCTCCCCTCATGTACAGAGCCCCCCATCTCCCCTCATGTACAGAGCCCCCCCATCTCCTCTCATGTACAGAGCCCCCCATCTCCCCTCATGCACAGAGCCCCCATCTCCCCTCATGTACAGAGCCCCCCTCCCCATTCAGAGCCCCCCCATCTCCCCTCATGTACAGAGCCCCCCCATCTCCCCTCATGTACAGAGCCCCCCCATCTCCCCTCATGTACAGAGCCCCCCCATCTCCCCTCATGTACAGAGCCCCCCCATCTCCCCTCATGTACAGAGCCCCCCCATCTCCCCTCATGTACAGAGCCCCCCCCATCTCTCCTCATATACAGAGCCCCCGTCTCCCCTCATGTACAGAGCCCCCCTCTCTCCTCATGTACAGAGCCCCACCTCTCTCTCATACACTGCACATCCCTCATGCTCACATGCTCAGGCTCCAGCACATTTACATCATGGTTCATACTCACTGTGAAGAAAGTTCCTCACAGGTCAGATGCCTGAATCCTCCCCAGATAAGCCCCACCTCCTTCCTCATGCTGCTCCACATAGACTTCAGTGTCTTGTCCTCTTCTCACACTGGCCCCGCCTCCTTGCCTGACAGTCCCACAGGTCCTTCCTCCTCCACCCACACTCTGCACGGGCTGCTCTGTGCCTGGAAGTGCTGCAGCCATAGAAAAGAGGACCAGCGGTTAGTACAGCTAGCGCAGGGGGTGCTGTGCTCACTGCTTCTTCAGCCTCCTTTACTAATGAGCGCTTCCACAATGGAAGCGCTCATTAGCTGAGTCCTGGCCCTGCTGCTGTTCTGTTGTAAACACCAGCTCCCCCTTCTGTTGACTTCATGTGCCCCGTGCGGTGGCACCCCTCGCCCGGCTCTAGAAACGCCTTGGTCAGGACCCAGCGTGACAGCTCCCAGAACTGAAGAGGAGATAGGAGCTAAGAAGGTAAATAATGCTGAGCGTTATCTGTTGTTTACTAGATTTATCTAATAGTTGAAGGGGTTGTCTCATCACAGACAATGGGGGCATATCGCAAGGATATGCCCCCATTGTCTTACAGGTGCCGGTCCCACCGCTGGGACCTGCACCTATAACGAGAACAGAGTCCTGAAAGCGTTGGAGGGCTCACTGCGCATGCGCAGCCGCCCTCCAGTAATTTACTATGTCGCCGCCGAAAATAGCCGAGTCCTCCAGCCACCACTTTGCAGAGCTCCGTTCCCAATATAGGTACGGGTCCCAGTGGTGGGACCAGCACCTGTAAGACAATGGGTGCATATCCTAGTGATATTATAAGGGTTATCTGGTCAAAATGTGACTCACTTCTATTAATCACATTGAACAATACAGTAAAGCCATTTTTCATTGTTAAAAACTGGTGACACGGCAAAAACATGGAGTTATGAAAACTCCACTTATGAGTTTATTTCCCTTATTTAAGTTCCGATTACGCTGGAAAATCCACTTGCATAAATATGCTAATGAGGCATTAGAGCACTCGGAGGTGTGCTTATTGCTTCTGAGCATCGCATCTCCGACGCCCTCCTGCCTGTTCAGTCCTCCCTGCAAAAAACGCCCCTTAGTCTGTTGATTGACAGACACGTGCTGCCACTTCCGGGTGCAGTGACGTGACGGTGCGTGTGCACTAGAGGAAATGGACTTGCAGAGTTTGGCACTGCAAGTAAAGTGCGCACGCGCCGTCAGACATGGGAGTGCGCACGCGCGGGATGTCAGCGCTAGACCACTGAGTCTAGCGCTGTCAATCAACAGACTAAGGGGCGTTTTTTAATATGCAGGGCGGAACGAACAGGCATGAGGGCGTCGGAGATGCGGTGCTCAGAAGCAATAAGCACGCCTCAGAGTGCTCTGATGCCTCATTAGCATATTTATAGAAGTGGATTTTCCAGCGTAATCGGAACTTAAATAAGGGAGATAAAGGTATGTGTGTGATATGCGTTTTGAGCCCTACCTGCATATATTTCTAGCTTGATATACTTGAAACTGGTGACAGAGCCTCTTTAGGCTAAAACAGAAAAGCCATGTATGAAAAACATGAATCAAAAGCTTGGCAAAACTAAATTGAAGTAATCGTTTTATGAATGACTTTATCAGTCTCTAACATTGTTCTGGAGGAATTTTGGACAATTCTTCTTTATAACATTGCTTCAGTGCATTGAGGTTTGTGGCTATTTATGTATACTTCCCACCACAGCATTCCAATTGGATTGAGGTCTGGACTTTGACTGGACAATTGCAACACCTCGGTTCTATTCCTTTTCATCGTCCTGTTTAAGGATGAGCAAACCAGTTTGGACTGAACCAAGTTCGGTCCGAACTTTGCAATTTTTTGGAATGGCAGACAAACCCCAATCTTTACAGGTTAGTTTCGTACGAATCCACTAAAATGGTACATAATGCCATTTTAGTGCACATGACAGGAAAAAGGCACGAGGGAGAAAGAAGAAGGGGTCTCACATGACCCTGAGAGGAAGTGGGAGCTTGCCTTGATTGACTCCCAGGTTGACAAGCAGCCAATCAGATTGGATGAGCCAATCAGTGCTGCAGCAGACAAGGAGGTGCCCTAGCAGAACACCATCCTATGCTGGGCTGTGAATGAGGGTGGGTTGGGTGTTACAGTGACTCTCAGGAAAACAATCTTAGGGAGTCAGGAACAGTAAAAAATCAATCAGGGACCATCAATCAATAAAAAAAAAAAAATATATATATATATATATAATTACCGAAGCAATATCCACAGTGTGTGTTAAGTTGAAATTAAGTGTCACGTCTTAATCGTCTATTTACGTATTTTCAGTTTCCACACAGTTGGAATTCACCTTTTTTTTGGCATTGTTAACCCCTTCAAGCGACAGCCAGTTTGGACCAAATGCCGGAGCCCCATTTTTCAAATCTGACATGTGTCACTTTATGTGGTAATAACTTTGGAACGCTTTTACTTATCCAGGCCATTCTGAGATTGTTTTCTCATCACATATTGTACTTCATGACAGTGGTAAATTTGAATCAAAATATTTCATTCTTATTTATTTAAAAATACCAAATTTACCAAAAATTTTGAAAAATTTGCAAATTTCCAAATGTCAATTTCTCTACTTTTTAAATACATAGTACCGTGTTTCCCCGAATATAAGACCCCCCCGAAAGTAAGGCAGGGTAGGGGGGTGCCCAGGGTTCTCCAATGTAAGGCACCCCCCGATTGTAAGGCCGCTATCGGGGGGGGTCTGTGAGGAATGTAAGGCCGTCTATGGTGGGGGGTGGCTGGGGAATGTGTTCATACTCGCCTGCCTGCGGGCTTCTTGTGGCCGGCTCAGTGGCGTAGCTACCGGGGGGGCAGGGGGGGCGACGGCTCCGGGCCCAGTGACTCAAGGGGGCCCATAAAAATAAAAAAATCTTACTTACCTGTTCTGCGCTGCGGCTGCCCTCCGGTCCGCGCTCTGCTCTCTTCCCTGGCGGCGCGCACTATGACCTGACGCTGCACGCAGCGTCAGGTCATAGTGTGCGCGGGCCAGGGAAGAGAGCGGAGCGTGGACCGGAGGGCAGCCGCAGCGCAGAACAGGTAAGAGAGGTTTTTTATTTTATCTTATGTGGCTGGGTGGGCTGATCTGAGGTCTGATGGGGGCACAATACGCTGATCTGAGGTCTGATGGGGGCACAATATGCAGATCTGAGGTTTGATGGGGCACAATACGCTGATCTGAGGTCTGATGGGGGCACAATACGCTGATCTGAGGTCTGATGGGGGCACAGTAGGCTGATGTGAGGTCTGATGGGGGCACAGTACGCTGATCTGAGGTCTGATGGGGGCACAGTAGTTCTGTTCAGCCTGTAGTACTGTTCAGCCTGTTATTAAATGTCAATTTTATTGTTAAAAAAAGTGTCATTTTTTTTTGTCTAATGTAAGGCCTCCCCGAAAGTAAGGCAGGGTGGGACTTTTGGGGGTAAATTTAATGTAAGACAGGGCCTTACTTTCGGGGAAACACGGTAATACCTCCAAAAATAGTTATTACTTTACATTCCCTATGTGTCTACTTCAGGTTTGGATCATTTTGAAAATTACATGTTATTTTTTTGGGACGTTAGAAGGCTTAGAAATTTAGAAGCAAATCTTGAAATTTTTCACAAAATTTCCAAAACCCACTTTTTAAGGACCAGTTCAGGTCTGAAGTCACTTTGTGAGGCTTCCATCATAGAAACCATCCAAAAATGACCCCATTTTAGAAACTACACCCCTCAAGGTATTCAAAACTGATTTTACAAACGTTATTAACCCTTTAGGTGTTCCACAAGAATTAAAGGAAAATGTAGCCAAAATTTCCGAATTTCACTTTTTTGGCAGATTTTCCATTTAAATCATTTTATTCCGAGAATAAAGCAAGGGTTAACTGCCAAACAAAACTCAGTAATTATTACCCTGATTCTGTAGTTTACAGAAATGCCCTATTTGTGATCATAAACTGCTGTACAGGCACACGGCAGGGTGCAGAAGGAAAGGAACGCCAGGGCAGATTTCACTGGAAAAATTTTAAGTTGCCATGTCACATTTGATGCACCCCTAGAGTAGGAAACTCCAAAAAACTGACCCCATTTTGGAAACTATGGGATAAGTTGGCAGTTTTGTTAGTACTATTTTAGGGTACATACAATTTTTGGTAGCTTTATATTACACTTTTTGTGAGGCAAGGTAACAAAAACTAGCAGTTTTGGCATTGTTTTTATGTTTTGTTATTTACAACATTCATCTGACAGGTTAGATCGTGTGATATTTTTATAGAGCAGGTCGTTACGGACGCGGCAATATCTAATATGTATACTTTTTTTATTGATTGTCTCAGGTAGGGGCTCTTTTTTTGCAGTATGAGATGACGGTTAGATTGGTACTATTTTTGGGGGCATATGCTTTTTTGATCGCTTGGTATTACATTTTTTGTGATGAAATGTGACAAAAAATGGCTTTTTTTAGACAGTTTTTATTTTTTACGGTATTCACCTGAGGGGAGAGACCATATGATATTTTTGTAGAGCGGGTTGTTACGGATGTGGCGATACCTAACATGTATACTTATTTTTATTTACTTTAGTTTTACACAATAATATCATTTTTTAAACAAAAAAAATCATGTTTTAGTGTCTCCATAGTCAGAGAGCTGTAGTTTTTTATTTTTTGGGCGATTGTCTCAGGTAGGGGCTCATTTTTTGCGGGACGAGATGATGGTTTGATTGGTACATCTAACAGAATGGATTCATACGCATGTGTTCGCATTTCTATAACATGGATTTAAAAAAAACTTGTTTTGTGTGTTTTTTTTTGTTTACTGAAGGATGCTGTATGCTTTTTTGGGTTATGATGGTACGATGATTCCTGCATCTCTATATGTAACCTGCCTGTCATTCAGACGCACAGTAACTTTTTCGCTACCAGACCAAGGACTAGCTATGCATGTTGCTGCACTGCACAGTGATGTACACCAGATACATTCTCCCTAAAGTTTAACTGCAGGCCAGGATAGACCTGATTTAATGGTCTTTGTGACAAATTAATTTGGATCGAAGCAAATATTTTGGAAAAATTTGGCGAAGCGACTAAATCAAATTTTTGAAAACTTTGCTCATCTCTAATCTTGTTCCCTGAAGCCACTTTTATTTTAAAATCTCATAATACCCTGTGTGTTCAAAACCCGATCATGGACAATTTTTGGAAGCTTTGGAAGATGAAAAAACATGAGACATATGCTGGTGTGGTGTCTTTTTAAACACGGTGTACATTAACACTGTCAAATGTGCATTTAGCCATATGTATGTCAGTGTCACTCAGACACTTAGACCAAGGACTAGCTATGCATATTGCTGCACTGCACAGTGATATAACCAGATACATTCTCCCTAAAGTTTAACTGCAGGCTGGGATAGACATGATTTAACAGTCTTTGTGATGAATTAACCCATAGCTATGTATGTCAGTGTCACTCAGACAGCATTTACTATTGCTGTCATTTTGTGCCAGAACTTGGGGAGGGCGGAAGGAAAAACAAATCATAAAAAATAAATGAAAAGAGATAACAATTTTTCCTAAAAACTATAGTCCTAGGAGGCTAGAGGGGGTTATATACCAACTTTCAGGGCAGTTGGAGAAACTTCGGTTCATCCCGAACCCTTTAAAAAATTCAGTGAACCGGACCTGAAACAAATCTCGCCTGGTTCGCTCATCTCCCATTGCATGAACAAGTTTCAGACAAGCTTTAGCTGTTGATTTAAGGGCCTTACACTTAACTCTAGAATACTCTGATTGGAAGATGTTTTAGTTCAGATGATCACCCCTTCACCACTGTGCTTCAAAGTTGGTATGAGGTCTTTGTGTTCCAATACTGTGTTTGGTTTTCTCCAAACATTGTGTTGTGCATTAAGGCCAAACATCTGTACGGTACGTTGGTCTAATCTGTCTAAAGAACATTATTCGATTAGTCTTGTGGTTAGTTCAGATGCAACTTTGCAAACTTAAGCAGTGGTGCCATGTTCTTTTTTGAAAGAATAGGCCTTCACATGGTAACCCTTCCAAACAAGCAATACTTTGTTCAGCCTTTTTGTAATTGTATTGTCATGGATTTGAACATTTAACATGCTAAGTGAGGCCAGTAGAGTTTTAGATGTAGCTCTTGGGTTGTTTGCATAATCTGACCTTGGAGTGAATTTGCTGGGATGTCCACTCCTGGGAAGATTGTCAACTGTCTTCAACATATTCCACTTGTGAATAATCTTTCTCATTGTAGAATGAGGCACTTCAAATAGTTGCTTAAGGCTACTTTCACACTAGCGTTTTTAAATTCCGGTATTGAGTTCCGTCATAGGGGCTCAATACCGGAAAGAAAACGCTTCAGTTTTGTCCCCATTCATTGTCAATGGGGACAAAACTGAACTGAAGACAACGGAATGCTCCTGAAAGCATTCCATTCCGTCTTCAGATCGGAGAACAAACCGCAGCATGCTGCGGTTTTCTCTCCGGTCCAGGCATCTGCACCAAGACGGATCCGGAATGACCCCCAATGCAAGTCAATGGGGCGGATCCGTTTGGTGTGACCAACATTGTAAACGGATCCGCCCTCCATTGACTTTCAATGGAGTTCATGACGGATCCGTCACCACATACATAAAGACAGACAGACATACATACATACACACACATACACACAAACACATACATACTTACATACTCTAGGCAGGCAGGCCGCACGTCTTCATGCCCAGGAGGCGCACCGCTATGACGATTCCCTACAGCGCCCAGCAGAGGGCGCTGTGGGAAATTGTCATAGCTGCGCGCCTCCTGGGCGTGAAGACGTTCAGCCTGCCTGCCTGCCTGGAGTATGTAAGTATGTATGTGTTTGTGTGTATGTCTGTGTATGTCTGTATATGGTACTGTGTGACATGTGTGGGGCCTGAACGCGGTTCCGGCCCCACACATGTCCCTGCGGCAGTCCGGATCCGACGGCACCCTTCACCTGCCGGATCCGGACTGCCGCTAGTGTGAAAGAGGCCTAATACACAACTGAATGCTCTAGACCAGGAAACTGCCAACACTTCTGCTTTTATAGAGGTAGTCACAGTTGCTAACAATCAATTAAACGAGGGCATTTGATTAGCAACACCAGGCTACATACCCTCTTGATTGCTATGGACACAGTAAGAGTGCACTTCATTTTTCACGCACAGTTTCTACATTTTGGCTTAATTTTTGTTAAATAAATAACAACACAATGGAATCTGTCATGTGTTGTTCATCTGAGGTTATATTTACTGAATTCTAAGACTAGATGTTTTTTGCCCACCTGGTATGTTAAACCATTGAATTCAAAAAGGGTGTACTTTGTTTTTTTCATGACTGTGGATTATCATAGCAGCCTTGGACTGACTTTGTTTGGGTCCAGCAGAGGAAATGATTCTGAGGGCCCACCCTCTATGTATACAGAACGTGCACATCCACAGTAATTTTTGTTATCATTGCACATGTAGGACATAACATCAATAAGATTTAATAGGATATTTGGTTCAGACACAGACAGAAAAAGTGAAAGAAAAGTATGTGGGCCCCTTTCTATGTAGCAGTAAAACCTATGTGTGAGGAGTAGGTCAGGGGGACACAAAAGACACAGACAAAGTGAGGCCCTGACACTCCTCCCAAACCACTGTCCCTGCCTTTTAGGGGAACCCGGCTCCTTAACAGGCCGGCCCCAACCGAAGACTGCAATTACACTGAAGAAAGTGTAACACGAGACAAACAACCAAAACAAAACACCAGCAGGAACAACCCTAAACAGGTAAGGAACTGAAGGGGTAAAAGGTAAAGGAACCAAGCAAGTAATAAACAGAGGAGAACACCAAAGATAGGTAACAGTAACAGGAACCAGGGAAAAAGGTACAGAGTCACTGGAATACCGGATAAACACAGAGTAGCTAGCTTAGGCACAAGGCTCTATAGCAGGCACAGATGAATGGCGAGTGTGAAACTAAATAGTGGCTAGAGTCCCAGCCCCAAGGCGTGATAGGAGCAGGGATCCCAGCCACACCCTTGAATGGACCAAAATTACTGGCAGGGACGCCTGCCAGTAAAACTAGCAAAACTAGCCAAACCTTTAACCCTATAGGAACCTAAGTGTAACAAGAGGATTTTCTGGCTTGCACTCGGGATGAGCGCCGCATAGCGTCAGGACACGGGAACGCCCTCACCCGCCCAACATCCGCTGGAGGGCCGCAGCACCCCCGAATCCTGACAGAACCCCCCCCCCTGAGGAGGGGCCTCCGGACCCTCAACAGGACCTCCAGGCTTGGAAGGGTAAGATTGGTGGAATTTTCTAACAAGTCTGGGAGTGTGAAGATCTCTGGCAGCCACCCAGACACACTCTTCAGGACCATACCCTTTCCAACGTACAAGGTACTGGAGAGAATTCTGTACTTTGCGAGAGTCAATAATTCATTCAATTTCGAACTCCAACTCTCCCTAAACAACCACGGGTAGAGGTGGAGAACGAGCGACCACAGCAGGAATATATTTTTTCAACAAAGACTTAGGAAAAACCGGATATACACGAAGAGAACCAGGAAGTCGCAATCTGAACGATACAGGATTTATGATTTCTGTGATGATGTAGGGACCAATAAAGTGTGGAGCAAACTTTGCTGATGGTACTCGAAGACTGAGATTTTTAGTTGAGAGCCACACTTTGTCACCAACTATTGTATTCAGGACCGGGACGGCGTTTCTTATTCGCATATTTGATCTGCTTGAGTTGGGCATATTTTAGAGTCTCAAGACTCTTTGCCCAGACTGTGCACAGTCGATTAGCGACGTCCTTAACCGAGGAGAATCTAGATTCGTTACCAGTTACTGCGGAATATCTGGGGTGAAAACCATAGTTCCAGTAAAATGGGGACAGTCGTGTCAAGGAACTTTCATGATTATTTAGAGCGAACTCGGCCATGGGCAGGCACTCACTCCACTTTTCCTGACATTCAGAAACGAAACACCTAAGATATTGCTCAAGTGACTGATTAAGTCTTTCAGTCTGCCCATTCGTCTTGGGGTGAAAGGCGGAGGAGAAGGACAGCGAGATACCCAACCTACTGCAAAACTCTCTCCAGAACCTCGACACGAACTGAACCCCCCTGTCAGACACTATGTTAGATGGAATTCCATGAAGGCGTAAAATATGGCGGATAAACAACCCTGCAAGGACTCTAGCAGTAGGCAATTTTTTCAACGAGACCAGATGGCACATTTTAGAAAAACGATCCACCACAACCCAGATTACTGACCTACCTTTGGAGAGAGGAAGATCAGTAATAAAATCCATGGAAATGTGAGACCAAGGCCTGTTGGGCAAAGGGAGCGGATGTAATAGCCCTTCTGGGAGTTGTCGAGGAACCTTTGCCCTAGCACAGGTCTCACAAGCCTTAACAAATGCCTTAACATCACGTTGCCAGGATGGCCACCAATAGGTACGGGACAACAAGTATCCAGTGCCCACAATGCCTGGATGACCCGACAAAACTGAGGAATGGACCTCTTCTAACACCTTCAGCCGAAGATGACCTGGGACAAAGAGTTTGCCTGGGGGTACAGTAGTAGGAGCAGAACTCTATGAGTCTGCAATAGAAGACACAAGATCTGAAGTCAAAGTGGCAACAACTACCCCGGGAGAGAGGATATTTTCTGGTTCCTCATCCGGGACATTACTGGCACCAAAGCTTCTGGACAAGGCATCAGCCTTTACATTTTTTGAGCCTGGACGATAAGTTACCACAAAATTAAACCTGGTAAAAAACAAAGCCCATCGCGCTTGACAGGCGTTCAATCTCTAGGCATTGTCCAGATACAACAGGTTCTTATGGTCAGTTAACACCGTCACCTTATGTCTGGCGTCCTCCAGAAAGTGTCTCCACTCTTCAAAGGCCCATTTAATAGCCAGTAACTCTCTGTTTCCTATATCATAATTAACTTCAGCAGTGGAGAACTTTCTGGAGAAAAAGGCTACAGGTTGGAGGTTGGTAAAGGGTTCAATTCCCTGAGACAGGACAGCCCCTACTCCTGTCTCAGAGGCGTCAACCTCCACGACAAAAGGCTGTTCAGGATGAACCAAGACTGGAGCAGTGGTAAAACACCTTTTTAAGTTAGAGAAGGCTAGTTCGGTTTCATGTGTCCAAGAGGTAGGATCAGCCCCCTTTTTAGTTAAATCAGTAAGGGGTTTAGCAACCACTGAAAAGTTTTTGATAAATTTTCTATAATAGTTAGCAAAACCCAGAAAACGTTGGACCGCTTTCAAGGTAGTAGGTCTAACCCACTCAACCACAGCAGAAACTTTTTGTGGATCCATACTTATAGAACCAGGGGTAAGTATGTATCCCAGAAATCCCACCTCCTGGACTCCAAACTGACACTTAGACAATTTAGCACACAGCCAATTAAGTCGCAATCTGGAGAGGACCTCCCTCACATGCTCCCGATGGGACTCCAAATCTGGGGAGAATATGAGGATGTCGTCCAGATATATAACCAAAAAATGGCCCAAAAGATCTCTGAAGATATCGTTAACAAAACGCTGGAAGACAGCCGGGGCATTGCTGATACCAAATGGCATGACTAGGTATTCAAAGTGCCCCTCTGGAGTATTAAAAGCTGTCTTCCACTCGTCGCCTTCCCTGATTCGGATTAGATTGTAAGCTCCACGGAGGTCAATTTTAGAGAACCACCGGGCCACCACAACCTGATTGAATAAATCCGGGATCAGAGGGAGAGGATTCTGGTCCTTAATCGTGATCTTATTGAGCTCCCTGTAGTCAAAACATGGACGGAGACCTCCATCTTTTTTCTCAACGAAGAAAAACCCTGCACCAATAGGGGAGACAGAAGGTCGTATGTGCCCTTTTTTCAAGCTATCCTGAATATACTGACGCATAGACTCTCGCTCAGGAGCTGACAAATTAAAAATGCGACCCTTAGGAAGCTTGGCCCCAGGAACGAGGTCTATGGCACAATCGTAAGGCCGGTGCGGAGGTAGAGTTTCCTCAGCGGCCTCATCAAAGACGTCTTTAAAATAAAAAATAAACTCAGGAATATCCAAATCATTATTCACAGTACACATCATGGAAGGAACAGTTTTAAGATGTGAAGCACATTAATTCCCCCATTTCACCAGGTCAGTGGTTTTCCAATCAAATACAGGGTTATGGAGGCGGAGCCAAGGCAAACCGAGAATAAGATCTGCAGTCAGTTCTTCCATCACAAAAAAATGACATTTTTTCTGTATGTAAACACCCAACGTTCATCATAACCTCAGCAGTGCGAAATTTTATTCTCCCCTCATTCAAGGGAGTAAAATCTGCACCAGAAACTGAAAAGGGGGAACACAAAGGAATTAATTCCAAACCCAAGGCCTGAGCAACAACCACATGGATGAAACTCACTGCAGACCCTGAATCCACCATGTCCTGACAAGAAAAAATTTTAGAATCAGAAACCAAGGTTACAGGTAACAAAAACTTATTAACAGAATTAGGAGGTACCTGTACGCCTGAGTGACCCTCCTGAAGATCACTCAGGCGCTGGCGTTTCCCTGTGGTGACTTCGGCTTGGATGGGCAATCCCTCAAGAAATGGCCAGGTTTTCCACAGTATAGACATAAGGCATTCTCCAATCGATGTCTCCTTCTAGCAGCAGCAGATGTAGAGCCTAACAACATAGGTTCTTCTCCAGAAGACTGAGAGGGAGATGGTGATTGAAATTGGGAAGGCATATTCTTAGAGAAAATAGAAGGAGGTTTGACAGAAAAGCCTGGCCTAAACTGTACAGTCGATCCCCCTTGCTTTTCCTTTCGTCTCTCTCTAAGTCTTCTGTCAATAGTCAAAGCCAAAGCCATAAAGTCACTCAGGGATTCAGGGATAGGATGGCTGACCATAGCGTCCTTAACAGCGTCTGACAGCCCTTGTCTGAAAAGAGTTTTCAAGGGTTGATCAGGCCATCCAGTCGCCGAGCACCACTGGCGGAACTCAGAACAGTAGTCTTCAGCAGAGCGGCGACCCTACTGAATAGATAACAAATGAGTTTCCGCCAATACAGCACGGTCAGGATTATCATAAACTTGGCCCAAGGCCAGAAAAAGTCTATCCAGGGAACTCCACTCAGTAGCATCTGAGGGGAGGGCCAATGCCCAATCCTGAGGGGGACCCTGGAGGAGGGACACCACGACAGCCACTTTTTCTGCCTCAGAGGGGAAAAAATTAAAGCGAAAATACAAACGACAGGACTCCCGGAAAGTACGGTATCTGTCCGGGTTCCCATCAAAGCGATCCAGCAGAAGCATTTTAGGTCTCCGCTGGACACTGTGCACAGGAAAAACAGGGGCTGGCAGCGACACAGGTGGGTTTGCAGTGCCAGGCGCAGGAATAGTCATGGCGTCCAGACGCTGCGATATTTGCGCAATTAACCCAGCCATGCCCTGAAACTGATTCGTCAGCTCATCCAGGCGGTCGGTGACTGATAGATCGGTACTCATATTAAACCGCCAGGAGAGTCGACTAGGGTATGGGCCTGCTATAATGTGAGGAGTAGGTCAGGGGGACACAAAAGACACGGACAAAGTGAGGCCCTGACACTCCTCCCAAACCACTGTCCCTGCCTTTTGGGGGAACCCGGCTCCTTAACAGGCCAGCCCCAACCGAAGACTGCAATTACACTGAAGAAAGTATAACACGAGACAAACAACCAAAACAAAACACCAGCAGGAACAACCCTAAACAGGTAAGGAACTGAAGGGGTAAAAGGTAAAGGAACCAAGCAAGGAATAAACAGAGGAGAACACCAAAGATAGGTAACAGTAACAGGAACCAGGGAAAAAGGTACAGAGTCACTGGAATACCGGATAAACACAGAGTAGCTAGCTTAGGCACAAGGCTCTATAGCAGGCACAGATGAATGGCGAGTATGAAACTAAATAGTGGCTAGAGTCCCAGCCCCAAGGCGTGATAGGAGCAGGGATCCCAGCCACACCCTTGAATGGACCAAAATTACTGGCAGGGACGCCTGCCAGTAAAACTAGCAAAACTAGCCAAACCTTTAACCCTATAGGAACCTAAGTGTTACAAGAGGATTTTCTGGCTTGCACTCGGGATGAGCGCCGCATAGCGTCAGGACACGGGAACGCCCTCACCCGCCCAACATCCGCTGGAGGGCCGCAGCGCCCCCGAATCCTGACACTATGACAATAGTTAAGAGTACATTATATGCAATGAAATATACATTAGGAAGCACTGGCATTTTCTTGATTAATGAAGGTTAGTCTATTTTCCTACTGGGCCCCTGTATAGCTACACAGACTACACATGGTAGATCCAGTCAACTCAGTTGACTTTTGGGGCTCTGATTTCTTAGTATTTCAGTACTGTGATTCCTCTGGTACTCTGGTGGACCAGTCCGACCCATTATCATAGAATATCATTGGTCATAAATACTATATCTGATAATCTAAGGCCAGGTTAAGGAAATTGTCCCCATAAATAGGTATCAGTCATTGTCAATAATTTCTGTACCAGCCCCCATGATGACATATATAAAACTTGGTGCTCTCTTACCCCAGGTCGACTTCATAGTAGCTTGGCTGTGATGACTTATATGGTGTGCTCTAGGACGCATTCTGGTCAATAGTGTTTAATAATTCTTCTTACTCACACATAAAAACTAAGCATAAAAATTTCAAGCATTTCTTTAAAATTGTTATTGTGTTTTCTTTAAAGACGTTAAAGACTTTCTTCTTGAAAAATGTCAAGGTCTCTCAACGGCAATTATTTTTTGCACTCCCTGGATAATAAATGACGGTACTGTGAATATACTTTAAAATCTAATTAATGCTATTAAATAAAATATAGTGATTTTTTTTATTTTGCCTTTCTAGAATAAGAATAAAAATAACTAAATAATTAAATATTTTAAAATATTCCCATCTTGACGTTTTATGACGCATCCACAGTAAGAACTGTATTTGGCTGTTTTCAAAACTCCTATAGAAGAAAATGAGATAGTTGTACATGTGTGTCCATAAGCTGTAGCCGGCAGCCTGTTCTCAAGATAGACTAGATGTATCCCATTGCTATGCTATAAACTCTCCCCTTTTCTTATCATACTTCTGATCAGATCTCCACTCTTTTTGTAAATATCTTTTTATTTTTCATTTTTTCAATAAAGGCAATACAATCCAAACAATGTAAGCTGGTACATTAGGTTTGATACATCACAAAAAACAACAATACCAGGCAAAAGAGGAGGCCTATAGAGGAGCTAGGTGATCTCCACTCTTTGATTTGTTGTCTTTTCTAGATAATGTGATGTAGAAATAATTTTCAATTCAGTTATCTCAGTGGCCCATATAATAAAAAAAGGAATACCTTGACTGCCAGTGGTGCCCCTCCCCCACAAAGTAATACAAACCGTTTTCTTTATGCTGTTACATATACTACCTACATGGATTTTGAGTTTGTCAGCCTAGGCCAGTGCTGCTAATGACCATGCAAATTGAATCTGCTGTATCCCTGTTCTTATTAATGCATATTGCAATTAATTGCTCCTGGTATAAGTCAAGACCCCCTATTCCCTGCACCTAGGGAGCATGCCCCGCCAGCTCTCCTGACAACACCCTATCCCCCACAATTCTTCCAAAAGGGCTTTTGCCTTTTCATTCTCTTGAGGGTTCCAGAGTTCAGACCACCCACCAACCATCAATTGATGGCATATTCTAGTGACATATTCAGGGGTGGATTGGCCATAGACCTTACAGGGAAATTTCCCAATGGGCCGATGCCCAGGGGGCCACCCAAGCCACTGACTGGGGATATAATGAGCTCTCAGGTAAAACTCTCTGGGAATCAGGTACTCATGTATCCAGCCAGAGACCGCACATATCCTCC
Source organism: Rhinella marina (assembly GCA_900303285.1). Classification (NCBI taxonomy): domain Eukaryota; kingdom Metazoa; phylum Chordata; class Amphibia; order Anura; family Bufonidae; genus Rhinella; species Rhinella marina. Next base: position 134,856 of record ONZH01024799.1, on the reverse strand, counting down.
TGAATTCAACTGCTGTGGCCTGCTCCTCACCTCCAAAGCCCCCTGCTTTATATCTTAATCAGAAACAATTGGAGGGAGAGGACACAAAATTGCATCTATTCATGGCTACCACAGAGGAACAGCTCTTGGGATTAATATATTATGTTGCACTGTGGCATATGGTTCTGCTGGAATGTAATTTTGCTCTATGATACTGCTGAATCTGCCCACTTGTGTTGTCCCGCCTTCTGCTAATTTGGACCTCCCCTACCATATGGAGCCACTTCTAGTTTTTTTTCGAGGGCCACTTTAAGTTCCGAGTCCGTCCCTGGACACACTATGAATGCTTAAAATAGGAAATAGAAATGTCCCTTTAAAGACTATCATACATGCTTTTATTATATATTTCTGCTCTGAAGAATTTTTGTTGTTGATATCATCCAGTTATCAAAATGTTTAGAGGTCAAAATATGTCACAAACTGGAGGATTTTTTCCAAAAAACTTTCATGTAAGAATATGTATTATTGTACGTGGCTTTATTAGCATACTGTAATATTTTGGTTATTTTATGTTCCTTATGGGTTTACTTGTTCCAGCAGCAACTAGAAATAATGTTGTTATTCACTTTTCATGCTGTTTTAGCCTAGTTCAGACTTTCGTGATTTGGTCAGTGATTTCCATCAGTGATTATTAGCCAAAACCAGGTGCGGCTCTAAACACAGAACAAGTGCAGATATTTCCCTTATACCTCATGTCTGTGTAAACTCCAATCCTGGTCTTGGCTCACAATCACTGATGGAAATCACTGACCAAAACACTGACGTGTGAACTAGGCCTTTTACAACTAAAACTCACTGAATCAATACATCATTTACTTTATTATAAAACTTTGATCCACAGAATAATTCCTTTACCTGTGACAAAGAGATGCAGACATAAAAACCAATATAGAATGTGTAGATGCAACAAGGAAGGACACAAAAAGTCATTTTTGGCAATATGGTGTTTCTATTACTATTAGGTTTATATACAAAAAATATACAGATGTTATGCATAGAGTTCAGTATAATTATGGCAATTGGATGTTGTTTATGTTCTTGAGTACAGAAATATGTTATTTTCTAATTGCCCCGATCATAGTAGTATAAAAAACACATGTAGCACAAGTATACAGTACAGAATACTCCAAAATTAGTCATGAATTTAGATAATTATTGTGTACAAACCCGAGTTTTTAACCATGTGTCAATGATGTGATAATTGCATATTTATGATAATTGATGATGAATAAAGGATGTTCTATAATGAGAACCTGTCTGCTCTTCTGACATGTCAGTTTTAGTAAACTAGAATGCAAGTATGTCATAAATATAAACCAGTCAGGAGAGCAGACAGGTCCTCTTTAGTTAGAATAATCATATCATGAGTTTTAAAGGTGTTTTTTCAGTTTCTATTTTTGAGGATCTACCCACAGTAAGCTCTTTACACAATGTAGTAGCCATGTGGGTAACATTCATTTAAATAAGCTGCAGTACCCCTGCACAGCCACTATACAGTGTATTGAGCTTCTTCTTTCCGGTTCTGTCCACTGTCGTTTCTGGTGCCAGCTGTCAGAGCCCAAAAATTTGACATTGTTGAACTATCCTGAGGGACTATCCTGAAGTCATCAATAAATAGAAAACAGAAAACCTGTTTAAATGCAATTTTCTATCAAGAAAAAAGTCTTTAAAAATGAATAATGCCTGTCCTTATTTACATCGAGTCAATGATTAAACAATATTTCAGGATCATATTAAGGCAGCAAATACTATCTTAGTCTTTTTGATTGTTACAGAAATATTTTTAACATTCAATAATGAATGGCAGTGAATTAAAGCGCAAATAGTTTCCAATACTTATACTACCACTTCTTTCCTGTGCTTAAAGGGGTTATTCACCCCAGGGACTTTTTCTGTGTGGCCAGACTAGCAGTTATAATCAGGACCTTTCACCGCTCCTGACATGCCTGTTTTAATCGCTCCATGCATTCCCCATGTAATAACAATTCTGGAACATCTATTCTTATGGCTGTATGTTGTGCCATTCCTTTATTATTTGCACTAGAAGTTATGGATGAATTGCTATTTGCCTTCAGTAAAGGAACAGAGGGGAGGTGACCAGTTGGGGGTGTGTATCTGCACAGTCTGACTCTAGCCAATCAGTGCTGCCATGTTCAGACTGTGCAGGGACACCCCCCCAACTTGTTACCTCCTCTCTGTTCCCTTACTGAAGACAAATAGCAATTCATTCATAACTTCTAGTGCAAATAATAAAGGAATGGCACAACATAGAGACATAAGAATAGATGTTCCAGAATTGTTGTTACATGGGGAATGCATGAAGCTATTAAAACAGGCGTGTCAGGAGTGGTGACAGGTCCTCTTTAACTGATCCCTCCATCGCTGACCTGTGAACACTGCAGATCTTGGGTCTCCCTGGGTCAACATCTGGTTTGGCGTGAGTTACATGGCGCCGCAGATAATGACTGGCAGCAGCAGTAACATGTTATCCATGCATCATGTGACCCGGTAGCATGTCACTGTTTCGACCAGTCATTGGATGCAGCCCTGATGGTGATGCAGGCAGACCTAAAGCACCCTAAACGGACTGGAGAAAAGGTCCCCACGGGTGAATAACCCCTTTAAGCCTTGTTATAAAGATAGTGGATTCAAATCACCAGCTACACAGTATGTTTTCCAGTGTTTCCACTGCATTTTCCATCTTTTTTTTGCTCGTGTTTTTAGCCTATATCTGAACAGAAATTTTTGGTACTTAGATAGGTCACCAATATCAGATCAATCAATGTTAGATCAGTGGGGGTTCTACACCGTTTAACCCGACCTTCAATGGAAAAGGTAGCAGAAGGCCCCACCTATTGTGTAGTGGCCTTGCCAGGATACTGAAGCTCAGCTAATCAAACTGAATGGTAGCTTAGCTGTGTGATCCCCAACTGATCAAAATTTATTAGTGGGATAACAGGGTGTCAGGCCCCCATCCATCTAAGTATCAGAAAACCCCTTTAAGAAATAATTTTGTTGCCATTTAACAAATAATAAATAAATTTAAAAATTGCATTAACTTTGCTAAATCTTAACAAATATAATTTTTTAAAATTGTATTTGTAACCGGATGAGGGTATGATTATCATTAAAGGGGTTATCCGATCCCTGAAATGCCCCCCCATATGCCCGGTACCTCTCATCCACAATATACTTACCTTGCTCCCCGCATCCGCATCGCTCCTGGTCCCAGCATAGCCGCCACTGCTTCTCTCTGTGCACGGATGAAAACATCCGGTGTCGGGGGGGGGGGGGCACCCAATGGCAATGGGGGGAGGGGGCACCCAATGGCAAGCGGTGATGGGGACGAGTCTCCCTACCTAGGGAGGCTTGTCCCTGTCATCGCCTGGCATTGGCGGCCCTCCCGCCCCCCCTCCCCAACACCGGATGTTTTTATCTGCACACTGGGAGAAGCAGCGGGGACCGTGCAGAGACCAGAAGCAATGCGGGTGCTGGGGAGTAAGGTAAAGGCCCCGGCATATGAGGGGCATTTCAGGGGTCGGATAACCCTTTAATTAAGTCACTGCTACATGAAGGGATTGATAATAAATCACTGCCAAATTTGAAGTATTGGAATATTTATGAAAACATATTTATTGGACAAAAGCCATATAATGTTATGTTTTAAAGAGGTCAACAGCACTGGGCAATGATATAAAGGTGCAAGCCTTAGAACTTGAGACAGCACTCCAATAAATATACATCTTTATTCATCCATGCTGTGAAAAGTTTAATGCACGTGCAGTATATATATATATATTTTTTTTTATTATAATCACTGCTGAACATTCAATATCAAATGTATAGTTACAGTAAAGAAATTGATCTTTTATCATTAATTTACTAGAATTGTGATCAGTGAGGTCGAAAATAAAAACATTGAACTGAAATTAGAAGTAAACACAAATCTGGATTATTAAAGATGTCATGATTTTAATGGGTAGTGTAAAATATATCAAGATCTATGTATACAGTAACCCTAGTACAAGAACAGTCCCCAGACATTGTGGGTTATTGCACAATATTTTTTGCCTGTTGTAAGAATTGAGCAATCATTACTCTATGCTAAAGTAAAAACTATTGCCACATATGTTTTTTTCTTCCCATTTTACTTTAATGTTACTCTATTTGTATAAAGATCATGTATAGTGTGAACTATAAATATGTATTATATTCTTTTTTACGATTTCTTGATAATACTGTAAATTATGATATAGTATTAAAAATGCTATAAAGTGAATACATACTTAAAATATAATATGGTACACATGGTCTTTTCTATAAGATAAACATATACAGTTCCCCATAGCCAACAAAAATATAGAAAGTTGGATTTTGCCAACGTACCGTTAAAAATAGTAGAAAAGCACAAGTCTACATCAACTAATGCAAAGAATAAGTTAAGAAGCTGCCTGTAGTGACCAATCAAATCACTGTCATAGAAAAATGTAGGTTGTTATCTCTTGTTGGTAAAGGCTCATGCACACAGGTATATTATGGCTCCATATAGCCTCCCAGTTGTAGGCGGCTGTAATATGGCCCCAAAACCCTCAATATGGAACCATTAAAAAGACACCATACAGAGCCATTTGGAGTGTCTATGAGATTTTGGTATGAAGCTGCATGGCACTGTGTGCCTTTTTTACTAGGAGCCCAAATGACCTCTTGTGACATAAGAAGACACCGTTATGCACTGGGGTCCTAAGCTTTTGGCTATGCATATGTATCTGCCATGTGTACAAGTACTAATAACTCCACTTTTTGGTTCTCACTACATTTTCTAAAACAGGGAACAACCTGCATTTAAAAGTCTACAATGTGCACGTTAGGATAAAATAATTGAACTAATTTTTTTCAGCATTAGCTGCTGGGTGCAAAAATGCATTAATATTAGAGACTAGTCATCAGGTTATTTTTCAAAATATTCTTCACAGGAAGTCAGTGTGCAAAGAAATACTGACTCACTGGAGGAACAGATCTTGACCAGAAAAAGCATGATTCATATTCATGTATTAAAGGGGTTGTCTCAACTCGCCATTACTAAGGCAAGATAAGACACAGTCTCGACCACCTCCCGGTCGGGAAACAGCAGAGCACTCCAGCGCTCTCTGTTTCAGTAGCTCTTATTGCTGTGCATGAGAGCCATGGAAATAGCATAGTACAGCAAGATATGGTGTCTCCCTAACTCAGAAACAGCATATCAGAAACAGTACAATGTTTCCATAGCTGTCATGCACAGCAATGGGAGCTACCGAAACAACGAGTGCCAGAGTGCTCTGCTGTTTCCCGGCTGGGAGGTTGTCAGAACTGTCTCTCACCTCAAAGGGACCTCACATTTGATCAGGTTCTCATGAGATCAGGGCATTAATACAACAATCTGTGAAATATTATAGTGGGACAAATTTTAAGCCCTAAGCAGCACATAGTGCTAAAGAGAGGATAATAAAAAATGATTGCCTCCATGTCTCTTTGAAATCAGAGCTGAACTGCAGTTGTGTCACATGACTTTTCTCAGCTCTGCTGATTGGCTGAGACTTACAGAGTGGATTGGCATATCTGGAAGTAGGTTTCCATCACTGAATCAAAATCACCACCTAAAGTGTCTAGGGATACACAACCAAACAGCTATTGCTACATGGAGCGGTCAGGCCACACCATATAAAACAGTCTTTACTCAGACTAAAGTCAAAAAGGTTAAAGTCAAACCTTAAAGTTTCCTCTAGTTCCAATCTCATGCCCAACCTGGCATTGGATGTGGAGAAAGGTTGCCTGCTGTGTGCTACATCTGCCAAGGCAACCATACAAAGCTGAGAGTATATTGGACATGGACCCTATTAATCAGAATAGGACTTTATTGTCACTGCTGTTGATATGTGGACCATGGTTTGAACTAAGCATGGATGTATCACCCCAAACAAGTGAAGACCACATCAGTATGATTAAAAAGATTTGAAGAGAGTGGCAAATGAAAACTCTGAAAGCAATTAGATTATAAATATGATTATTAAGTACAACAGGACATGTGAGTGAGATTGACCATTCATGTGGGCAAGTTGGCGAGGAGAAAGGTGCATGTTACATGACACAAGGAAAATTATGGAGGCAAGTGGAAGACCTCAGATAGAAGGAATGTGTATTGTACCCATGTAGAAGTTCATAGTTTTATGAGGTCAGCTTGATGTGGAAACATTGTATTGTACCGTGTATTTCACCAGTGAAAGCTATACGAGGTGCAGCGGTTGCAGTTCTGCCACATAAGTGGACAGCAATACTATAAATTACATGGTTAAGAGTCCACATTACAAGCATATGTCTAGAGGGAACTTTTCTATGAAGCTGTTCAGTCCTGGCACAACATTGAAAATGTTCTAGTATATTCATGATTGTCACTTGCAAGCGATCTGATATATAGTGTTTGCTGTCTACCATCTATAAGTCTTATGTGGTGTCAGTGTACATATAAATGGCAGTGTAATTTGCATTTGTAGTTACAATATAGAGATTTCTTACATAAACTACTGTCATGACATCAATATATTTTTTCAGTATGTGTGTAAAATGTAAGCAATTGTAGCAAATGTTACATACAAGTAAAAAATATAGGCATAGTACAGCATAGCCCGACATGTCAGTCACAGACTGACAAAAGACTTGCATGTTTCTGTAATAATCACTTTCAACGGTCCAGCCGTTACCATTATATTCACAAACTTGGATAGTAAATATAGCGCTGAGTAAAAAAAAAAACGATATTTATATATATATATATATATATATACCGTATATATATATATATATATATATATATATATATATATATATATATATATATATATATATTTATATATAGTTAGATACAGACTGAGAGCAATCTGGTCTATGGCAACAATGGTCATTGACCTATTACCAGCCACCATGGTGCTAATATACCAGGTTAACAGTTTGCTACACCTAAACTTCAATGCATCTGGCTCCGAGTTTATGGATCCTTTCTGACAATTGATAAATGCCCCAGTGTTAAGTTCAACCCTAGATGCAGCTATATGCATAATTGATCGCCATCACTCTGCTGTAAAGATTGTGTTTATTCCAGATCCAGGGACCAAGGAAGTTATGGTTGTAGAAGTCTTCTGAGCAACATACATAGTTGCAAGGATACAAATGTGCAACACTCGTGCAATAGTGGAGACACTTAGGCGTGCTTGCAAAAAAAAAGCTCAACTGTCTAATCCCTTCCTGGTAACACTGGCTCACTCAGACCGGAAGGATATTTTGGTTTTAGCCACCAAATGGATGACTCCATGGAATTTAGGCATCTGTTAAAAGCACTTAAAAAGTTCTTCTTATGGTTTTCTCCTCATGTGAGTGCATCAATTTGCTGTTCATCTTTAAATATTGCACTTAGATCTCATAACAGACCAGAAAAGTTTAATTTTTGGTATATTCTGGCACTGTGGATGTGCCCAATAATAGAGCATATCTTTGATCAGGATGATATTTTTGGTCTCCACAACATAGAAGTCCCAAATGACATTATTGCATAAAGTTGGAATATCTGTTCCATACAGTACACTGTGCCATAAGATCATTGTTGCTGGTACTTCTACAGGAAGCTCTCCTCCACATCATGCACTTGCTCAGCTTGCTGGGTATGACTCTGGACTTCACTTTCAAACTCTTGTTCTGGCTGCCCTAGAGGGCTATCACAGGAAATTGTAGAAGATGTGTTTCCTTCTTGCAGGGTAGAGCTGGGTATTAAAAACACAACATGAATAAACCATTATCTTATAATACATCTATGTTTCCAAAGTTCCTGGAAGAATATATTCTTAATATGTACTTATTATCAATATCTGGTGCCATCCTCTTCTATGGCACTGAACAATCACATGCAAATGGGTGATAAAAACAAAAATATTCCAATATAAATATCAAAGCTAAAAAATATGAAACATGATAAAGTTAGAGAGCCCTTCCCAAACTATCTTACACAGTAATAAAGACAAGAGGTTGGAGTTGCATAAGCAGAAGTAGGGATTGGCAATAGTGACTACAGTTGTAACACCCATCTGGACCTTTATTGCAAACTGCTAGAAATTCATAACTTCTAGAAGGAATAATAAAGGAATGGTACAACATAGAGTCATAGCTCCAGAATTGTTGTTAGGGGAATGCAAGTATTTATTAAAACAGACATGTCAGGAGAGGTTACAGGTCGTTTTTAAAGGAATCTATCAGAAAATAAGATGCTATCAGGTATTTTTAACATGCAACAATTCATAAATTCCCAAATGCTTTGAGTGTTTGCTTATTTGGGTTGACTTGGACAAGCCATCGTGGACGTTACCTGACTGTTTCCTTTAACCTGAAATCCTGTATGTTACAAAGTAGGTTGTTTCATATATTGGACTAGCTATTTTCTGATGACATAACCAGCCTGAGCACATTTTAGATGCCTGTCTTAATAAAGCTCTATAGCTGGTGGAGGATATGCAGAAGTTATGAAGAGGCACAGGCGTCTCCATAACTTCGGCGCATCCACCACCGCTTCTAAATGTAAGACAGCTTCCTTGCTGTCTTACATTTAGACCATTTTCTATACCTAAAACAGGCATAGAAAATGATGAATGAGACGGGCCTGCCAGCTCATCCCCTTCCCCGCCACGCACACAATTTTACACCGGGCATGAGCAGGGAGAAGTCGCAGATATCGGTGCGACTATAATATAGGCGTATTTCAGTATAATAAATGACCCCAAAATGTCTGATTTGTTTCTCTTATATTTATAGAAACCTTTTTAAATGTCTGCTTTACCTTGGTCGACTTTCTGAGTTCTCATTCAGCACATTATCAGAGTCCTCGGGCTTAGGGTCAGGCAGAGGGATAATATATTCACTGTCATTTGGTTGCACTGCTGAGTATAGGATATTTGAAATACTTTCTCCCTCATAGACTGAATTATTTATTTTTGTTGCTCGAGGCCTCACACGAACAACAGCAGGATGATCACTTCTTAAAAATTCTTCATTTACTTGTTTGTATCGCTATAAAACACAGAAAAAAAAACATTATTTGGCATCACATTTGTGTTTGTACTTAAGGTGCTTTGTACTTGACAAATTCTGCAGCACTCCCATATTAGCATGAAATTAAGTGTCAGTGACGTTTCAGTTCACCAGCTGGGATTTTTTTCAGGCTTTGCATATGTTATCTCCTTTTAGCATTCTCTTGCTGCTAACAGTAATGAGTCTTGTTGAGTGTGCGAATAAGTCATTCAGGGTTTCTAGGAATTATAAGGCACAATATACCTGTTTGTAGCCATCGGCTAAAAGGTTTCCAGTCAGAGTCACCAAGCTGGAAAAAGTTGGCCTTTTTTCAAACTTTTCATCCCAGCATTTCTGCATAATCTCATAGCTGAAAAACAAAAAGGTGTGGTTACTCATTAAACAGACTCAAAAGTTTATAATATGAAATGATAGGATATACAGTATATACTGTATATTTTAACTTTAGATAGACATAACATAAGGACAGTATGTGGACCATATACTAAGAATTTGCTGGTACTAAATTTACAACAGGCACATGACTTCATCTGAGATAAGTGGTCTCATCTGATCTTTTTCTTGGGAACCATTTATAAAAATTTAATATACTAAGTCAATAAAAATGATGTAACAGGTTCCCTCACCTTACATTAATAATTACTGTACCCCATGAAAATCACGTTTCTTCTTAGATGCTACACGGCCTCCTCATAGCTATTTGTCACACCTACACCTACCATACATCAGAGCACAATTCAAACTCTTGATGAAATGCATAAAATTTTAGATCTCAGAGATTTACCAGATGATGTTAAAATGAAAATATATAGTGGTGTACTATAACGATACTTGGCTCATGCTAGACAGGAGGTGAAAGAGGTAATGACTTTAAACCTTGTCACGCCTCCTAAACCTGATCATCAACAATTGCCAAGCACTGTACCGGATAAAAGTAGAGAGATCCGTGACATTGTAAGTCGTGTAAACCCGTGATTTTAAAAAAATGCTGAATTTTTGCTAAACAGAATGCTACAGAAAAGCGAAATCACGATGTTGAATGATAAAAGCAAGTTTATTTACAAGGGTAGCATAATTCCTGGATCTAACATGTTGAATTTGGTACAATACTCAAATTCACGGTTCTGTCAAAAGTAGTGTGCCGAACGGATGGGACACATTTATGGGTGCAATGGCCGAATTAAATAAGCACTCAACAGTTGTTGGAAATTCAACCAACAGAGAAATTCTGGACGGTTTACAAATGAAGTTGAATCTTACTTCTGCTATTGTCTCCACACAACACAGAATTCAGACCTTTACTTCAACACCCACAAGTCTGACACATGTGAGCTTACACATGCGATCTTTAAAATATCCTGACACCAAGTTTGTGTGATTTTATGACTTGTGTAAGTTATTATATAGTAATCAGGGGCGTAACTACCATAGCAGGACCATTCAACTGGTATGGGGCCCGGGGCAAGAGGGTGCCCAGTCTTAGTTGGGATCATTCCCTCTTCTACTGGAGGTGAAAACTTAGTCAGGACTCTACCCTCTAAAGGACAACTTTTAGCAAACGAGGCAGTGAAAAAATGGCCCAAGAATCATTGAAAAGGGTTTAGGCAGAAACCCTTCTGTCCTGTGTGGGGGGCCTGGTTTGATCCTTGCTATGGGGCCCTTACTTCTTTATGTATATCACTGATAGTGAATAATGTTTTATCTATGTTTTAAATGATTCAATAAAGTATTTTGAAAACATAAATAATGCTTCATCTGTGTTTTTTGAGGCAGTGTGATTGATAACAGGGGTCTTGTCTGGGAATGTCTCTAGCTTGGTACATAATATGTGAGTAGCAGACACTTTATCCTTATGGGTGCTGGGATTTTGCTACAATCACCTCCCTAGGTGGAGGGGGAATGCCGGGGAGGGGGAGAGGGGGCGACAAGGGGTTCATGGTACCTACCTGTCAAACTATCAATCACTTCGACATGGGGTAGTAACGCTTCACTACTAATGTAATTTCTAATGCTGCTATGGGGCCCAGGGCAGGGGGGGCCCAGTTTTAGTTGGGATTATCTCCTCTTCTACTAGAGGTGAAAACTAGGCCAGGACTCTGCCCTCTAAAGGAACAACTTTTAGCAAATGAAGCAGTGGAAAAAATGGCCCAAGGGTCATTGAAAAGGGTTTAGGTCCTGTGGGTGGGGGGTGGGGGTTGGTTTGATCCTTGCTATGGGGCCCTTACATCTCTATGTACGCCACTGTTTCTAATACCTAATGTTTAATATCAGATACACACAGGGAAAAGTTCATAGGAAGCCAATTAATCTACAGGTTTTTTTTTTGCATGGAATAAAACTATTGTACATGTAGGAATCTCATAAGAACACATGGAAAACAGACTACATGCAGATGCTGCCTTTGGTCAGATTCAAACCCAGGACCTATTTGCTAAAGTGTATGATACTCATGTATAACATTTGATTTTCCAAAACAGTTTTCATTATTTGTGTTTATAAAAAATTACTGGAGTCTAAATCTGTTGTAACTTACACTGCTTCTGAGGCATACGATGGTTTTGACATCCTATAGCCTCGCTTTATGGCATTGTAGAACTGTTCATTCATTGGCAATTCAGGATATGGTGTTCCACCTATAACGATACATCATATATGTACAGTCATATATCAAAGCACAGTGGATAATTTATATAGTGCAAATGATTGATTTGAACTGGTGGTATATGAACAACAAAATAAAATGGAAATATTCTATAAGACAAAAAGTAACATGATGAGCAAAAAGGAATGGGGGTCCCCTTTCAAGAACAGCTAGAATGAGTCTCTTCCTCTGGAGGACCTGACACATCCATGGATTTCATAGACCATTTAGTGACATCTAAAGAAGTAGACTAATTCCTCTTCCCTTTATCTGCATGCCCCCGAGGAGTAAAAACCTTCATATTTTCTTATATCACCCAATAGCAAAATGAAGGCTTCCCCTCTACTAGGGCACCGTAGCATCTTTATGGCCTGCATTTAGTGACATAACTTATAGGGGTGCCAGCAGTTGCATTTGCAGCTGTGCCCATAGGCCTCCTCACTACAGCAAGGCTGATTGTGCTTGTTTCATCTCCTTTCTGATTTAATTTGACATCTGGGTGTCAAAGTATCGTAAATCTCAAATGCTGGGATGGAGGAGACAGGGAAAAAAGATTTATGAGGTCCTCTCTGCTGCACACCCCCCACTGTCAGAAAGATGATCATTGACCTATTAATGTTAAAGTAGCAGTAGGTCAGTATGTAGTCAAAGAATGGAAGCTGTAGAGAAAATGCAGATAGGCGGCTGCAAGGTTTACAGTGTTCTCATAACAAATGTGCATATTGAAGAAACTGTTGAGCTGTATAGGAGATTATACACCATCCCTACCACTACTTATAGAGTGGGGTGTTGTGAACTAATATGAGGCCCATGTCCAACAGCCCAAGTAGATTTGGGTGTTCATGCACTGGCTGTTTCAGTAAAGAACTGCATAAAGTGGTGTGAAACCTGATCTCACAAAAATGCTGTAGTATGGATGGGCTGCAGCTTGAAAGCATGAACAGATGTTGTGTGGAGTGGAGAAAAGCTGAGCTTTTGCACTGGAGCCTGTAGTCCTTAGTTAGGCCTGCCTGTGGAGTATATAATTTCTAGTAGATCTGTATAATTCTTTCTGTTTCCTTTACAGACTGTAACTGATGGCTGAGGATTTCAATAGCATGACATCAGCTCGTCATCACGGACCATTCTAACAAGTAGCAGTTTTTCAAAGCAGACAACTTTTTAACAATTTCGGTGTACAGTATTTTTTTTTTTTTTTACTGAAGGTCTGGATTCAAATTGAATAAGAATCTTTTGTTCCTTTATACTTACCTTTAGGATCCACTCCTGATATCATGTATAGAAAATGCATTACAAAAACTGTGAATGAGGCCTAAGGGTCCATGCCACATGCTTCATATTTGTAGGAAGTTTGAGGGTCTGTTCACATTAGCACCATGACTCTTGTCTATAAGAGTCATGACAGCCACTGTATGCAAGACCTGTTGTAGACTAGACTAAGCCCTCACGGGCAGGGTCATCTCTCCAGTCTGTAACTTGTCTTGTTCATGTCTATTGCAACTATCTGTATTATGTATTTATATCCCTTACCATATGTACAGCGCTATGGAATGAATGGCACTTTAATAATAATAATAATAATAATAATAATAATAATTGGATATACATAAGCCCATGATACCTGTTAAAGGGGTATTCTGGTTTCACAAAATTGGAGAGAGAAATCGTGGTAGCCTATGCTTTATACCACCATAGGGATAGATTACAATTATCACAGTATCTGCAATTTTACCGTAACCATCATATAAGCAGGTTATCATGGTGGCCTAGGCATAGATAGTTCACCTAATGAATCATATTGTGATACTGCCCCAATTTGTGATTAATATTTCTCATACCCAATGTGAATATTTCCCAAAGAAGAATTCCAAATGACCAGACGTCGCTGAGAGTTGTGTACAGGTTGTTGAAAATGCTTTCTGGTGCCATCCACTTCAGAGGGAGGAAAGTCTATGAACAAAAAAAAATATTTCAGGAGTTAGAAAACTTGAAAGGCCATGTTTTACACATAAAGTATTATCTAAAAACAGATATTTAATCAAAGCAAATGTTTCCCATTGTTGCAAAAGTAAATAGTAAAAAGCAATGCATTTCTATAAAAAGTGCAATGTTTTTAGTTCAACCACACATCTTTCTATATTCAAACTATTACTGGAGAGGTGTCATCATGATCAACTAAGGTCCTGATAAAGCCTACTTAGCATCTCAGACCTAGCTACTGTATATTTATATGCTCAGTAACATCTGTGTTCATTCCCTCTTTAATGAGCCTTAAACAATCCAAAGGTACAATTGGCTAGTAAGGATATATATACACTAAGCATTCAAAAATTCATGCTGTATCTGGAACCAGCTGTAATATGGTACATGGACTGAAGTTTCTGGGCCCTATGGTAAAATGTATACTAGAGTCTCACCTATTATCAGTTGAGTACAATTATTTCACACTATATAGAATGCATACCTCCCAACTGTCCCATTTATTATGGAATTATTGCATGGAAAGGATCTTAAAGAGAGCAAGAATTATGCAAATATGCTCCAAAATCGGAAGATTTGTCAACATTCCTGGGCAACAAAAGTATGGCTTGAAATATCCCTTGGCTGGGGATTGAAATGGGAGGTACGAGACTGCCATTTAGCTGTTCCATTGGCAGTTTCATTATTGTTGACGTCTAGAATAGGATAGCATGTATTCATGACATTGAAACAAAGGAAGACCCTATGAAGGTGCGATCTACCTCATTATAACTGAAGGGAGTCTGTGGGGCACCATTTGGTTTCATCATACAATGGACTGGCTACACATCTGTTATGAATCGAAAACCATGAAATAAATATGAACATAGCGTAAAATATCACTGTCTACAATTGTTACATTAAATTCTTATGACGTCCTATTCATTTAAATATGGTGTTCTCATATCGTACTGGGATCCATACGTGAGCACAATCACTACACCTCTTTAACGTTGGGCGATGCATGGTACCAAGTATAATATAAGAATCTATACATGGTACTCATTCTTCCAAGGTGATAACTCATTAATGTGCCAAGTACATATATTTATCAACTCAGAGGCAGGATCTATACATCCAGTGCTGTGACTGCATTTTTCGAGACAAGACCTCATGTAGTAGGCTTTTCATTACATTGTGTCACTGTAGATGGTGCTGTTACATGAAGATTTAGGAAGTGGTACAATAGTGGCATATAGGCAAGTTGTAGTAAAATCATGGTCAAGCAATATTTTTCCCTATAGAGAAACGTTAAGATTGCATGAGTCACAGTAAAGCTGTGATATAATCTCAACGTGCATATGACCATTGTAATTGTTCAACCCTAGCCTTATTCTTATACATGTCTGTATATTATATACCTTTTTCCCAGCAATGCACATTTCTCAAAGTGTTATGTTGCAAGCCTTTATTTTACACTTTATTGCACAATTTGTACTTCTGCTTAGGAAAGTTTCAGAAGTGTAGGTGGCAAACCATAATGCAATATGTAATACGATGTCTATAGATTTAAAACTCAAAGAAATTACATTACGGTACATGTCAATGTGAAATGCATCAAAAATGCATGTATACATGTGTAAAGCTTTACTATAGAGATTTCCATTTCTAGGTTGTCTCATGACGGCATTTGCTGTCTATATGCTCTACTGGGGCATTTGGATGTCATAGAGGTGGTTTCTAGCTCAGGACCCCATTTGTATGGATGACTTGAATCTGGCGTTACATGGATGGTCATTCACCTGAATGGCTGTCAAACAATACCTCATTTCCCAGTGGCCATTGCTTATTTTGTTGGGATTGCTGGGAACTGGGACTGCAGTAATCAGCCTATTGCTGCAGAGACTCAAAAACAAAAGATGAGATGTCTGATATGTCAACTAGAGATGAGCGAACATGCTCGTCCGAGCTTGGTGCTCGTTCGAGCATTAGGGTATTCGCTTATGCTCGATACTCGGACAAGCATATCGCGATCCTCGAGGAAATGGCATCTTCCTCTTCCTGCATGTTAGGCGCCTTTTCTCAGCCAATCAACATGCAGGAGAGTCTTTGGTACCTCCTAGCATCACGTGGGGCCCCTACAAGTCGATAGCAGGGATTGGCTGGCCAGATCAGATGACCTGGGAATATAAGAATCTGGTCCCGCGCTGCTCGCGTCAGACGCCGCCTGCATGAGATTAGGGATAGAGCTGCTGTCTGTCAGGGAGAGTGTTAGGGCCTGAATTTAGATGTTGGTTAGGCAGGAATCATGCTCAAAGAACCCAACAGCCCTTCTAAGGGCTACAAGCACCTTTTTTTTGGTCTCCTCCTGGCTGCTGGCTGGGAATTGTAGTGCAGCTACCGCCATCTTGGCTGCACACTGTGCACAGCGACTGGTGGCAGAAGGGACAGCACGTGGTCCACACAGACCCAAAAGAAATTGCCCAAAGTCCTCTCAGTACTCATTTTTGCTGCTGCTGCTGCTGCTATACCTTGGCTTGCTGGGATCTGTAGTGCAGTCTAGGGAATACGTTTTTTCTCTAATTTCTATACACTACAGTCCAGTTAACAATTATGTAGTGTGCTGTACAGTAGCGTCAGTCTAGGGAATACGTTTTTTCTCTCAGTTATATATACTACAGTGCAGTGAACAAGTCTGTAGTGTGCTGTACAGTAGCGTCAGTCTAGAAAATACGTTTTTTCTCTCAGTTATATATACTACAGTCCAGTGAACAATTATGTAGTGTGCTGTACAGTAGCGTCAGTCTAGGGAATACATTTTTTCTCTCAGTTATATATACTACAGTGCAGTGAACAAGTCTGTAATGTGCTGTACAGTAGCGTCAGTCTAGAAAATACGTTTTTTCTCTCAGTTATATATACTACAGTCCAGTGAACAATTATGTAGTGTGCTGTACAGTAGCGTCAGTCTATAAAATACGTATTTTCTCTCAGTTATATGTACTACAGTCCAGTGAAAAATTTAGTGGTTTGCGGTACAATAGCCGCCATTTAAAGACTACGTTTTTTTTCTCAGTTATATATACTACAGTCCAGTGAAAAATTGAGTGGTTTGCGGTACAATAGCCGCTGTTTAAAGACTACGTTTTTTCTCTCAGTTATATATACTACAGTCCAGTGAAAAATGGAGTGGTTTGCGTTAAATTAGCCGCAGTCTAAAGACTCCGTTTTTTCTCCCAGTTATATATACTACAGTCCAGTGAAAAAATGAGTGGTTTGCGGTGCAATAGCAGCCATTTAAAGACTGCGTTTTTTTCTCTCATTCGTATATACTACACTCCAGTGAACAATTCTGTAGTGTGCTGTACAGCAGCGTCAGTCTATAAAATACGTATTTTCTCTCAGTTATATGTACTACAGTCCAGTGAAAAATTGAGTGGTTTGCGGTACAATAGCCGCCATTTAAAGACTACGTATTATCTCAGTTATATGTACTACAGTCCAGTGAAAAATGGAGTGGTTTGCGGTACAATAGCCGCCATTTAAAGACTACGTATTTTCTCAGTTATATGTACTACAGTCCAGTAAACAATTCTGTAGTGTACTGTACAGCAGCGTCAGTCTATAAAATACGTATTTTTTCTCAGTTATATGCACTACAGTCCAGTGAAAAATGGAGTAGTTTGCGGTAAAATAGCCGCCATTTAAAGACTACGTATTTTCTCATTTATATATACTACAGTCCAGTGAACAATTCTGTAGTGTACTGTACAGCAGCGTCAGTCTATAAAATACGTATTTTCTCTCAGTTATATGTACTACAGTCCAGTGAAAAATGGAGTGGTTTGCGGTACAATAGCCGCCATTTAAAGACTACGTTTTTTTCTCAGTTATATGTACTACAGTCCAGTGAACAATTCTGTAGTGTGCTGTACAGCAGCGTCAGTCTATAAAATACATATTTTTTCTCAGTTATATGTACTACAGTCCAGTGAAAAATGGAGTGGTTTGCGGTAAAATAGCCGCCATTTAAAGACTATGTATTTTCTCAGTTATATGTACTACAGTCCAGTGAAAAATGGAGTGGTTTGCGGTACAATAGCCGCCATTTAAAGACTACGTTTTTTCTCAGTTATATGTACTACAGTCCAGTGAACAATTCTGTAATGTGCTGTACAGCAGCGTCAGTCTATAAAATACATATTTTTTCTCAGTTATATGTACTACAGTCCAGTGAAAAATGGAGTGGTTTGCGGTAAAATAGCCGCCATTTAAAGACTATGTTTTTTTCTCAGTTATATGTACTACAGTCCAGTGAAAAATGGAGTGGTTTGAGGTACAATAGCCGCCATTTAAAGACTACATATTTTCTCAGTTATATGTACTACAGTCCAGTGAACGATTCAGTAGTGTGCTGTACAGCAGCGTCAGTCTATAAAATACGTATTTTCTCACTTATATGTACTAGAGTCCAGTGAAAAATGGAGTGGTTTGCGGTACAATAGCCGCCATTTAAAGACTACTTTTTTTCTCCGTTATATGTACTACAGTGCAGTGAACAATTCTGTAGTGTGCTGTACAGCAGCGTCAGTCTATAAAATACATATTTTTTCTCAGTTATATGTACTACAGTCCAGTGAAAAATGGAGTGGTTTGCGGTAAAATAGCCGCCATTTAAAGACTACGTATTTTCTCATTTATATATACTACAGTCCAGTGAACAATTCTGTAGTGTGTTGTACAGCAGCGTCAGTCTATAAAATACGTATTTTTTCTCAGTTATATGTACTACAGTCCAGTGAAAAATGGAGTGGTTTGCGGTAAAATAGCCGCCATTTAAAGACTGCATATTTTCTCATTTATATATAGAGTTGACACCAACAAGTGACCAAGTTAGTTGAGGTAGCAAGTGAAGCACATAAAATTTTACACTGACACAGCATGGCGGTGAACCCAGAGTGACCAAGTTACACTCAAGTAGCAGGTGAAGCACATAAAATTTTACACTGACACAGCATGACGGTGAACCCAGAGTGACCAAGTTACATTCAGGTAGCAGGTGAAGCACATAAAATTTTACACTGAAACAGCATGGCGGTGAACCCAGAGTGACCAAGTTACACTCAGGTAGCAGGTGAAGCACATAAAAATTTACACTGACACAGCATGGCGGTGAACCCAGAGTGACCAAGTTACACTCAGGTAGCAGGTGAAGCACATAAAATTTTACACTGACACAGCATGGCGGTGACACCACCAATGCCTTGGTCAGACTGAGATTGCAGTCAAATGGCTGTAGGTGAGCCTCCCAAAAATTTGTTTTGGAGTGTCTGAAGTTGACCCTCCTAAAAAATTGTTTTGGAGTGTCTGTAGTTGACCCTCCTGTAAAATTGTTTTGGAGTGTCTGTAGTTGACCCTCCTGTAAAATTGTTTTTGAGTGTCTGTAGTTGACGCTCCTAAAAAATTTATTGGAGAGAGGGCCTGTAGGTGGCCCTCCATAAACATTGTTTGTAAAGAGCGCCAGTTTGCCCTCAGAAACATTGCCTGTTGGCTCAGCGTTTGTGTGCGAAGAGGAGGAGGAGGAGAGGATATATAAAGAATCTTCATGTTGAGCTGCTTTCCCCCGGTGGAGATTTGCATTCTGGTGAAATCCAGGCTTTATTCATCTCAATAATCGTCAGCCTGTCAGCGCTGTCAGTTGATAGGCGTGTACGCTTATCAGTGATGATGCCACCAGCTGCACTGAAGACCCGCTCTGACAACACGCTAGCGGCAGGGCAGGCCAGCACCTCCAAGGCATACAGCGTCAGTTCGGGCAACGTGTCCAGCTTTGCAACCCAGTAGTTGTATGGAGCAGAGTGATCACGCAGGACGTTGGTATGGTCAGCTAGGTACTCCCTCACCATCTTTCTGAACAGCTCCCCCCTACTGGGGGACGGGTGACATAGTCTTGCTGGGGTGCCATAAAACTGGCAAAGGCCTTGGAGAGTGTTCCCCTGCCAGTGCTTGACAAGCTGCCTGCTCCCCTCCTCTCCCCCGCTAGTTGGCCCACAGAACTACGTCCTCTGCCGCTAGCAGTGTCAGATGGGAAGGATAGTTTCAGCTTGTGCACCAGGGCCTGTTGATATTGATTCACTCTCATACTCCTCTCCTCTACAGGAATGAGAGTGGAAAAGTTCTGCTTGTACCGGGGGTCCAGGAGGGTGAACACCCAGTAATCGGTGTTGTCAAAAATGCGAGGGTCACGGGAAAGGCAGCCTAACATGAAGTCAGCCATGTGCGCAAGAGTCCCAACACGCAAGAATTCCCTTTCCTCAATAGGCTGACTCTCCATTTCCTCCTCCTCCAACTCCTCCTCTTCAGCCCATACACGCTCAACAGATAAGAAGGAATGAGCATAGGTACCCTCTTCAGTCTCGCCAACAGTCTCCTTCTCTTCCTCCTCTTCCTCCTCATCCTCCTCCAATACGCGCTGAGAAACAGACCTGAGGGTGGTCTGGCTATCAAGCAACGTATCTTCTTCCCCCATCTCCTGTGACAAGCGCAAAGCCTCTGACTTCATGCTGAGCAGTGAGTTTTTCAGCAGACAAAGCAGCGGGATGGTGACGCTGATAATGGCGGCATCGCCGCTGACCATCTGTGTTGACTCCTCAAAGTTGCTTAACACCTGACAGATATCAGACATCCACGTCCACTCCTCATTGTAGACTTGAGGAAGCTGACTAACCTGACTACCAGTTCTCGTGGAAGTTGTCATCTGGCAGTCTACAATCGCTCTGCGCTGCTGGTAAACCCTGGCTAACATGTGTGGAATTGTGTGGGCACGTCGCACAACAGTCGGTGAGCTGTCAGTTGTAAGCGCCGTTGCACTGCCCTGAGAGTGGCAGCATCTGTGGTTGACTTGCGGAAATGCGCACAGATGCGTCGCACCTTGGTGAGCAAATCAGACAAATTGGTGTAGGTCTTGAGGAAACGCTGAACCACAAGATTGAACACGTGGGCCAGGCAGGTTTTATATGCAGTGTTTATATGGGTTGTTGTTACTTTGGGAAATAGTATTGGTGTATAATGGCACATGTGTGAGTCTGCCGAGTTGCAGAGCCGCCACCAGGTTACGCCCGTTGTCACACACAACCATGCCTGGTTTGAGTTTCAGCGGCGCCAGCCAAAGATCGGTCTGCGCCGTGATGCCCTGTAACAGCTCTTGGGCGGTGTGCCTCTTGTCACCTAAGCTCAGCAGTTTCAGCACCGCCTGTTGGCGCTTACCCACGGCAGTGCTGCTGCGCCTAGAGCTACCGACTGAAGGCGCCGTGCTCACAGATTGTATTTGAGAGTAGGCAGAGGAGGGGTTGGAGGAAGAGGCATAATAAGCCTGAGAAACTGTGACCAAGGTAGGCCCCGCAATCCTCGGTGTGGGCATTACATGAGCGGCCCCAGGGTCAGACTCGGTCCCAGCCTCCACCAAGTTAACCCAATGTGCCGTCAGGGAGATATAGTGTCCCTGCCCGCCAGCACTTGTCCACGTGTCCGTGGTTAGGTGGACCTTCTCAGTAACCGCGTTGGTCAGGGCACGGATGATGTTCTCTGACACGTGCTGGTGTAGGGCTGGGACGGCACATCGTGAAAAATAGTGGCGGCTGGGGACCAAGTACCGAGGGACAGCCACGGCCATGAGGCTGCGGAAAGCCTCAATCTCTACCAGTCTATAGCGCAGCATCTCCAGGCTTAGCAGTTTGAAAATGTGGGTGGAATTGTATTCTCGTTTGCGCTTGCGCTCCAATGTCTGATGCAAAGACAGCTGAACGCTGCACTGGGACACATTGGTGTAGGCTGTGGAGGTGAAGGGGTGGTTGTAGGGCGGGAGGCGCTCGTGCCGGGGTCCTGGGCGGGGGGTTGACTCGCAAAGCCAGCATGTGACACAGGGGAAGGAGCAGTGGTGTGATCCACAGGAGGTGAACGGCCTTGGTTCCATTGAGTCGTGTGTTTAGCACTCATATGCCTGTGCATGCTGGTAGTGGTTAGGCTGGTAGTGATGGCTCCCCTGCTGATCCTGGTGTGGCACAAGTTGCACACCACAGTCCGTCGGTCATCCTCACTTTCTTTAAAGAACCTTCAGACTTGCGAACATCTAGGCCTCGGCACTCCGTGAAACAGTTGCTGATCTACTTGCTCTGGCCCTGCTTCTCCCTCTGGCCACCCCACTGCCTCTTCCAACCTGTTCTAGGCTTACCAACCCAGGTCGGGTCAGTCACCTCATCATCCACCTGCCCTTCCTCCGATTCCTCACTCTGCTCCCCCCTGGGACTTACTGCCCTGACAACAACGTCAATGTCTGACAACCGTGTCTCATCATCATCATCATCCGATACCTCTTGACGCACTACTTGCACTAAGTCCACACTCTCTTCACCCACAGACTGCGAAAGTTCTAAATTTTGGGCATCGGGACAGAGCAACTGCTCAGGTTGCTGTTGAGCAGTGGTTTGTGCCTCTGGGTAGGGTCCTGAAAAGAGCTCCTGTGAGTATGCCGTATCTGAATCCATATTGTCCATGGGGGTGGGGGCAGGCTGGGGGGAAGGAGGTTGAGCTGGAGGAGCCAGAGGTCTACTCCCTTGGCTAGCGTGGGTGGACTGCGTGGAAGACTGGGTGGTGGATAAATTACTGGACACATTATCCGCTATCCACGTCATCACCTGTTCGCACTGTTGTGGTATCAATAGTGGTGTACCACGTGACCCTGTAAGTTGCGAGATAAAGCTAGGGAGCGAAACTCTGCGGCGTTCCACTGCTCCCTCATCAGTAGGTACTGTGTCATCCTGCCCAGGACCACGGCCTCTGCCCCCCTACATCACTTGGATGCCCACGTCCTCGTCCTCGCCCCCTAGCCCTTGGGTTCAACATTTTGTGTAATCACTAAACTGTAGAATTAATATCTGAGGCCAAAAACGTATTCTCTAGACTGCGGCTAGTGTACCACACACCACAGAATTTTTCACTGGACTGTATTAAATGTATCTGAGAGAAAAAACGTATTCTCTAGACTGCGGCTAGTGTACCGCACACCACACAATTTTTCACTGAACTGTAGGATATATAACTGAGAGAAAAAATGTATATTTTGTAGACTCCGGCTAGTGTGCAGCACACGACAGAATTTTTCACTGCACTGTAGTATATATAACTGAAAGAAAAAACATATATTTTGTAGACTCCGGCTAGTGTGCAGCACATGGCAGAATTTTTCACTGCACTGTAGTATTTATAACTGAGAGAAAAAACTTATATTTTCCAGACTACGGCTAGTGTGCAGCACACGACAGAATTTTTCACTGCACTGTAGTATATATAACTGAGAGAAAAAACGTATATTTTCTAGACTCCGGCTAGTGTGCAACACACGACAGAATTTTTCACTGCTCTGTAGTATATATAACTGAGAGAAAAAACGTATATTTTCTAGACTCCGGCTAGTGTAACGCACACCACACAATTTTTCACTGGACTGTAGTATATATAAGTGATAGAAAAAACATTTTTCTAGACTGCGGCTACTGTACCGCACACCACAGAATTGTTCACTGAACTGTAGTCACCGCCATGCTGTGTCAGGCTAAATTTTTGGGTGGTTCAGCTGCTATGTTAGTCTAACCAAGCCACTCTGGGGTTCACCGCCAAGCTGTAAACTACAATCTCAGTCTTAACAAGTCATCCTGGGGTTCACCCCCATGCTGTAAACTGCAATCTCAGTCAAACTTTGTAATTTAGGGGTTCACCACCAAGGTGTGCTAGACTACAATTTTAGCGGGTTAGACTGTCATTCATGGGTGCACGACCATGCTTTTTTAAACCATTTGTTTCTGAGCGTCACCTCCAGGCTCTCACCCACGATTTTTTGGAGGCTTGCCACTGCACTGTCAGCCAAAATTGTCTTCAGGGTCACCGGCGGCCTCTCCAACAACTTCAAGGACGGTTACTACCAGGCCCTGGCACACAAACATTGTCTTGAGGGGCACTAAAAGGCTCTGCACCCACCCACGTGTGGAGACTAATAGGTGGGTGCAGTGTGCGTCTTAGCCCATCTGGAATTAGGAAAGCTGGGCACTGTGCTTGGAGGTCTGCCGTGGACAGGGTGGGTGGGTGCTGGGTGCGTGTTTGCCCGTCTAGGATGGGGAGAGCTGAGCACTGTGCTGGGAGAACTTTGTGTACGCTGTGGACTACTGGGTGGGTGCGGAGAGGGAGACACTTATGCCTGCGTCGTGGGGCGGGGGATAGGACAGCAGTGCCAGCATGAGCAGTGGTGTCACCCGCAGGCGGCGCTGGACCTTCGTTGCACCTAGTTGGGTGCTTTCCTAACATGTGCCAGTGCATGTGCCTTGCCCATCTTGATCTGGGTCAGCACAATTGTCTTGAGGGTCACCACCAGGCTGTTGCCCAGAATTTGGCGTAATGGTACAATTAGGCAGCCTCAGAGGCATCCATGCATGCTGCCCCTGCTGTTTCCTGTCCATTTCCGTGGTGTTTCCATCATTTTCTGAGGTTTCCAGGTTTTCATGCAACCTTCCCTATGCAGAGCTTTGGTCCCCTGAAAAAAATGCTCGAGCGTCCCGTTGACTTCAATGGGGTTTGTTATTCGAAACGAGCACCCGAGCATCCGGAAAAATTCGACTCGAATAACGAGCACCCGAGCATTTTAGTGCTCGCTCATCTCTAATGTCAACCCCTTTAAACCAAGATTATTTCCTACTGCCACTTTAGCCTCATGAAAGTAAAAAAAAACTCTTGAAGAAACAGAAAACATAAAATTGCTTAAAAGTTCAGAGTTGCTCAGTCTTATTAATTAAAGAGGTAAGCAGGATAGACCCCACTCAACTTATAGCTTCTACTAGACTAGGCGAAATATCATAGTACGTACAGGCTCATGTTAAGGGCAGCTGTTCACTAGGCATGTTGTACGTAAATCAAATGACACATAAAAGTGCTGTGGGAGGTTAAATAAATGAAAAAAAAAACCCTGAAAAAAATAATTTATATGTGTCATTTTTTATTTTAAATGGGTTATTGAGATAGGGTTGTGTTTAATTTTAAGGAAAACTCCTATGAAAATTGCCAAGTTCAGGTTATTGTATAGCATGAAAAGGCTTGGCCACAAATCTCCACTCTGGTCTGGAGATATCTTGCTGGTAATGCTCTTTAGGTGCCGTCCGCACTTCTAGCCCTCAGAGCCAGGGAGAGAAAGACATAGGTTGGGGCTCAGAGCTGGAGCATCAACATTGAAAGAACTGTGAAAAGTAAATTTTCAGTGAATAGACTGAGTGAACAGAAATCTGCAAATAAGTTGAGAGCAAAACTTACGTTGCCTTTGGAAATGTAGTTGGAGTCTCTCACAATGTCTCTGGCCAGTCCAAAGTCACAAATTTTCACAAGTTTTCCCTCACAAATCAATACGTTTCTTGCAGCCAAGTCACGGTGAACACACTGTGGATTAACACATATTGTCACTAAATCATCAATCAAAGTGCAATCTCAACAACAGTGGTGACCTGAAGGTTTGCTGAGAAATACTGGTTATGTTCTGGTGAACACTGGTTGCATACTGATCAAAACACTGGTTATGATCCTATGAATACTGGTCATGTTCTGAAGAAACTTGGTTATGTTCTGATTATTACTGGTTACATTCTGATAAAACACTGGTTATGTGCTAATGACTACTGGTTACATTTTGATGAAACCTGGTTGGGTTCTGATGATCACTAGTTACATTCTAATAAAAACTCTGGTTTTGTGCTAATTAATACTGGTTATGTTCTTGTAAATCCTGGTTATGTTCAACTATCTATCAGATTCTTATACGTGCTGTTTACATTGTAAGGAATAGTAGTTACTTTCCGATGAATACTGGTTCCTTTTTGAGAAGTTATAGTCTGATAAGTGCTGGATACTTTCCAGTGAATATTTTTGATGATAGCTGGTTACCTTCTTACCTTCTTATCAAGACACTAGCAGACCTCAGAAATGATGAGTCAAAAACCAATGTAGAGAGTTGACTAAGGCTACTTCCACACTAGCGTTATTACGGATCCGGCGGGTCCCTTCACCCGCCGGATCCGTACTGAGTAATACAACCTTGTGGATCCGTAATTCCGGATCCGGTTGTATTAGCGTTTAAACGGATCCGGAATAACCTCTATTGAAAGTCAATGGAGGACGGATCCGTTTACAAGTGTGTCCACACCAAACGTATCCGTCCCCATTGACTTGCATTGGGGGTCATTCCGGATCCGTTTAGGTGCGGATAACTAGTACGGAGAGCAAACCGCAACATGTTGCGGTTTGCTCTCCGGTCTGAAGACTGAACGGAATGCTTTCAGGAGCATTCCGTTGTCTTCAGTTCAGTTTTGTCCCCATTGACAATGAATGGGGACAAAACGGAAGCGTTTTATTCCGGTATTGAGCCCCTATGACGGAACTCAATACCGGAATCCCATAACGCTAGTGTGAAAGTAGCCTAAGATAAGGGTAACAGGAATCTGATTGCTAGAAAATAGTGACAATACCATTGATACTATCCTTGTCACGTCATGCATAAGTGTAAAAAGATCTTTCAGTTGTGTGATCTGTATGTATATCCATGCTCTCTTTTCATAGATTAAAGAATACTTATTGACTGCAAGTGACTTCCACACACAATTTTGTCATCTTGTGAGTTATGACAAGATGCTAGAGGCAGAGTTCCCAACTGTCTGTAAGTTTCTGGAAGTCTCTAAAAAGCAAGAACTTTATGACTGTATGTCTTGGATCTATAATTAAACTGGGAAGAAGTCTCTTATGATTGGCACTTCATGGTGCCATGTAGTTGGCTCAGTTTTAGCTTTAGGACAGAGTACACGTTCCCTTATTCAAATCAAGTCTTGTTTGATTCACAGCTGCAATGTAAAATTGTTTATTTCTAAGGTGACATTAAACTGACTTACATTTTTAGATGCAAGAAACTCCATTCCATTGGCAACTTGGTAGCTGAATCCAATTAAATCAGTAAAACTAAGGACTGGTGATTCATTGATTACAGTGGAATAACGTGTCCTTTCTGGAGCTTTGGGAATACAAATTGGGAAACATATATGATTTGATCTATAGTATAATAATATACAGCCTAAACTACATATTATGAAGACAATTCCTTTCTATAAGCTGTATTATGGCATATGCAGATCATAGAGGTGGTCCCCCGTGCAAAGCCACAAAGAGTAGCTCTTGGGCTGGCCCCAGCCCATTAATTAAAGATTTGGCTTCCAAGCTAGACCAAACCCTATAAATAACCATTATTTAAAGGTAAAGCTACAACCAAAATCAAAAACATTTTTGTTAATCATTAAAAAGAGTGTTTGTGATTAGAAAAAATGTTTTTGTTTTCCCCCCAGAAAGAGCAACACTTCCATCCACATGCAAGTAAGGGTGCAAACATTATATTCCCTTTTAAAGGGGTTGTCCTCAGGATAGGCCATCATTAGCTGATCAGTGGGGTCCAACACCCTGCACCCATTCCAATCCGCTGCAGTAACTAGCTCCTCTGTTTAACAGCCAAAGCTGTGTAATTCCGGCAGCAGCACAAATGCAGAACAGCTGATCAGCGACGGTGCAGGGTTTCGGACCCCACTGATCAGATACTGATTGCCTAAGCTGAGGAAAGGCCATCAGTAGTAAAAGAGTGGACAAACCCTTTAAGGTAATGAAACAGCATTTTTCTTTAAAAACTGCTTTATTGTAGTTTGCTATTGCGTTGTACATATTTTGCAAATGTGATTGTATATGTGACTTTCATGCTGTACTTTGGACTGGTGGGCTCTTGTAATGTATGGAGAGATGCAGTGGCAGTTATGCGGGGATCAGGAGCGATGCGGGTGCCGGGGAGTGGGGTAAGTATAATCCATTTGAGGGGCCTGGGGGTCATGTTTTAGATGTTAGAAAACCCCTTTAACAGTAGGGTTTGAAGGAAGGGGTTAGGTTGAGAATTTAGTATGGGGTTAGGGGGGGCGCCATTTCCATTTTTGCCTCAGGCAGCAGAAAGGCTAGGTGCACCCCTGTCCCTGGCCACAAAGTGCTGAGAGAAGAGGGGGGGGGGCAAAGCTGAACTCTTGCACCAGGGCCCATGAGCATTTAGCTACGCCCCTGGTTAAAAATACTTAACATAAACGAGTTTGGAAGGCACACCACCTGGGGTTGGTGCTCAGTGATCGGGCAATCAACCCAAATATAAGTATAGATTCAATCACGGCACTCCAATTGTATAATGCAAATTGACGGAACACCATTCTATCCACCTCCACTATACACCAACGGCCGTGATCAAGGTCCGGGAGGGCCGAAACGTTAACGTTGGCCTTGACAATATGGAGTAATATTAATAAAGCGTTCCGTCAATTTGCATTATACAATTGGAGTGCCGTGATTGAATCTATACTTATTCCTGGTTAAAAATACACATGGATTGTTGTCTTTGATGCTATACTGACCAGAATTGGAGTAGTTTTCTAGTTCATAGGTGGTT
The DNA here is from genome assembly GCA_900303285.1 of Rhinella marina. Lineage (NCBI taxonomy): Eukaryota > Metazoa > Chordata > Amphibia > Anura > Bufonidae > Rhinella > Rhinella marina. The sequence continues at coordinate 106,564 of ONZH01024799.1, read as the reverse complement.
CCATAGTTGCATGGTTCTATCTCAGCATATTTGATTTCATCCTTAAGATCCAGCATTGGCACATAGTAAATGTCATCTTTGCTCATATCCATGTAACCGCCATCACTTTCTATGGAAACTGAAATGTGACTAAGAAGAGGAGACAAAGGAAGATAGCTTAGCACCTGAAACCAACATCAAAAAATGCATCGAAAATGAAGCCAGAAAAGGAAGCTTCAGAAAATATTGGAAGGGATATTAACATGAGAACAAAATATATAAAGAATCTAGTAGGGGAAAAACGAATAGTGACCATAATGTTCCCACCTTTTGCCAGTACAACAGTCAAACAACACCCCTCTGTAAATAATACATGAAGGGGGTGAGCAGGGGATTATTGACGTTTATTTTATCCACATCTGAACGTTTAGGTTTTGAGTGAAGTCAAATATGGTAATGTTTATCAGGATCTGCTCACAATCTAATGGCGCATGGGCCTTGCTGACTGGATTTTCAGCAAGATGGATTCTTTTGTTTCCAGTGAAGATGAGCAGGTCCACTGAAGTAACATGCATTTTCAGCCAAGCTGTTTGTATGTATTAAGGCTCCTGTCTAAGGCCTATCTTAGGTTTTGTTTATAGGAACAGATGAACCAGCAACAGGGCCTATAGCAGGGGTGCCCAACCTTTTTTGGTTGGGGGCCACATTTTTAGCCTGAACCAATTCCAAGGGCCAAAAATAAAACTTAAAGGGGTATTACCAACTGAATTACTGTATTTATGGCATATTGAACATACAGTATATACTATAAATGTCTTGTTACAGTTCTAGGACTCCCAATAATAGGAGAATACATGAAAGATACATGTAAGAAGCCATAAAACATGCCTTTTACCAGATGTTTGGGGGCCGCACAGAATGGTATCGAGGGCTTTATGTGGCCCCCGGGCCGCAGGTTATGCACCCCTGGCCTATAGGCTATGATTAAGAACCCACGGTTTTGAAACACGTATGCCATTAGTGTTGTCTCAAGCTTTTATTCAGGAATGCTATGTTGCAGGATCATTTGTTTGCCTGTCTCCGGGAGTGTGTACATGGGTTAACTTGGATAGGTGAGCTGTCTGACATTATTGTGTTACAATGGTGTTGTGAAGAGCAGACATTGATAGATCCCTGTTCTTTAAAGGGAGTCTGTCATCTCATTTTCAACTATATACTAGCACTGCCCCACGGAAGATTGCATACACATCCCAGACATACCTGTGTGTGCACTTTGTGTCTGTATTACATGTCCAGAAAAAGCACTTTTATTCTGCTGGAAAACAGCTCCCAAGTGCCCGGCTCTGCTGCTGCAAGTGCTCAAAGCAAACCAGACTGAAGAGGGGAGGGCTGCTTTAGCTGCTTATATCTTGGGATTGGTAGCAGATAGAAAAATGGTTCTGACCTTCTTTGAAAGCTGGCATTCCAAGCTTAAATGATACCAAAATCACAGCATTACATCCAGTATACAGTATCAGAAGTAACAGCTGTTAGAAATCCAGTCGGGAGACAAAGCTGTTTTTAGTTTCACTTTCAGCTGGGCACTTGGGAGCTGTTTTCCTGCAGAATAAAAGTGCTTTTTCTGGACATGTAATACAGACACGAAGTGCACATAGGTACGTCTGGGATGTGTCTGCAATCTTCTGTGAGACAGTGCTGTTAGTTATATATAGGTAAAAATTAGGTGACAGAATCCATTTAAATAAAATAGGTCACCCACTCACACCTGATTGTCATCCCATTGATAGAAAACACTTGACTTTAATTGCACCTTCAAATTAACTGCTAATTCTGAAGTTTCACATACTCACAGACTTGTGATATTGGATTATTTTGCTCAATAAATAAATGATCAATTCTAATATTTTGACTCATTTGCGTCATCTGATTATCTTTATCTCTTTTTTGGTCTGGTGTAGTTTTAGGTCATGTAGAAATATATAAAATTCTGAAGGGGATGACAAACTTTCAAGCACTTGTTTATTTCAAATAAATCACGGGCATGATCTAATGGTTTGGTTGACTGACTATGAAGTATAAGCTAGACCAAACCAAACCGACAATCATTGTCATTGAGCTAGTTTGTTTCACCCATCTAAATAGTCTTATACTCTGAAGATATCTAAAAAATTTTTGAAAACGCAAGGTACAAAAATCTAAGCATTCTTTTCTTAAAAATGGAGTTTCCAAGGAGAGTTGTTGATTTATTTAGTTAGTGGACTACCTCGACATTCTTTCCCCTGTGGAGGTATTACTGTAGACTTCACTTTCCTTGCGGTTCTTCTCGGCATAGTATTGGAGGAAGGTATGCTTGTTTTTATGCAGATAATCCACAAGATCTCCATATCGGCAATACTCTGTAACTATATATATCGGCCCTGATTAAAAAAAAAGAAATATAATTGAAACAGTTTAGAATACATGGGTTTTTCAAATCTGAATCTGTATTATCCGGATAAATGCTCCTCAACCAGGGGTGTTTATTGTGTTGCACAATATACACTGCGCCAATGAGCAGACATTTGCCAATGAGCAGACATTGCACCTTTAGATGGGCCAATTATCGAGAATTAGTGTTTGTGAGACAACAACTGGGCAGTCTAAAAGAGGCAATACACGGGTCTACGGGAACTAGTCAGAATTTATTTTTGTCTTCCTAGCTTGATTTACACTGGACACAAAAAAGGTCATACCACAAGAACCTATATGTTGTATGTCTTAAAAAGGCAGCCTAAAGGAGAAAATCCCCAACTGACCCTGTGTGATAAAGCATTCACTAATGTTCAGTTCAAATGAAAAGATTTTCAGCACAAAAAGTGCATGACTAAGAGCTCTTCTCAGATTTTAGTTGCTACATATTTTTAAATGTGTTTAAAGTTGACCAAAGACAGACACAGAGTTTGAGGACTTATACACACTGCTGTATTATGGATCTGTATTGTATGGAACAATTGGCCCATGCTGGATGTTCATGTATCTTTAAAGTCTGTCACTGCCCTTTTCCATTATTATTGCTTCTAGTGCCTGGTAGATTTACTGTATCCCAGACATACCATTTTGTTGATAAATATCGATCTTTGTTTTCCCCCATAAAATATCTTTATTTCAATATAAATGAGCTGAAAATTGCCCGATGGGCATTATAGCCTAGCCACTCCAATTAGAATTGAGGCCTGGTCCCATCTTCATCTTCTCTACACCTACCTTGCTTAAAATCACACACAGGCATATATCGCCTTTTGTTTGTGAGTGTGCCATCTGCTCCCTTTTGTTGACATTGGTTTCATCAACTATAGTGCGCATGCCAGATTATTGGAGCAATTTAAAGGGGTATTCTCATCTTAGACAATGGGGGCATATCACTAGGATATGCCCCCATTGTCTTATAGGTGCGGGTCCCACCGCTGGGACCCGCACCTATATCCAGAACGGAGCGGGGAGCGCTGCGCCTGGAGGACCCCAGGTTTCCGGGGGTCCGGCCACCACCAGGCGCAGCTCCCCGCGCCGCTCATAGAAATGAATGGGAGCCGGGCTGTGCATGCGCGGTGCGCTCCCATTAATTTCTATGGAGCCGACGGAAGTAGCCGAGCCAGTGCTCGGCTATTTTCGGCGGCCCCATAGAAATGAATGGAGGGCGGCTGCGCATGCGCAGTGCGCCCTCATTCACTTCGGGGGCTCCGTTCTGGAAATAGGTGCGGGTCCCAGCGGTGGGACCCGCACCTATAAGACAATGGGGGCATATCCTAGCGATATGCCCCCATTGTCTAAAATGAGAATAACCCTTTAAATGACATGGCCCTTTGTTTTTTGGGTACCTGGACAGATGTCCACTCCTGTCCTTCTTGTCTTAATGCAGAACCATAGGACCTCCCTATAGACCCTTCTGCCATCATGGAACCACCAATGTCTTTACCAGGTATTTGGGAGACTGGTATTTTATTGGGAGAATACCAGTTATTTCAGGAGAGCAACATGTATGGTTAAAGACCATCTATATTTACCTCCTTTGGTGCATGCTGCCAATAAGTTGACAATATTTAAGTGTGGACCCAGATGACTCATAATCTTCAGTTCTGACATTAGAGCCTGTTTCTCGCTGCTCCGAGCTGTGGCTGCAAGACACCAGAATGTACAAACAGTTTTATTTGAAAAAGGTAAAAAAAAAAAAAAAAAAAAAAAAAACCCCTCCATAATCCCAGCCCAAGAAATTCTTCAAAACTCACATTTCAGCATCTTTACAGCTACTTTTGTAGATGACTGAGCATGTCCTAATCCATGAGCTGTAGCTTCTACCACTCTGCCAAATGCTCCAGAGCCAAGTGTTCGGCCTGAAAATAAAAATTGAAGAGGCATGTCCATCAACCAAGGGATAGGTGGGGATGTGAATCCCAGAAGGAAGTGAGACTCAGATTTCTACACATTAAGGCTCCTTTCACACGAGCGGGAGACTCAGACGTCTCCCGCATCGTGTGCCGTGTACTGAACTCCCGGCACTGGAGTTACATAGCATTATACTGATTTATGATGCTATGTAACCCTTACAGTTCTGGAATGTGTTGGATAATGCTGACAGTGTTATCCAACACATTCCAGAACTGTAAGGGTTACATAGCATCATAAATCAGTATAATGCTATGTAACCCCGTTCAGTGTCGGCAGTTCAGTACACGGCACATGATGCGGGAGACGTCTGAGTCTCCCGCTCGTGTGAAAGGGGCCTAACTCTTTCATAACAACAAATTGTTCATGTTTTGTACAGAAAGAAATACGGACTGGAAGTGTTTAAGAGAACACTGCTTTCAGTGACAGCTGGAAATCTCATCACGACTTCTTAAGAATCGTGTTTCACCACACAAAGGAGTAGCCTACCAGTACTAGGGGTCCAAAACAAACCTCAGTATAAGTCCCACTTCCTAATGATACATGTAGTATTATTTTTTTTTTTAAATTAAAGTTAATGTGCACTATTCCATTTTAGGTCTGAAATGATTTACTGATTTTACTTCATAGTATATCTGTTTTCTTTGTAACCACTAGAGGGAGCTAAATGCATATGAATTTATAAAGCAATATTGACCTTGGTGGGAGTTGTATCAGTATTCAGTGCGTTCCACATGGTGGTGGATATAGGTAACCAATATACCAGTTCAGTGTCTAGTGTCACCACAGCCCCATAGCAATTTTGTATGCCTGAGGCTCCATTACATGGATCAATGATCAGGCAAGCTAACAGAAACTAATGTCTGTATGAATGCTCATTCCTGACTATTGCCCATTGTAAATGTCCTAGCCATCAGATGACAAATGAAAAGCAAATGCTTTATCAGGTGATCCTATAGTTTATGTGGAACTATTAGTGCTCTTGGCAGCTCATTGCACTGTGTGAACAGGAACGTGCTGCCAACAAAGGATATAACTTTATGGGGATGGACGATTGTAGTAATGATCATTCATCCCCATACACAGTAGATGATTGCTGCATGTAAATTCAGCTAATTAGTTAATAATGATTGGAAATGAACATTCCTGATCACTGCCCATTCTATCAGCCCAGGTAACAGCGCCCTTACTTTACGGCAATCATATATCCCTGCTTCTCATAGAGAAGGCAGAACTAATAAACAGAAATGTTCTGTCTTCTTGATCTCTCTTTGAGTAGTGTACAGTGATGTCTTACACTATCTTATGACCGTTTATTGCTGAGTTAAGGTCTGTACTTTGTATATTTATGAGGTGAATGTCATTGAATTTAAATGAGATTTTAGGGTAAGGGTCCTTTAATTTTCTGTCAATGAACAGGAATGTGTTCAACTGGATAAAAAATGTATATATATTTAGCTATGGGCATTTGTGCGCTGAAATTACATATTACACAGTCCATTGAATGCCAGGGCATTTGGCTTTTGAGAAATAATAGAAAAACCTTTATGAAAGTACTACAAATGCAATTAACTCTGAACAAGTGTGACAGGCTGGTGCCCAGCAAACAAAGGAAAGAGAACGTGTCTTCAAATGGAATTATGACAGGCCGGACACTTGGATATGTACCAACCAGGGTAAGACGCCTTAGTCCATAGCAGTTTTCTGGTGCCATATTTTTGGTAATCATCAAAGGGGGAGAAATAATGACCATACAACTTAACCTTTATTAATCATATTAAGAACCAAATACCTTTTAAAGTCAAGCAAGTAGACCTCATGTGTTTAACCTCTCAAGTAGCACTAAGGAGAAATACATCAATGGTGCAAGTATTGAAAAATATTCATACTATCGTACATAAGGTGCACAGGGGTATCCAACCCTCGGTGGTAATTTAATAAATGCTCTCTGGATAGATGGTAGGGTCAGAGCAGCTAAGGAATGTAGGACATGCCTAGGGACATGCTTAGGGACACTGTAGGACATGCCTTGTAAACCACAACATAGTAGGTGGTAAGACCATACCGATTCATCTATTAAAATACCACCAAGGGTTGAATGCCCTTGTGCGCCCCTATGTGTGATAGTACAAATATTTTTCAGTACTTGGGAGGTTAAATACATGGGGTTTACTTGCTTGATTTCAAAAGGTATTTGGTTCTTAATACGATTAATATAGGTTAAGTTTTATGGTCATTGTTTCACCCCCTTTGATGACTAGTGATTCTTGCTGGTGAAATTGATGTCACGCTGATCGTGGAGTATACCGTGCCATATTTTTAGGAGTTACATTTCTGGTGTTATATAGCCACAGCATACATACAGTAAACTGACAGAACTGCAGCTTAGCAAAAAGAATGGTGGACAGTTATTGCTTTAGGCACCATTCACACTTCCGTGAATGGCGTCCGTATCCGATCCGCAACGTTGCGGACCTGGTGCGGACCCATTCACTTTCAATGGGGCCGCAAAAGATGCACTTTTGTGTGCCGTCTGCATCCGCAGTTCCGTTCTGCGGCTCCAGATAAAAATAGAACATGTCCTATTCTTGTCCGGATCAACGGACAAGAAAAGGCATTTCTATTATGTGCGGTCCGCAAATTGCGGATCCGCAAAACACGGACAACACACACACAAATGTGTGAATGTAGCCTAATAGACAGTGACATCTAGAGGTGAAAATAAAATATGCATAGGCAGAATTAAAGGCGATGTCAGGTAGAAAAACAGAACATTTTCTAATACTTTTATGAGGATTTCATAGAATGTAGGGTTGGTGGGGGCGGGGGAGAGTGGAGTTACTGACCTGCTCATGGCCCTCGTCTATTAACCAAAAAGAAGATGGCCACAAGAGTGCCTTTTAGAGGAACCAGTATGTTTATGCTGTACTCAGACTGCCTATTGCCTTTAAAGGGGCTGTGAAAGAAACCGCACCATTCAACCTGTTAAAGGGGTTGTCCGAGTTATGACAAAAAATATATAGCACTGTAAATCTGATGGGCAGCAATATATAACTAAGTTAAGCAAGTTTTAGGCAAAAAAATCCATATTTCCTAATTTCCCTGGTTCTCTTCTGGTCTTTGTTTACATGCAATAACAACAATATCAGCCCCTCCCCCTTCTCCCCCCTCTCTGCAAAGGGAATGAATACAAGTGCTGAGTGATATGTCTGTCTGCTGGAATACTCAGCAGCATGTTGTATGTGTAGGACTACAAGTCCCAGCTGTACAATGACACTGCTAATACATACAGGAATTTCTCCCTACCTGTTCTTGTACAATACAATTCCTCTACAGCTCTTGTGCCCAGCATTTGTCTCCTCTCACTGCTGCAGCTACTGTTTGTTGTAAAGCCTTGAGCCCTCAGTGTGTTCTGGCTGAAGGGGTTAATGTTTTATCTGAAGGAGGAGAGCAGATAGCAGCACAGCAAAGAAAGGGGGCGTGGCCAGTGACGTCTAGTGTACAGACTGTTATCTGAACTCTGAGGCTTGTGAACGAAACATCACAGAGCAGAGAGATAAGGTGACATCACAGGTCATGTGACCCTCAGTCAACTCTGAGAAACCAGCAGCTTTAGAAACACAAAGTATATGGGAAAGTTGTTATACCTGACAAGTTAGAAACATATAAAGAACAAAAAAATAACTCGGACAACCCCTTTAAGTGAAGCATACTTACTTGCTTCCCAGTGCTGGCATCCCAATCCTTTTCCTCCCGGCCTGCGATGCTCTGCTGAGCTCCCTTGCTGTAAACATCTGGTCTGATGTTGCTTGCAGCCAATCACCAAGGAGAGCTGGTTTCTGTTGTGGCCAGAGATTGGCTGTGACGATGTCAAACCAGATGTTGACTTTGAGGGAACCCAGTGGAGCATCGCAGGCCTGTAGGAAAAGTAGCAGGGAGCCGGCGCTGGGAGGTGTTACAGGTCTGGCCAAATGGGGAGGTTGCCAAAAAAAAAAATATATATATATTCTTACATAACTCCTTTAATGTGAACTGTGTAATACTTCATTTTCTCCTGTGCTGCATTCTTCCAAACATAATTGGGCACTTTCTGCTTAGTTCTTTAATTATAGCTGATTTATGGAAACACCTTGTTATCAGCTTCTCATTGGGGAGGCTTCTACCAAAAAAGGGTATTGTCTAAAATGCATCTCACATGTTAGAGGGAATGTGTCATCCGAAATAATTCAATGATTCTTTAAAACATGTTTAGTGATTTTGTTTAAAAATTGTCATGTTCCTATCTATATTTTTAAAAAATCAGTTATGCACTTTTCTCACTCACCACTAGGAATAATATATGTCAAGACTTCATGTTATTTGACAGCAGCCACATAGCCCATAGACACAATGGTCAGGACGGGCATGCTCTGTGACCTGTATAGAGGTCAGGCAGGAGCAGATAAGCTGTGATATCACTAATATGCATGGTGGATCCTGTATTATATATACAAGGGTAATATCTGCCATTGTTAGCCTGTCTATGATGATAATGGGATGACTACTATAAAGTTACCTGTACAGAACAGGAAGTGTCAATGTATTATAAGGCCTTGTGGTCAATATGAAAACTGTACTTCTTAGGTATTTTTTTTAAATATAGTGACATGAAAAATTAAAACTAAAAACAAAATAATAAAAAAATAAAAATTTGTTAAGCATAAAAATGATTTAAACAATAGACCATTTTCTGATGACACATTCTCTTTAGATGAAGCATAGCCTTTATCTTGCTATACTGCTACTACTGAATGTAATATGAGCAGTGAACTTTAAATTCCTCCTTTGCCAGACTGATCTGCTGGCATTGAGTTTGCAGTGTCATTATACTATACTTTGGGAAACTATTGATATGTGATTCTGAGCAATGATAATATACAGATTTCAATTATAGAAATTATAGAAAATTTATCATAGATGTAAATGCCTATAATGACCACATAGGGGCACCCTTTGCCTTTTCACTGAAACTACTCGCACATTGCAATAATGATAGTTTGCTAGGGTTTATTTCATTATTTCCATGTCCCTGAAAGAAGTCGATTTGCATTCCCAGTATATACTTATATGCCGTCTCTGTTTCTGCTGGCAATAAAGCATAATGGGCAGCCTGCAGTAAAGTTGCTAATGAGTGGGTACGGCTTGCAGAGAACTCATTCTTGAACAGAAGTGGTGACAGTTTTATTTTTGACACTAATATAAAATGAATATGTAATGTTATGTACCATTAAACCCGGCACAGCTGAACGCTCAGGTGATTGTAGCTTTGTAGCATTGCAGCTAAGTGACAGGTACAGATATAAAAACTGTATGAAGCGCCTGGACAAGTCCATAAAATGATAGGAGATGAGGATCATCCTCTACAATAGTCATGTGCAGTAATAACATGGAAGTATGTATTATTTCACAGTCGTAACTAGGCTTTTCCTTCACCTGGGGCCCAGATTCAGTCTCAGGTCCAGGTCAGAATGGCTTATTGCCCCTGCACCCAGCATGCCAGTGTATGGTGCTAGCCCTCAGTTCTGCTGACCTGTGAAAGTCTCAGGTGTGGATTCCCCACCGATCACACGTTTTGGTTTATCCTAATGATGAGCCATCACTGTAGTATTCTGAAAAAAACCTTTAAAATAAAGAAACATTTTCCCTGGAGCTCAGGCTAGTCCCAGACCACTGGGGACTCTTGGTGAAAAAATAAGGTATATCGTGGTCATGTTGAGCATGAATGAGCAGCAGCCATAGAGCCATAGAGGGGGTACAAAATGCTTTTTTAGTTTTGTTGATCTGAGGCTCTGTTCCTGAGTTAATATACTTTTTCTTAATATGCAAATTAGACCTTTGGTGCAATGAGGGTGTCACTGTTGCTCTTGTTGCACCCTAGCTCAGCTCCTTTCTGTGGCCAGTCCTTCCCTCACTGCTTTCCCATTGCCTGGCCCTGCCAATCAAAGTGGCCAGAGAGGGACTGGCCACAGAAAGGGGCACAGCTTGGGTACAACTAGGGCAATAGTGATGCCACCATGGAACCAAAGGGCTAATTTGCATATTAAGAAAAAGAACAAAAAATATATCATATCTCAGGAACGGAGATCAACAAAAGAAAAACATCGTTTTATTCAGGTGAACCACAGCTATGTGTCCATGCTAACAGGTTAATAGGGAGATCACTGGTGTCACGTTCTCTTTAATGGGACACATGGAAAAGGGTAGTCCAGGGGGTAGAGTCTGTGGCTATAGCTTTCGTCCACTACATATACGGCAGGCGACCATGTTTAGAGCTAAGTTAAGCTTCCTAATCAAAATGCTAAAAAAATTAGCGTACGTGTTTTGCACCACATTTATTAAGTGCTTAGATGTTTTTAACACCTCATCTGACACGGGGGTGCAGCTTAGATTAAAGGGAAATAGCATTAAATTCAACATTGTGTGCCAAAAATGCACCAAACATTTGGCCCAGTTTTAGGAGTAAACTAAGCCAAGACATAGGTGGTGTAAAGTTAGATTAGGCAGTCTAAAAATGTGACATATCCAGCATCAACCACAGTGACAAATCTGATGCTGCTTAAGACTGTCTAGTCCAGTCAATATAGAGAGGAATATCTGTGGCACGTACTGTACTCAAATGTTTATCTTTACGTTAGCAAATGTTGTGTCACGGGGGAGACAAGGGAAGGTGTGCCCTGTACTTGAAACCCCCCTTCTTTCCCTACCTACTTGCCTCAAACGGCCCTAGGCGGCCGCGGACAACCACGAAGACGTTCCCTATACTGGGTAAGTGCAGAGGGAGGGAAAGGGAACACAGGGAGAGACAAAACACAGACGGAACAAACACAATTATAGAGTAGTCAGCAAGCCGGGTCAAACACAGGAGATAGCGTAAATACCAGGGGTCAAGAGAAGAGAGGTCCAAGTCCAAGTCCAAAGTCAGAGTCCAAATAGCAAATCCAAAACACAAGGTCGCACAAGCACTGATCAAAAGTATAAACTAATCACAGGCATCTGAGTGAGGCAGTTGCCATCTTTAAATAGCCCACCCAGGATCATGTGATGTGGCCAGCATCACATGACCTGAGGCGGAGCAAGCTGTCCAAACAATATGTAAAGTAGCCATGTGGTGTGATCAGCACCACATGGCTAAACCCAAACAGAGAATTAACTCATGAAGTGCTGGCTGACAAGACCAGCACTTCAATTCCCTATTGCTCGTCTCTAGGGGGGCGGAGAGGTCTGGCGATGTCGTGCAGAGGGAGCACGACGCCGACCTCGCGTGACAGTACCCCCCCCTTCACGAGGGGCCACCGGACCCTTACCAGCGGGAGCAGGCTTATCGGGATGCTGCAGATGGAACTTTTGGATGAGCGAGTCTGCATGCATCCTGGTCAACGGTACCCAAGACCTGTCCTCAGGACCGAACCCCTTCCAATGTACGAGGTACTGGAAGGAATTCCGGACCCTTCTCACATCCACAATTCTGGCAATCTCATGCTCCATTTGTCCTGCTACCTCAACCGGAGGAGGAGACTGTTCCTCAGGACCAACGGGAGCAACATAACGTTTGAGCAAAGACACATGAAAAACATTATGAACACGAAGGGAGTCGGGTAAACATAACCTAAAAGAAACCGGATTGATCACCTTGGTGATCCTGTAAGGACCAATGAAGCGAGGTGCAAACTTGTAGGATGGTACCCTCATGTTGAGATTTTTAGTCGATAACCATACCTTATCCCCAACCTTAAAATTCACACCCTTAGAACGTTTTCTATCAGCCTTAGCTTTTTGAACTCCTTGGGCCTTTTCCAGGTTCGACTGAACCTGTGCCCAAACTGTGCACAGTTCTTGAGAAAAATCATTGACCTCTGGGACAACCGACGCAGATGGGGAACAGGAGCCAAAGCGTGGATGAAAACCCATATTGCAGAAAAACGGCGACATCCCAGAGGATGAATTAACACGATTATTAATTGCAAATTCAGCCAGAGACAGGAATCTGGCCCACACATGTTGGTTATCAGAAACATAACATCTGAGATATTGCTCAACGGATTGGTTAAGACGTTCAGTCTGACCATTGGTCTCCGGATGAAAGGCTGATGAAAAGGACAAAGAGATACCAATCTTATTACAGAACGCCCTCCAGAACCTAGACACAAACTGTACTCCCCTATCAGAAACGATATTCTCAGGAACACCATGCAGTTTGACAATATTATCCATGAACACGGACGCCAAGACCTTTGCAGAGGGTAATTTACACAAAGGAATAAAATGGCACATTTTGCTGAATCTGTCAACCACCACAAATATCACGGTTTTACCCTCAGAGCACGGCAAGTCCGTGATAAAGTCCATGGACAGATGTGACCAAGGTCTACTAGGTATGGGTAAAGGATGTAACTCACCCATAGGTCGTGTCTTGGTATTCTTGGACCTGGCACAAGTGTTACACGCAGTTACAAAAGCCTGAACATCTCTGGAGATTGACGGCCACCAATACTGCCTAGAGACCAACTCCTTGGTGGCATTGATGCCAGGATGTCCACACAAAACAGAATTATGGCACTCACCCAGCAGTTGCAATCGCAAATGAGCCGGCACAAACAATTTGTCATTGGGGGTACCAATGGGAGCAAGATGTTGTCCTGCCGAGATTTCAGAAGCGAGGTCAGATGAGGTAGCGGCCACGATGATATCAGCTGGCAGGATGGGACGTCAGGAGGCTGATACGCCTTGAAACTTCGGGATAAGGCATCGGCCTTAACGTTCTTGCTCCCGGGTCTGAAGGTAACACAAAAATCAAAACGAGTAAAGAATAAAGCCCACCTCGCCTGTCTAGGATTCAATCGCTTAGCCGATTCTAAAAACATTAAATTCTTATGATCCGTGAGGACCGTAATGCGGTGAACTGCCCCTTCTAAAAAATGACGCCATTCCTCAAATGCCCACTTGATTGCAAGTAACTCCCTATTACCAATGTCATAATTCCTCTCGGCAGGAGAGAACTTGCGGGAGAAGAAGGCGCATGGCATAAGATTAGTTAAGGTGGAAGACCCCTGGGACAGTACAGCCCCCACACCATCCTCAGACGCATCCACCTCAACTACAAAAGGCTTACTTTGATCAGGCTGGACCAACACAGGAGCATTCATAAAACACTGCTTTAACCTTTCAAAGGCCTCAATAGCTGCAGGGGGCCAATTGACCAGATCAGCCCCCTTGCGAGTCAAATCCGTAATGGGTTTGGCTACCACAGAAAAATTTTTGACAAATTTACGATAAAAATTAGCAAACCCCAGAAATCGCTGGAGCGCCTTCAAAGAGGAAGGTCTCACCCAATCCACAATGGCCTGTACTTTAACTGGGTCCATTTTGAAAGAAAAAGGGGTGAGAATGTATCCCAAAAAGGCCACTTCCTGAACACCAAAGGTACACTTCTCCCCTTTAACGAACAACTTGTTTTCACGCAACACCTCCAGCACTTGCCTGGTGTGAGATACGTGACTTTCCCAGTCTGCAGAAAAAATCAGGATGTCATCAATATAGACAATTACAAATTTCCCAATAAATGGTCTAAAAATGTCATTGACAAAGTTTTGGAAAATTGCCGGAGCGTTACTTAACCCAAAAGGCATTACCAAGTACTCATAATGACCTTCCGGGGTATTAAAAGCAGTTTTCCATTCGTCCCCCTCACGAATCCTGATTAGGTTGTATGCCCCCTTCAAATCCAGCTTGGTGAACCAACAGGCCCCCTGGACCTGATTCAGCAAGTCAGGAATAAGGGGCAACGGGTATCTGTTTTTAACAGTGATTTTATTGAGCTCCCTGTAATCGATACAGGGCCTCAATCCTCCATCCTTTTTACCAACAAAGAAAAAACCTGCCCCCATGGGAGAAACTGAAGGCCGGATGTGACCCTTGGCCAGACTCTCCTTGAGATAATCCCTCATGGACTGACGTTCAGGAGTAGAGAGATTATAAATGCGACCTTTGGGATATTTGGATCCCTCAATAAGGTCGATGGCGCAATCATATTGCCGGTGAGGAGGGAGGAACTCAGTCTCGGACATGGAAAAAACGTCCGAAAAATCGCCGATATACTTGGGCAAGGAAAGAGACTCAGTGGTACCTCCAAACAGCAATACTGATTTACAACATTTGTCACAATTCATTCCCCATTTTTCCAATTCACCTACCGACCAGTTGATCACAGGGTTGTGGTCCTGTAACCATGGCAGACCTAAAACAAGGTCGGCAGGTAAATCCTTTAATACAAGGAAGGAACAAGTCTCGGTATGGGTAATTCCTACAGTTAATACAACCTCAGGAGTACAAAACTCCACTCTCCCATTATTCAATGGAGTGGAATCCAGTGCGATAATTTCAATCACCTTCCTTAAAGGAACTAGCGGAATCCCCACAGATTGTATAAAATCAAAATCAATAAAATTAATGGCAGAACCAGAATCAACAAAAGCCTTACCGGACCCCCTGAGTTGGTTGTACGCAATGGAGATAGGTAATAATACTTTCCTCCTTACCACCGCTGGGGTTACCTTACTTCCGGCAGAAAGCTCTCTAGAGGGCAGAAGTTTCGGGCATTGCTGGAGCCAGTGGTTCGTCTCACCGCAGTAGAAACAGGTTCCATTCAAGCGTCTCTGATCTCTCAAAGTTCCTCCCCACTGTATGGACTCCTCCGGGACCCTGGTAGAAGGTGGACTCAGAAGAGGGGATTCAGGCAGGACGACACCCTGAGGAATATCTGAACGTTCCCTCCGTCTCTCCCTCACTCGACGATCCAGTTTAATGGCTAGTGTCATGGCCGCCTCTAGGGTGTCAGGAGTAGGGTAACTGACAAGTAAGTCCTTAAGATGGTCAGACAGCCCCACCCTAAACTGGCTTCTCAAAGCAGGGTCATTCCATCCAGAGGAAACACACCACTTTCTAAACTCAGCACAGTAATCCTCTACTGGACGGTTACCCTGCCGAATGTCTCTGAGCTGAGTCTCAGCTACAGAAGTCAAGTCAGGCTCCTCATATAATAGGCCTAAGGCCTGAAAAAATGCTTCCACAGACTGCAAGCTTGGGGAGTCAGGCGGTAAAGAAAAGGCCCATTCCTGCGGATCACCTTGTAGCAAGGAAATAATTATTCCTACCCGCTGCTGCTCGGCACCCGAGGAGTGAGGACGTAAGCGAAAATACAATTTTACGCTCTCCTTAAAGGAACGGAAAGTTTTCCGGTTCCCCAAAAACCGATCCGGCAATTTAACATGAGGTTCCACAATGGGGTTAGATGTGGAGGGAGCCGCTACTAGTGCAGGTTGTAGCTGCTCCTGATGTAGGAGCCTCTCGGCCAGGTCCTGGATCATCTGCGCCATACCCTGAACCTGGTCCGTGAGCACCCGCAATTGCTCCATATGATACGGCCTGTGATTCTGTCACGGGGGAGACAAGGGAAGGTGTGCCCTGTACTTGAAACCCCCCTTCTTTCCCTACCTACTTGCCTCAAACGGCCCTAGGCGGCCGCGGACAACCACGAAGACGTTCCCTATACTGGGTAAGTGCAGAGGGAGGGAAAGGGAACACAGGGAGAGACAAAACACAGACGGAACAAACACAATTATAGAGTAGTCAGCAAGCCGGGTCAAACACAGGAGATAGCGTAAATACCAGGGGTCAAGAGAAGAGAGGTCCAAGTCCAAGTCCAAAGTCAGAGTCCAAATAGCAAATCCAAAACACAAGGTCGCACAAGCACTGATCAAAAGTATAAACTAATCACAGGCATCTGAGTGAGGCAGTTGCCATCTTTAAATAGCCCACCCAGGATCATGTGATGTGGCCAGCATCACATGACCTGAGGCGGAGCAAGCTGTCCAAACAATATGTAAAGTAGCCATGTGGTGTGATCAGCACCACATGGCTAAACCCAAACAGAGAATTAACTCATGAAGTGCTGGCTGACAAGACCAGCACTTCAATTCCCTATTGCTCGTCTCTAGGGGGGCGGAGAGGTCTGGCGATGTCGTGCAGAGGGAGCACGACGCCGACCTCGCGTGACATGTTGCCCCAAATTTGTCAAACATTGCACCTTGGACCGTTTTATATGTTCGGCATATGGTACCTTGAAACCTATCACATAGAAATGTTACTCCAGGTTATTTTAATTCATCCCCACACTGAGGTGAGATTGTGACGTTTTTGGACTTTTGAAAAAAGTTGCAGTGGTAAGTCTGAAATGAAACTAATTAATGTAATGCTTCTATTGGAGAGGGGGTATTTTTTTTAAATCATTCATTGAACATTAAGTATTCATTGAAAATTAAAAGGGTTATCTAGCCTTTTTTAACTGATGATCCATACTCAAGAAAGGCCATTACTAGCATTTGCCACTGCAAGTCAGGGGAAGAAGCACTGCAGTGAAAAGCACTGTCTACTACAGTGTTGACGTGCAAAGTAGTTCTGCACCAACTTCCGGTGAGGGAGCTTGACTTAGAAAGTTTAGTGAGACTATCTGCTGTACTAAAAGTTTAAACACAAAAGTCCTTAAAAGGGTTGTGTCATTTCAGCAAATGCCATTTATCATGTAGAGAAAGTTACTACAAGCCACTTACTAATGTGATTGTCCATATTGCCTCTGCTGGCTTGATTCATTTTTCCATCACATTATACACTGCAATCCAGCAGCGGTGGCCATGCTTGTACACTATAGGAAAAAGCGCAAGCCTCTCTGGTGGCCGGCACCGTAAGAGCGCACATAGGCACGCAGGCGTAGCAGCTGCAGTCCCGGTTGCCATGTATCTGTGCTGCAGTGGTGGCCATAGCCCCCTGGATATCAGCAGTGTATAATGTGATGGAAAAATGAATGAACTCAGCAAAGGAGGCAATATGGACAATCACAATATGATGTTTTAATATATGCAAATGAGCCTCTAGGAACAATGGGGGTGTTGCTGTTACACCTAGAGGCTCTGCTCTTTCTGCAACTACCGCACCCTCTCCACTTTGATTGACAGGACCGGATGTGATGATGTTTTCACTGCCTGGTCCTGTCGATCATAGTCCAGAGGGAGCTGCAGTTGCAGAGAGAGCAGAACCTCTAGGTGTTACGGCAACACTTCCATTGCACCTAAAGGCTCATTTGCATATTTACATTTTTTTCTTAGCAATATGGGCACATATGAACATGGGACCAAAACAGATGCCTTCAGCTGCTAAGCGCACATATGACAGGTCCGCCAGTTTCATAGGTACAAATCTGCTGACAGATGTGTAACACCCCAGAGTAGTGTTACCACTCTTGGCATCCAGCTTCTATCTGTTTGCTACCCTAAATGTCATTCTATGCATTTTATTCCTGTACCTGCAGTACTGTGTATATTCCTACCTAATGCTATGTAACTGTTGCAATGTTATGTACCTGGTGGACCAGCAGGTCTCAGTAATACTGTGGCAGATTTAGTTTGTAGTTTCACCAGAATGGTACGTTCCTTATTCCATTCTGACCCCCCTCTGCTGGAGAGGAGTAGTTTAGTATTCTAACTTCCTGCAGTAAGGAGGAAAAGGCAGTTTAGGCAGTTTTACCCTACCCCCTGCTAGGGTAAGGAGGTGTTCAGTTCACCAAGACTGAGTACTACAGCCTGCAACAAGGTACCAGCTAAAGGAGAGCCAGACTTAATAGAAAAGCTCAGCTTAAGACAGAAATTCAGAAATCTTTATCTGCCAAGCATCTGTCAAGTATATAAAGCTGCACTTGCTGGAGCATCAAGATAAAGCCTGAAGTGAATTTCCTATATGCAAATTGAGTTAATAAAACTGCGTTGGATCATCCATAAAGGTCTGGACTTCATTTTCATTCGACGACCCTCAATTATTCCACCTTTTAATGCAGCTGGAGCAACCGCCTGGGGCCTATCCGTCCATCAAGGTAGGAACACCGTGACACATGCTACTAAGACATAAGTGGCCTAAACTACCCTTGGCACTCCTACACTGGGACGAGAGGAACATCACCTTAGAGGGCCCTGGAGGGGAAGGGTCGCCCCGTAGCAACTACGAACAACCTGGTTCCCGGTCGCTGCAGATGTCCTTTAAAACACTCCCCACGTAAAGTTTACACTGACTATTGGACAGTTTTGGTAAATCTGCCTCAGAAGGTATAGGCCCCTTTCACACGAGCGATTTTTTCGCGCGGGTGCAATGCATGACGTGAACGCATAGCACCCGCACTGAATCCTGACCCATTCATTTCAATGGGTCTGTGCACAAAAAAAACGCATTGCACACGCACGGAAAAAACTGAGCAACTGAACACAATCACAGACAAAACTGACTGAACTTGGTTGCAAAATGGTGCGAGTTTTCCTGAACACACCCTGAACGAATCCTGACCTAATCCGTCACGCTCATGTGAAAGGGGCCATATAAGTAAAAATGTCAAATAAATGAAAAACAACAATTAAAAGTACTGGTAACTTTTCTAGAATTAACCTGTAAAATTATGTTAAAGGTGTTGTCCCATATCACCGCTTCCCAAGTGCTGCCGAGCGGGTCGACGCTCTGATGTTTCCATAGCTCCCATTGCAGTGAATAGGAGCTACGTAAACAGCGTAGCAGAACAAGCTACACTGCTTTTGTAATTTCTGGGGTTATTGAAATAACATAGATTGATGAGCAACGCTATCGGTGTAGCTCCCATTCACTGCAATGGGAGCTACAGAAACGGCGACAGCCAACTGGGAAATGACGAGATGGGACAACCCCTTTAACGGTAGGCTTAAAGTTGAAATATTCTTAAAGGCACTGTGCAGTTGACCTTATAGCTGTAACATGAGTGGTGATTTTACCATGATGTAATTGCAGTCAGTGCTATAAAAATCAGTGAAGCAGTGTAGCATATGACAAAATGATATTTCTAAGTTACATTTATAGCAAGCATATGCTTACCTACACTGACATTTACTGTGTGAACTAGGTGGGAGATTATTCCAGAGCCATATTTGTACATGTATAAATGCACATTTTATATTATATATTTTATATTATACTGTAATATAAAGCTTATTATGCCAAGTTTAGATGGCACAGTAGAGACTTCATTTCCTTTTTGTGGTGCTCTATTGGCATACATAAGTGGATACCAGGAAGAACATGTTATATCTATGGGAAGCACTCACTATCCTAAGAGAGCGCACTGATTGGGTAGAGTCAGGCTGTGCAGGGACACACCCCTACACTGATAACACCCGGATGGACCTGTATTTGCTGGCAATTCATTCTTAAAGGATTTGTTCTCCTTCTGGTTACTGTTGACCAATGTGTCTGAGATGACTATATAGCACTTACTAATATAGCCTTTGTTAAAATTCTTCTCCATTTTCTATATTTCATAAGTTATACCCCCAAAGTCTTTTATGCTGTCCATAAGATGCAGCTGATGGAGGGTCATGTGACCGGAAAATCATCTCCATGTGATGCCTCCTCCTTTCAAATAAACTACGCCTTCCATCTGCACTTGTTCTCTTGGAGGTTTAGTACAGGTACAATGTGTTTGAATGGAGGAAATATAGAAAATTGAGCAGAATTTCAACAAAGGCTGTATTAGTAAGTAACCAGAAAGCAGCCAATCCATTTAAACTTCTAGTAGAAATAACAGAGAAATGGCACAACATAGAGTCATAATATTGGATGCTGCAAAATTATTATTACCTAATATTTGATGCTCCAAAATTCAATAAAGATGTGTATAATGTGCTGTCTGACCTGAAAGCACAACTTGAATAATAAACAAGCATGCAGTGACCAATTCTGTAATTACCTAGGACTAGTTTGTCTCTTGAAATTTCCCAGCTTGAGTCATACGGAAGCTGTAGAGGATCCACATAGATGTATTCATGTCCATCTGGGCTGACCGACTCTATTACCTTCCACCGAATTTCATAACGTGGTTTCTGCAGATTTCAGAATAAATAATAATTGACTTTTCATGTGTAATTTACTGATCATAATTTTGATTACTAACATTGGTTACAAAAAAAACGAGACTGGTAGTTTATCAGATGTGGAATCTGCAAAGGTCAAGCAAGGGCCCCATTTTTCTATCAGCCCGATTAAGTGATGAGCTAAACTTTCTTTACTTTGTACACAATCAACCATGGTATAAATTGTACTTGCAAACAAACTACTGTATCTCTCATTCCAAAACTTTGTCTGCAAAGATTAAGGCTGATACTCCTTGTTAAAGGGAGTCCATCATCAGACTTGACCCCTTGAGGTGGTTCTCAGTCCAATTTGAGGCAGTATTTCCATATTCAGTGCCATCAGCTCTCTGCACTGACCCATTCCTCAGCCCCGCCTCTCTGGTCATAGTGACATAGTGTCCAGCAGTCTCCTGATTGGTCTCTACATCCATCACTCAGAACACAGAGGCGTGGTCAAAAATGGTGACAGATCATCTTTGGCATATGTTGGGAAGTCTACTCTTCAACTACATGTTTAGCAGTATAATTTTATGCAGTTATAGCTTTTGGCTCATTTGTCTTCCTCAAAAGCTGTTGCCAATACGAGAATCAGATCCAACTGGAGAGAGACAAATAATGGAAAACTTGCAATACCAGTTTGTTCAAAATATATGGGCAACAAACGTCTGATTGTAACCACTGCCTTACTCTCTGTTCCTTTTGGCATACATGGACCTCAGCCTAGAATTATTTTGGTTTGGCCCTCACACTCGTTTTCATTGGATCCCTTTTTTTTTTGCTGGAAAATTCCTAGACTTAAATGTAAGATTTATTTACTTCTCTGTTAACATGTGACAATCTAAAGTGTTTGAAAATCCAGAACCTGATGGGTCTTGTTAAAATTGTATTAAATGAATTGTGAACCTGCTTTTGAAAGCCACCTATACAAGTTTACTACACAGAGCTAAAAATGTATGAATACAATAATTAATATTTTCATCATTATATTTTAAAGGGGTATACTGGTAGCAGAACATTGTTGACCTCTCCTCAGCATAGGTCATCTGTGTCTGATCAGTGGGGGTCTGACACCCAGCGCCCTTGCTGATTAATTGTTAAAAAGGGCTGCTTCACTCGGATGAGTGTTGCAGCATTCCCACAGCATGCCAAGCACACTGCTGTACATTGTATAGTGGCTATTCTTGGTTTTGCAGCCTAGGTCCATTCACTTGAATAAGACTCAGCTGCACAAAGGTTATGTGACCAATAAACATGACATCACTGGCCTGGAAAGAAGGCATAGTGCTGAGTAGAGCACTATGGCCTCTTCAAACAGCTGATCATTGGGGGTGCCAGTAGTCAGACCTTCACAGATCACATATTGAACATGAGCGCTTCTGTGGCAATTTGGTCCGCGCCACCGCACTGCAAAAAAAAAAAAAAATAGAACATGCTCTATTTTTTGTGGTGAGGATGGATCGCAGATCATGGACCCATTCAAGTTGGCCATGCCCGTTTGTGTGTATGAGCCCTTAAGGGAATAGAATAGTTATCTAATGGACAGGGTCGTTTTTAGGAGTCAGACAGTTTTTGTTGGTAAATCGGATTGGCGAGATGTTATTTTTTCAGTTTTCTTGTTTTCTATAAAACTACCCTGGTATTATATAAAAGATTTGAGATGTAGTATTAAAATAATAAGTGACCTTTTATTTTTCTGGATCTCCACAAAACAACCCTTTATAATCATGTAAAAAAAAATACAATACACATACCTTTCGCCAGACAGCAATGAGGATGATCAGGAAAATCATAAACAGCACAATCAGGGCGAGAACCGCAGAAATTAGCACAACTTTAAAGGTTAGGTCTGAAATAAACATATAAATGAATCTATATGAGATAATCTATGAGGTATTGTCTCCCCTCTTGTTAATTATATGAATATTAGAAGTCACAAAGTAGATCCAGGAGCATATAAGAGCAGGAGGTCAAAAGCTAACTATATTCATCCAGGTCATAGATTTCTAAGCTGACTTCTAATCTTCTTATTATTTATAATACAGTTACATTATATTCTGTATAACAAGCCTCTGTTGCAGAACCTCTTTTGAAGAGCAAAGTGAGACCCCTGTTCACCATTGATTGATATGAAATATCCCTATCTTTTAAAAAAGAAGGTCTGCAGTAGATACAACTCACCTTTTGAACCCTCACCTATTTGGAGAAGGGGGATGTGGTGACTCCCTATTTGGAGAAGGGGCATGTGGTGACCCCCTATTTGGAGAAGAGGTATGTGGTGACCCCCCTATTTGTCAGTTCACAAACTGGTCATTCATGGAGTTTAATGGACAGGTGTCCATGCTAAGGGAAAGGAACTCTATGGAAACTGTGCGGCAAATGGAGGTCATTAGACCCACCGTCTCCCAATAAGTGAAGGGCCAAGAGATGGGAACCATATTTACTAGGCATTTGAGGTGTACCTAGTACTTAAAGAAGAACTCCCGCAAAAATTTTTATTCTCTGACCTGTTAGAAAGGTGCATGATATAATCTGTAGTGATTGTCATTTTCTTATCAGTGACTGTTTCTGTGAGTAAAAACCTCTCTTCTTATTGTAGCTGGGTCATGTGACCAACTCCCTGACCTCCAACTGACCCAGGACAGAAAGCCAGTAACTGCTCTATTCATTCCTATGGGAGCCTCACTTTCAGTCTCATAGGAATACATAGAGAATTAGACTTCCTGTCCACACATAAGTCTATGTGTGAGTTGGTGGGTCTAATTGCTGGTCACATGACACAGATAAGAAACTTCAGGATGACATAAGTCAAACATTCAGACACTGGTAAGAAAATGACATTGACTATAGATTATATCATGTACATTTCTAGCAGGACATGGAATAAAATTTTTGTCGGGAGTTCTTTAAGTTGGAAATATCTTTTAATAAAAATAAAAAATGTACCTCCGCGATGTGTTCTAGTGAGAATGATGCAATACTCACAGTGAGGCACAAGTGTCACATCTCGGTGGTGTTGAACTCCAAGATCATTTTCCCCAGCACAACGCACTGACACAGAATCCCCCACACTCCGGACATGGAGTATACTCTTGACCTGATATGTTCCATATTCTGGCTGGGTATAAGTGGTGTTCACATCAAATTCCATTTGTGATGTTAGGTGGTTGATGGGTTTCCACAGGTCCCACCTCTTACTGCTACATCTGATGGTTTAAAGAACAGAAAAAATAATTATGACATTTTAATAGACAATCCCTGCAGGGTGAAATATAAGACAGGGAGTTCTCATGTTCACTTTTTTTAATGTCCAGTATTTTTGTAATATTTTTGGACATTAGCATAGCATTAAACATTAATTGGACTTAAAAATGTATGGAATTGTTCTCTAAAAGCAGAGGTGATGCTTTTAACCTTTTGTCAATATTTTACCTGGGACCACATCAAATCGTTTAAGGAATTTATTTCTTTTTTTTGTAAGGGTGCCTTCACACGCAGCAGATTTTGTGGCAGAAAGTTCTAAACTGAAAATCAGTTTCATTCATTTGAATGGGGCAGCAAGCACATGGATTTCTGCAAGCTACATCAAGGTGAATGGAACTGATTTTCTGTCGCTAGTGAAAGCCTTAAAGTTATTAATAGGGTTATACATGGTTAACACAGGCTGTTTCTGGTATTGCAGTTGTATTCATTCAAGTAAATGGGGCTCAACTACAATACCTGACACAGTTGTGGAGCAGTTTCTGGAAAAGTGGCAGATCATTTTCTTAACCCCGGACAGCACTATGTACTGCTATCATACCACATTCCATCAACCACAGGATGGACTAACACCTGCTCCACAGTGCCAACAAAAATAACTTCTTACCTTTTTATTTCGCTGCAGAAAAACCAGGTGATGTTTGGCATTGGCATACCTTTGCCCACACATATCACTAATTGTCCACCATTTGCTGGGTGAGTGTCAATTATTTCCTGTATTTCAACTGGAACTAAAAATGTATAGATCATTTTAATTTTTTGTAATTTAAAGCAGTAAAATGTAAAAGGGTTCTCCAAATTTTTTTTAAAATGGTCGTCAGCAACATGTCCTAGAAGGATGACGGGTTGCCACTACTTGCAGAGCTGTCAATATCCCAGACCTCCCAAGTCCCTCTTTTTGACCCAAGTCCTTCTCTCCCTCTTTATTCCTTAAATATCCCTCTTGTTGATCTGAGGTATAGATTTTCATTATTACATTTATAATATAGATTATTATTAGAGCCCACCTTGTATATTAATTTATTATTAGATGCAATTTGGATTTTAGAAATTTCTATATTTAGATAATTGTTGCACTATTGTGTAAAAGAAAACAATTGAAGTGTATAAATATGCAGGGAAAATGGATCTTTCACACAGTGAACCAAAATTATCCCCCTTTGACCCTTTCAAAAAGTTGGATGGTATGTTATCCTCTGTCACCTGCATACATTACATATTGGTAAGTTTTCCTGTTAGGCTGCTCAGCCATGATGGCATATCATTGGCAGAATTGCATCATTACCATCTATTGTAGAGCAGTGTAATGTGTAGTGAGGCTCCACCCCTTACCCTCCTAGGCGGCAGTGGCGTACCGCCAATAGCGGCAGACCACACCATAGCTATGGTGGCCCGTGAGGCTGGGGGGCCCGGCAGGGCTGAATGGCCCCGCCCCCTCACTTCCTAGTCTTCGGTATCCCCACTTCTCCTGTCTGTCTCCTCATCCTTGCAGTCAAGTGTAGGTCTCGTCTTCCCTGCAGTCCAGTGTAGGTCTCCTCACCCCTGCAGTCAAGAGATAGGTCTCCCCCTTCTTCTTTAGGTCTCCTCCATGGTGCTGTGGGCTAAAGGACCTTCCTGACGTCATCCGCCCATGTGACCAGTGGGGGAGGAGCCAGAGGAGCAGAAAGCTGTGTTCCTGTACGGAGAGGAGCTGGAGTTTGGTGAGGCCTAGCTGTGTGTGTCTGTCCCCCTGTGTGTGTGTGTCCCTGTGTGTGTGTCTGTCCCCCTGTGTGTGTGTGTCCCTGTGTGTGTATCTGTCCCCGTGTGTGTGTGTGTGTGCGTATGTATGTGTGTCTGTCCCCCTGTGTGTGTGTGTCTGTCCCCCTGTGTGTGTGTCCCCCTGTGTGTGTGTCTGTCCCCCGGTGTGTGTGTCTGTCCCCCGTGTGTGTGTCTGTCCCCCTGTGTGTGTGTCTGTCCCCGTGTGTGTGTGTCTGTCCCCGTGTGTGTGTGTCTGTCCCCCTGTGTGTGTGTCTGTCCCCCTGTGTGTGTGTCTGTCCCCCTGTGTGTGTGTGTGTCTGTGTGTCTGTCCCCCTGTGTGTGTGTGTCTGTATATATACATATATAAGTATATATATATACACACACACACACACGCATTTGTGTCTATGATGGGACATTCTGTGTCTGTAGGAGGGTTGCTGCTATTAAAGCTAAATATATTATATATATATATATATATATATATATATATATATAGTACTTTATATCTGGGTGGGGGGCCCAGTTCTAAAATTCGCTATGGGGCCCCTCAATTTCTATGTACGCCCCTGCTAGGCGGCTCAGCAAGGGGAGGCAACCAGTCCTGCTCACATTCTAGAACAGTTTGCTGGTAGTTATTTTAAATCATTTACAGAGAACCCGTTTAAAAGACAAAAGATAACATGAATTGTAAGACAACTGATACTGTTTGGTGAAGGATGAAGCTAATTCCATAGTTAAAGTGACCCTCCAGTTCAAGAAAATAAATTCACATATCTGTGGAACTAACAGAACACTTGTTTGGTGTCCTCCATTTCATCATTTTAGTCTGCTTACCTGATGCACACTGTGCCATTGGTAGCGCAAGACACTTCCTGCTTGTCCAGACTGCTCTTGGATTGGCCAGCACTGTTCAAGTGAGCAGTGTTGTCCAATCCAAGAGCAGTAGGGCGTATCTTAGGCTACCAAATGTACAGTATGCATCCATTAATCTTGAAAAGGGATGTGGTCACCATGTAAGTGTCTGTTCCCCATTTAATGTGATTTATTCTTGAACTGGGGTTGCTTTACGAAAATACCGAAGTTATGTATATTTTGTGACATTTGTTTAATTAAAATCACTTTTGTGTTTGTAATTTTTTTAAACTTTTTTTTGCGTTTTTTTAAACAATATTTTATTTTTCATCCACTTTTATTTATTATTTTGTACACCAGTCTCAGAAACAGTGTGGTCATCTTGGCTGACAAAAAAGAAACCCGGGAATGGGCAGATCTTCTGCTGACAACATGAAAAGAAGGTCACCATGGGAAGTGTTAAATTATTTTCTTGAACCAGAGCCTTAAATGGGTATCCTTGGCAAAAGCAATAGAACCCCAATTGATTGCTAGAATAGGGAACCCCATTCCCTTATTCACACTAGTGGCAGCTAGGAGGGGTGTGAATGCAGTGTTGATCTAGCACGCACCCTGCCACTCTATTCGGACAGGCGATCAATGCATTTTTGTGTGGTATACTCTTTTAGTTGTTATAATCTGTACAATAAAATTACTGATAAATATATCACAAAAGTTACAAAAAAGATCGTTTTCGGGATGTGTAAGACGAAAATGAAAACATATGCATTGTCCTAAAGGCCAAAATTTTCAGCATATTGGAGGCGATAACTCCATCGAGAGGATGGTGTAATGTTTTTGATGGGACAATATATCCCTAATATTAGTTGCAAATGAGTAACACTGACATTAATCCAAACATCTTTTTTCACTAAAGAGGTGGGAAAAGAAACAAGACGAAACGCTCACCATTTATCTGAAGGTTAAAATGAATAGTTTTAACATCGTCCTCGTTATATACCCTGATAGTGTAGTTACCGCCATCTTTTTCTTTCACTCTCACAATGTTCAAATAACTGGAATACCTGGAAATATATATTCTCTGTCATTCTTTGTCCTACTCTCTGAAGATTAGATGATACACTAAATATTTAGATTGTCTCCAAAAGCAAAACATGGGGGAGATTTATCAAACTGGTGTAAAGCAGAACTGGCTTAGTTGCCCATAGCAACCAGATTGCACCTTTCATTTTCCAAAGGATGTCAAAAATGAAAGGTGGAATCTGATTGGTTACTTTGGGCAAATAAGCCAGTTCTACTTTACACCAGTTTGATAAATATCCCCCCCGTTGATTCCAAAGCCAACAAACAATCTTAATTTTCTTGGACTTATTGAATGTCCATTATTGAACACCATTTAAATCAAAATAGTTCCAAAATCCTGAGATAATCAATACCATGGTATATTTTATAAGAGTTTCAAAGCGAACCAGCTATGACAAAAATACAATGTAGGTGCCATGCTAGAGAGCAGGAGGAACTGAGCAGACTGAATAGTGTTATGGAAAAGATTCAGTAAGACTTGTCATTTCTATATTTAAATCCCTGCTCTTTTCATGCTTGAGCGAAGCATTCGAAGTGGAATTCGGTCTAAAGTTTAGGAAAACTTTGATTCTAAACTAATCTGATTTTTCTTGAGCTTTGGGGTAACAAATCAGGTTTTACTAAAATGATGGCTGCACATGTTACAAAGTGAAACAAAGTCTAGATGAGACAAGCCCGGGAACTCAAGATCACCCATAATGCCATGAAGCCATCCTCTGTAATGTCACAGCCCTATAAAACCCTCATCCTGTGGGATTTCCACCATTGCCCTGTGAGCTGAGCATAGGGAGAGATGTGGCAAGTGGTAATGCTCTAGAGCAGGGGTCAGCAACCTCCGGCACTCCAGCTGTGGTGAAACTGCAACTCCCAGCATGCTCCATTCATTTCTATAGGAGTTTCAAGAACAGCCAGGCATGTGTGCATGCTCGGAGTTGTAGTTTCACCACAGCTGGAGTACCGAACGTTGCTGATCCCTGCTCTATAGTGTGGTATACTGTGACAGTGTTGGTGAAAACGAAGAATAGAAGAACATTGGAGAGGGAGTGTTCAGGGAGACTTATTCTGCATCAGTTTTATTTATTTATTCCTACATTTACGTATTCCTACATCAGCCGTAAATGTAATTCAATACCAATGAGATGGAAGCCATTATTATTCCACTGCCAATGTGCCAACCAGTCTGCACCCCTAGGTCTTAATAATGACCATTCTCATCTTTTGCTGGCTTTCCTTCTTCCAAATCATCCTTTAAAGTCTCCATGTCCTACAAAAGTCAGCAAGATGCAGAGAGAGGAGGAGCTGGATGTTCCTGATGATATATTCTCATCGATATTAGATGACGTGGAAAAGGAAAGCAGATAGTAGAAGAAGGGCTCACACCTGTAGGGCAGTAGAGCGCTGGGGTTGGAGAAATGAGTATGCCAGAGCTGATTAATATTCTGTGTTTACTGTCAAATAACCTGCAGGAGATCGCAGGCCAGAACAGCAATAATATGCATATTGTGCCCCAACCTAACTAGCCAAATCCCATACCAGCAAAATCCCCTGTTTAAAGGTGCCACGCGGCCATTAACAATGAAGACTGATTATACGGCGCGGTCTTCATTAACAAATGAAAGGCAGCTGAAGGCCAATTGGCTGCACAGTTCTTCATCACTGTATGACCTCAACCCACCCGCAGTACGGCCCCTCCTTGTGGCTGTACTCTAAGACAGAGTGGCCTGGGTATGCCTAAATTATAGCAGTATAAATTTGGAACAAATCAAATTTCTTGGCAAGTTTTGGTAGAGTCGCCAAATCGAATTTTTCAAAACATCTCTCATCTTTAGTTGGGTGTCATGTGGGTGCTGCTACATAGTGGCAAATAGTGGCAAAGTTGAGTCATTGGCAAATTGAGTCATTAGGAGTCATGTGGGCGCTGCTACATAGTGGCTGACAACTATAGCTTTATGAACATTTATACATCTGTCAATCACTGTTAAGACCGTCCACTGGACTCCTAAGCATAGGATTTAAATGAATAAATTCCAATTTGTACTGAATCTTTTCCTATAAAACTATATATCAATCTGCTCAGCTGCTCCTGCCCTGTTCATGCTGCCTGCAGATTTGAATGCTTTTTCAACATGACAGATTTCCTTCTGCATCACACAAAACAAGTTTATTGAAAACTTCTATCTGCCTGTAGATTCCACTAGGGGGAATGTATGGCACACAGATTTATGGTATACAGCTACTATTATTGTCATAATACACCCATGTGCAGTAACCTCCTAATCTTCCCCAAGTGCTGTCATTGACATCCTATTTGATAAGAATATCAAAACACTTACTTGTTCTCAGAAATGTTCTGGTTTATAACATTTATTTGATTTGTGGTGTTTCCTGTTAGCAAGACACCATTTTTTAGCCACTCAATGATAGGTGGAGGGTAAGCATCGATGTATACCTCAAGTGATATACTTTTGTGCAATTCAGCTGTTTGTTCCGTTTCTTCAGCATCGAGTGTCACAAAACCTTTTTCTAATCGGACAGATAATAGAAAGTGTTTTAGGTT
This sequence comes from Rhinella marina, assembly GCA_900303285.1. Classification (NCBI taxonomy): domain Eukaryota; kingdom Metazoa; phylum Chordata; class Amphibia; order Anura; family Bufonidae; genus Rhinella; species Rhinella marina. The sequence continues at coordinate 76,666 of ONZH01024799.1, read as the reverse complement.
TAAGTTCTAGTTGTCATGACTGACATGTGAAATCACCAGGAGTGGACTGGAAAAGTGGTCCTCAAAAAAACTAAAGGTGTCCGTATTTTGTAGTGGGGCCAAAATTGACAGAAGGCAGGTTCAACACAAGAAGACGGGGCTAGCAATACCATATTTTGGCACATTATAACACCCCACCAGAGCCAAATACCATAGTGCATAAAAAATACTGCCCCGCCAGCACAAAATACCTCCCGCAAAAACTGCCTGTCTGTGGTGGTCAGGACCAGCTGCCATGTTCTGTCCTCCTACTCCAGTTAATTTCAGTAATACAGTTAAATTCAGAGTCAGGAGTGGAGCACCAGATAATTACTTGTCATGGATGGTGGCCGTTAGGAAGGCCAGGCATTGGCCTACTGGGAAGTTTTCCTGTTGGGTCTATAGCCAGTCCACCCCTGGAAATCACAAAGCAATGGAATACAAAGTGATGAATGGTCTTCAGTAAGGCAGTACCACCATTTTACTATAGTCATGGGAGAACAATGAGAGCCACACCACTTGGTTCATAAGACTTTCTCAACCGGACTGGGTCAAAGAAAATAGATTTTATAATAAGAACTTCCATGTGTTTTTTTTTAATAACAGATTGAATCTATACTCATATATGTGAAGTTTTCCCTATTCTATGGATCATCCTTAGATTCTTCTACCAATATCATTGCAATCAACAGTTATGAATAGGTTACCCTAGTAATTGTTTGGGAAAGTCTCCTTTTGAAGGCCCAAGAAGTAATTGTGTTTGCCAGAAAAGGGATATTGTTCATTGATGTCAAGGTAAAAATACTACCTGTGCAGTATGTTCAAGTACACAAAGACCCTGAGGGCAAAGGGACTAATTACCTTTGGTGTATATGTTAATAATAGATGTTCCACCTATGTACGCTACTTTGTTAAGCCGTGGACCCATAGAGGCAAAGAAAGCTCACTGCATTCCCTTCAGATCATAGATGAAGTCAAATACTTTGGTGCACTAACAGGGATCATCTGCTGTGTGTGTCATATGAAGGCCTTTTGGTGAGCCATAGTAAAGTTTATAGCCATAGTGAAGTTTGGTGAGCCATAGTAAATGGTGGGGTTTAGTGGACTTGAAATTGAGCTAACTTCTATCCTTCTTAGTTTTCACAAAGTTATAATGAATAACCATGTCCATGTCTGTGGCTTCCCTTTTCCCTGACAGTTTTCTACTATATTGAAGACATTAACCACGCTTTGTCACAATCCATGGCTTGATAGCTTTGTGAATGGTCCTAAAAGCTGCTAAGACAAAAGCGTTGAAAAGGAAAACCGGCTTAGTTGCCAATAGGAACCAATGAGATTCCACCTTTCATTTTCCAAAGGAGCTCTGAAAAATGAAAGGTGGAATCTGATTGGTTGCTATAGGCAACTAAGCCAGTTTTCCTGTGCACTACTTTTGATGATTCTCCCCCATAGTCTAAATGGAAATTCAAGTTTAATGATCCAGAGCTATTCAGGAATTAAGGAGACAGTATATGGACTGCTTCTTCATATGCCCGTCAAGTTTCAAAGATCAATCAGCATTAGATTTAAAGGGGTTTCCAGCTTTTTTTTTTCCAATTTGCAGTCCAGTTTGGAATACCTGTGGACAAGAGCGTAGCTAAAGGCTCATGGGCCCTGGTGCAAGAGTTCATCTTGGGCCCCCCTTCCCTCTGTGCTTTGTGGCCAGGGGCAAGAAAGCACATAGCCTTCGTGCTGCTTGAGGCAAAAATTGAAACGGCACCCCCCATGCCAAATTCTTGACCTAACCCCTTCCCAACAGCCAAAGGTGTAGCTTTACCAGCATGTACTTTCGATAATACTGGTGTGTTCTTATGCACCACAAGAGTCTTTGGTCCCCCTCAGGCTCCTGGGCCCGGTAGCAACTGCTAACTCTGCACCCCCTATAGCTACGCCCCTGCCTGTGGAAAAATCCATAATCTCTTGCTCCCTGTTGCTCTGTTCTGATTATCTGGCTCTCTTTACTCATTTTCCTGTCCTATCAAATTTCAAACAGAAAGGATCACCTGCACCCCTGCAGCCAATGACTGGCCTCAGGCAGCACTTGACCCAACAATGACGTGTTGTTTGAGGATATGCCACTAATAAGGTCTACCATTGGATGCAGCAGTGCACATGACCCCATCCAGGTGGATGTCCAGGAAGCCAGAATAGAGCAGTGGAGAACTGGTTTGTATGGATTTTTCCACAGCTAAAACAGGCTAAGGTGGAAATAAAAAAAAAAAAGAAAGATCCCATTAGTCTGCTACAGAAAAATAAAATGTAATAAAATGGTTTATACCTTTTACTTCTATGTAAACACTTTGAATTTCATAGAGTCCTTGTAGTTTCTCCTCCACCATGCAAGTGTAATTTCCCGAGTCCTCCAAATTGGCTTCTAGTATTGTCAACTGAGAAATCACTGAGCCACTTCCCATGTTATTTTCAATAGTATGTGGCCTATTAGTCTGTAATTGGAAAGAAAATGTAATATAACCAAGGTAGGACCATTATGGCTTATGGGAGAATACAACATTCACATTTTCAACAGAAAATAGAGGTAGCATATATTTATAGAGGCCAATGCTTAGCTTTTCTGATACTGAGCTCCAAATCACCAGTACATAGTTACATAATAGTTGGTGAGGCTGAAAATAGACACAGGTCCCTCTAGTTCAACCTATACTCCTACAGTGTTGATCCAGAAGAAGGCAAAGGACCCTATGAATGGATTCCAATTGTACACTATTATCAGAATTAAAATGTGGATCAGCATCTCTTCACCAGAAATCTTGTACATATAGCTAGTGATATTTGCATTTTCAAGAACACTTATTGAACTTGTACAATGAATGATCCATTAAAGCCTCCTCTGGCAGAGAGTTCCTCACTGCTCTTACAGTAAAGAATCTCCAATGGACAGGATGCCCTCTTGTCATGGTTACAACACTGCATATAAAGAGGTAATTAGAAAGATTTCTGTATTGCCCATTCATATATTTGTTCATTGTAATTAGATCTCCCCTAAGTTTGATAACCTGTCTTGGTAAATTGGTTACCTTCCTCTGCACTTCCTTTAGTTCACTTATGTCCTTCTTACAAAAGCCAAAAAATGTTCACAACATTCCATGTGAGGTCTGACTAGTGGTTTCTATTGATGCAAAACTTTTCTTGTCATGAGCATCTATGCTTTTTTTGAAGCATCCCATTATTTTATTTGCCTCAGAAGCAGTTTCCTGGCATTGATCGCTAAAAAGTTTACAATCTACCAATATCCCATAGTGGCAGTTTTCCCATTGTATTACTATTTAAGACAAAATTTTAGAATTTCTATCCTCTGACATGAGAATAAGAAAGACTATAATAGTGTTATTAAAGACGTTCCAAATTTATCAAGCAACAATGTTACATTTAATAAATTTGGTGCAAATTACAAAAAGCAGGGTGAAGTAAAAAAGACCTTTCCCTCTCACCCTATATCTATGTAAGGAACTTGAAGCTCTGTATCAAAAAATTGGTTCAAACATATTAAGAAAATAATTAGTATTATTCAATAAGGACTCGTTAGCTGAAATAATCACGTATACACACCTTGGTACCTGGGTAGTACCAGGTAAAGTTTAGAATTTCATTTTCAGTCACTGTACAGGAAACTGTAATATTTTCTCCCTTCTTCACCATACTATTTGAGGCTTTCACTGTCACCTTGAGTTTATCCGACACTAGAAAAAAAGGTCAAGAAACAAAAGACTGACTTGAGAAAACTGTACAAAAGACATTCTAATGTATTCAGTCAGGATAACACAATCAAGTACTAAAATGCATTTAGTAATGCAGCAACATTGGTTCTGGATTTAGTCATTTATTACATTCTTCAGGATCGCCCAACCAGTACTGATCATGTACATTCACAGATCATTTTAGCCCTGTGCAGGGCTTTTCATTAGGGGTAGGCATCTGACTGCCGGAAAACTGTATTTGCATGTGTACTGTGATGGGTACATTGACTTTAATGGGTTAAACAGTGATAAAAGAATTTATTTTTGGACTCAGTTTGTCCCGTTTCCTTCTCATTTACAGCATTTTTGCCAGACAGAATAGTCTGAACAGTCTACCATGCTATTCTGGTTGGCAAAAATAAATTTCCTACAGCCACCAGTAGAGGGAGCATAGGAGCTTACTGCATATTATTGTATGTTGACCTTAATAACTCAGCATGCATTAAGCTCCCTCTAGTGGTGTCTGCAGTCAGACAATATGTTATCATTTAATTCTGTATTATGCAGAACGATTTGGAGCTCTGTATCAGACAAATGGTGACCCTACTGCAATAAAGATATATTAAGAAATTACTAATGATAAAAAATGGGGATTCACTTCAAGAGGAGTCTGTTAACTGCACAAACATGAGGCTGGGATTATCTTTTATATGTACAGAATGTTAAACAGGCGATTTAGAGAACTGTATCAGAAAAATAGAGCTATAAAGATATATTAATAAATCACCCAGCAGGAGAGGGAGCACCTACATATTAATTAGCGATCTAGAGTCACGGCCAGAAGTACTGTACTTAATAGTGCTTGCAGGAGGTGACAGACTCCCTTTAATTTTATAAATGATTCACTTTAAGTTGCTTTATGAAGCTCTCATTTTCACATCAGAGGGTAACCTCTTCAGTGTTTGCAGAACAACCTTGTTGATGGCAAAGGATGATAATTATTTCCATGAAACTAGTATAATTCAGGATATTTTAGGGTAGCATTAATGAACACAAAGAAAGGAGGACCAACTTTTTCCTCCCCCCCACCTTTGTAAGTGAATTGCACAAGTTGCGAATAAAGTATTATATGTTTTTAGCGTCCACTTGCCCATCCGTGATTGCCCAACTTGGAAAAACTAGAATTGATTCCTTTCGTTCCCACAGGCTCTTTGCTTGCATATTCCAGCTAAATTGGCACCTTCCAACCAAATTGGCAGCACTCCTAAGGTGTTGCTTGAACTTTTGGAACAGAAAAAGAAAGAGGGTCTATTTGTAAAGTACCCTTTTTCCAGCTGTTAGTTTTGGCATATTGTCTTGGCTGTATATAAAGGTAGTTTGACACTACCTCTCCCCTCTTCCCCATCCCCATTTTCAAAATTATATTAATAATTTCATTAATGGGAAAAAACAGAATACCTTTTATGGTACTAGGTATCTTGGAAACATAATAATGGCTATTTTACCTTGTATGGTGTAGATATAAAATGGATTTGAGTTAACTTCAATCCCGTCCATTGAAGCTTTACAATAGTAATTTAGATCTTCGAAAAGTCCAGTGAAACCCTTCATGTTGTCATAGAGGTATGAAGTTTCAAAATCAGTAGCCTTCTCATGAAGAGTAACAGTCATGTTGGGGTTGGTCACACGACAGGGAATGGTGGCTTTACTGTTCACAGCCACAAACACAAACTCATCATTGTCTTTAATTGGCAAAAACACCATAGTAGGATCTTTATGATAAAAAAAGGAAAACAAGAGCAGTCATTATACAGAAAACTACCCTATAGTGAAAAAGTAACAATAATTCTACTTACTGGTTATCTCACCAATACGAACCCCTTTTAAAGGGCCACCTCCACCAGAAATAGTATTTTGAAAGACTTTTAAAGAAAGGGGTATTACTTTTAAACTCAATTTTCATGGCAAACAATCTTTTTAGATTATTTTACTTCATTTCAGCAGCACAATGCCATTGAAAATGGAATACAAAATATTGTCCTTCTGTAGCAGTCAGCACAAATGACTAACCCTTTCTGAACCTGCACTGTACATTTTTAAAGTCTGGTCTTCAAAAATGGCAGAGGCTCCAATGCCTTTCACAGGTATATACTAATGTAGGCCTGCAGGTAGTAAATCTTCTATTTATCAATGAATTTAATTTCAATCTGTCAATAGCAAATTGTTACACCCTTGGGGGTACAAAAAGTTTTTTCAAAATATAGAAATTTAAATCACCCCTTTCCGCAGAATAAAAATAAACTAAAAAATAAGCAAACATCATAGGCATTACTCCGAAAATACCTATACTATTAAAATATAAAAATATTTACCCCATATGGCAAAAGACATAACAGAAAAAAGAAAATAAAAATGGCCAGTTCGACATTTTTTCTTCACTTCCAAAAAAAGAAATAAACAGTGATCAAAAGTCATATACACTCCAAAATGATGTCAGTAAAAACTACAGATCATCTGTCCAAAGTTTTTTTTTCAGTATTAAAACACAAGAAAAAATATATATAAAGTGGTATTGTTGTAATCATGCCAACACAGAGAATTAAGTGAACACCATAAAAAAAACCCAAAGAACTGTGGCAGAATTTTTTCTAATTCCACACCATTTGGAATTTTTTTCCAGCTTGCCAAATTGTCCTGCAAAAAACAAGCCCTCATACGACTATGTAAACATAAAAATAAAAAATTATCGCTCCGGGAAGACAGTGAATAAAATGCAATGCAAAATAGTAATGTCCTGAAGGGGTTAAACCCCTAAATAAATAGGTAATCCAGTCTCATTTTACTGCTGCTATAATGAGAATTTGTTATCTGTAAGGTAATCCTCATTTTAATAATAGGTATAGAATCTGAATAGCAGAATGACTGCTCTATTATTCTCCTAATAGGCCTGGCATAAGCTGCCCAAGGAAGAACATTGCACTGACTAGTGTAATGCGTGATGCTCTAAATAAGTCACACACCACCCCACTCTTGCCAGATTGATGGCCTGACTGGGATAAAGTTAAAGTGAAACTGTTTTCTGAAAGTCTAAATGAGGATGAAGCTACAGAGCTAGGACAGGAAGTAGAATACATGGACTGGCTATAGTGATTATAGAGAAAACTATCCACATGTTTTCATAAGAAATACATAAAATGTTCTCATATATATTCACCCTTAGCCATAATTCATATAATCGTCCCTTTAAAAAGAAAAGAAAGGCCCTGTTGCGATCAGCTGTTATAAGCTAAGGAAATCACATGTGATTATGAATTATGGTTGACCATTCAGCACAAGGACAGGCTGTCTCATAGATGGGAGTTTGAGCAGGGGACTACCCTCTTTGTTGACAACCTATTTGAAAAGAAGAGTAGAACTAAACTTACTCCCATGAAAGCCCTTATACAGGGATTCCATTTTCTAAAGGGTCCCCAAGAGTACCGAGCTTAGTAGACAATCTAGAGAGTAAACAACAACCTCCAAAACACAAATGATATGCAATGTCACCACAATTTCCAGTCTTGTTTGTGAATTTAGAAATAGGGATAAATGAATGAAAGGTATCTGGACAGACTCATTTGCTTCTCTATAAGATCCTACACCAGCTGTGAGGAGAGCAGGGACACTACTGAACATGTTAGTCCACCAATGAATGCAGGAGAAAGTGGACCAGAAGGATAAACAGCAGGGGCGCTACCAGAGAGGACAAGGTAATGTACATAAAAAATGAACTATATTTTTATTACACGTATGCTGCATTTGCAATGCCCCATTCATTGCAAAGTAATATATTTTATGGGCTAACCTCTTTATTTTTTAAACCTGAATAATTTCCATATGTTTGGAGCATTATTTAGATGACCCAAATACAAAAGCATGTCACCCACATAAACTAATATTTAATTGTTACCATCTTTATTCCCAAAATCAACATAATCATGGGAGGGACCTATTAGTTCTGCTTATAAGAGCCGTCCAGGATTTTTTTCTAAACTGTCAATCAGCAGCAGATGGGCGGGGAGAGCCGTGAGCTCATGAACATGGAGACTCATTGGCATGTGCTGGAGCTGTTAGGATTTACATGAGAGGGCAGCACAAAACGGGTGACAGATTCCCTTTAAAAAAAAAATCCTAGACAAGGTTCTATGTCAGGTTCTATGTAGATAGCACATGACAAGGTCAAAGTGGATAACTTTATGGAGTCATAGTTTAGCTGTATTCTTTTTCCAGGGCAGCAAACATGTGAAATAGCCTTCTTATATTATAGTTTGGACTAATACCTTAGCTAAATTTTTTATAACTACATTAAAGAAAGAGAACCATAAGATTCAACTAACTATGGGTCTTTTGTTCAAAGAAGACTTCTCTCATAGAGGGAATTAGTTTTTTTTTTTTGAATTATATATTTTAACCCTTTTTTGTGCTTTGGGTTTGCCTTCCTGGAGCCATAACTTTTTTATTTTTCTATTACCATAGCCCTATTAGGGTTTGTTTTTTGCGAGACAGGTTTTACTTTCTAATGGCACCATTTGCATATTGTGTTGCATATTGTAGTGCGAAGCTGTAAAAAAATTCCCAAGTACCGTATTTCTTGGGTTTTAATGCTGACAAAAAAAAAACAAAAACAAAAAACACTTTGGAAAAAAATATTTTTTCTTTGAATCTCCATATTCTGACCCCCAATAAAGTTTTTTTTAAAGTTATGTCTACAGAACTGTGTGGGCTCATTTTTATTGATACTATATTGGAGTGTATTTGACTTTTTAAACACTTTTTATTCAATTTGTTTTGGGAGGTAAATCGATGAAAAAATGGCAAATTGGCCATTTTGATTTTTTTTTCTGCTAGGGGTCTTTGACATGCGATCCTTAGTTCACTTGTCCCTTACACTACAATGAATTAATATTGCAATGTGAGGGATTTGCACTATTTTCTTATGGAGCACTGCAAACTACAGAGCTCAATAAGAACTACCACTCTATTAGATCCAGGCTATTAGAAAGAATGATCCGCTTCTCCGATCTCAGCTCGGGGAAACAGTTTTGGCCTAGGGAACCCAGCTCTTCTGGGGAAAGCTGCCTCAGATGTCATGGACAGAATAGGCCACAGAATTTGAGGAGTTAAATGTCTGCATTATTGCTGATTGCAGACATTAGCCATGGGTGTCTGCTGTTTAAAACAGCAGAAACTGGGTGGCTATTTCACCCAATGTGCTTGCAAGCGGGCACCATCTTTAAAGGGCAGACCTACTGGTCCCTTTTAAAACCAGTTTTCTCTATTTTACTTTTTTTGTACTAGTGGTTCTGGTACCTTACTGTTGGGTTTTGCAGTGGTTCTGTTTTATCACCATATTTAGGTTTTTTTAAAATATTTAAGTGGACAAATTATATGAATACTCTTACCGGGTACAAAAATGTAGATGGATTTCACCTCTGGTTTTTCATAGTTATGTGAACCGTTGTACACACAGGTGTACATTCCTGTGTTATGCCCAGTCACATTCTGCAGGGTTAGTGTATTAGTGAACTTGTTGCCATTAAATTCCAGCGTTGAATTAATGAAATGATCGTCATGTTTCCAAGCAGTGATGGTTTCAGCTGAGCAGCTTATTGAGAAAGAGCTGAACATATTGAGAACAATTTCAGGTGTACTCTGGTTGAGGTCCTGCGATGAAGCTGTCCATGACAGCATTAACAATCCTAGATAGGAAAAAAAAACTGTATTGGTAATCATTACATGCATTTTATTAGCTACCTTTCTATCTTCTAGCTACATTCTGTCAATTGCCCCACCTCTCCTACTTGGAACACTAATGTCTCCACTATGATTCATATACATTGGGCAACCATTTGGGTAAAAAACAGAGGGAATACCCTGCCCCAAGAGAAAGCTATTTTCTACTAGCTTAAAAAACCCCACACACACTTCATCCTCTTTCTCCCACGCTTAATTTCTCTGGCTATTTTTAACTACCAATAGCTATTTTATAGATGCCAACCTTTTATGGTTTTAGCATTTTATTTCCCTTACACATCTAATACTCAAGATATGTCAACTTTTATTCAAGTTTAAAAAAATACCTGTAATTAGTTGTAGATTCATCTTCTATGTTTGTCAATAAGGATTCCAGTAGTACTATCCTGTGCAGAAGAAAAAAATAAAATATAAGATAAGGGTACCTACTAGAGATGAGCGAGCAGTGCTCGTTACGAGCACTGTAATGCTCAGGTCCCGTGTGCAATGCCCGCAGGCATTGCGGATCCGTCCTCATCTGCATGTAAGTCAATGAGGACGGATCGTTTGGTATGACACTCATACCAAACGGTTCCGTCCTCACCCGTCTTAAAGTCAGTGGGGACGGAACCGTTTGGTATGAGTGTCATACCAAACGATCCGTCCTCATTGACTTACATGCAGATGAGGACGGATCCGCAATGCCTGCGGGCATTGCACACAGGACCCGAGCGTTACAGTGCTCGTAACGAGCACTGCTCGCTCATCTCTAGTACCTACACATCAATCAAAAGTAAATGGGTAACCTCTAGAGTTAGAGGTGTCTACATGCTGCAGAGAGGGGGATAAAATATAGATAGATAGATAGATAGATAGATAGATAGATAGATAGATAGATAGATGAGATAGATAGATGAGATAAATAGATAGATATGATCTTATATACACATTTTAAAATAGATGACGGATGATTGATATATGTGTATGTATACGCCATATGTTATTTATTTGTTATTTACAATGTTATTTAATAGGTCCTATGCTCTGTTCATACAGTAACTTCATCTCATGGACTTATAAGGTGCTATTTTACATACGCTCATACATAGCAATATATTTACTGGCTCTATATTTTTTTTTCCTTTAAGATCTTGTGCAGTACACATTCCTGTTGTGAGTATTTCTTGTAATACAATGGTCTATTTCAATGTCTTTCCCACACAATCCCCTGTGCACTGAACTGCTCATTCTCTACATAATGATCCCTTTCGTTCTCTGTGCAAATATTTGAGACACTGGAATGAAACATAGAAGTATAAAAGGACTACACAAGTTGTTAGAGGAAAGGATAAAAATAAGGAAGCCAAGCAGGTATTTACAAAAACTGCACTGACTCCACTTATAGCATTACATCAGGGAAGAACCATGAAGATTCATTTGTTTTCTCACCACAGCTGGAGGCTACAAACTGTGCGAATGTTGTCTTTGTAGAGCCCTGTAAGACACCAATGGAGATAGGGTGTGAAAAATGTAAACTGAAAAGTTAGAAATGTCTCATTTTTTTATTTTAGTTAGCTCAGATGATGCATAATCTGTCACTGAGTGCAGCTGAAATAGGATAATTGTAAATTAGAGTGCTGCCATACTGTGTTTGCTGTATTGAACATATAAGTTTGGAGGTTCTGCCAACCTAGGCCTACTATGGATGACACTATTTAGGCATACAGTGGCATTCATTACCCATGGGTTCCAGTAGTCAAAAAGACTTACTGTACTGCGTGGTAGTCATTTTTTTTTTATACTGAATGACTCTGTATAGAATAGCCCATCACACTGTCGTACTCCATATAACAGAAACAGAGAACCACACACATTGGTAATCTGCACTAATAATCTTGTAGATTAATGTTTTTCATTTCAGACATGTTCAAAAATATAATAAACAGCAATCATTGCTAAATGAAGGTTTTTATAATGTAGTAGCAGGTGCAGGACTATTAGGCTACTTTCACACTAGCGTTTTTTAATTCCGGTATTGAGTTCCGCCATAGGGGCTCAATACCGGAATAAAACGCTTCAGTTTTGTCCCCATTCATTGTCAATGGGGACAAAACTGAACTGAAGACAACGGAATGCTCCTAAAAGCATTCCGTTCCGTCTTCAGACTGGAGAGCAAACCTCAGCATGCTGCGGTTTGCTCTCCGGTCCAGGCATCCGCACCAAGACGGATCCGTCATGACCCCCAATGAAAGTCAATGGGGACAGATCCGTTTGGTGTGACACAATGGAGTTCATGACGGATCCGTCACCTGCACACATACAGACATACACATAAACATACACAGACATATACACATACAAATACACATACATACTTACATGCTCCCAGCAGGTGTCCACAGCGCAGGAGGAGCAGGACGGCGCGCACATAGGACGATTCCCTACAGCGCCCACCAGAGGGCGCTGTGGGGAATCATCCTATGTGCACGCCATCCTCCTCCCATACTGTGCTGCGCGGAGCTGCCGGGAGCATGTAAGTATGTATGTGTATTTGTATGTGTATATGTGTATGTACTGTGTGACATGTGTGGGGCCGGAGCGCGGTTCTGTCCCCACACATGTACCTGCGGCAGCACGGATCCGGCGGCACCCTTCACCTGCCGGATCCGTGCTGCCGCTAGTGTGAAAGAGGCCTTATTTAGGTTGTGTAAATGTGAGGATAAGGTCTACACATGCTTTGGACTGTGAAGTATGTTTATCAATTACTAATAAAATTCATGGCAACTAAGCATGGTGCCACCATGACACCACAACATGTTTTATTGGGTGTGATCAAAAAGAATTAGGGCACTTGTTCAAAACTCCTTTCAAAAGCGATCATATAAATTATTACCTGGAATCACTTATGATGAGTACTATAGGCCATACATTATGCCACTCAAGAGAGTCAACAGTGTGCAAACAATGAAGGTAGTTCCTATGAGTGCTGGGTGGTAAAGATGAGAGGAGTTTTGAAAAATTTGCTTCGCCAAAGTTCGCCAAGAAATTTGATTTGCTATGAATTAATTTATCACAGATCGCTATAAATCAGGCACCCATACCAATCTGCCTAAAATAGCATTTTCAAATCTGACATAAAACGGATTTCAGACGGAATTGGAGTAAATAGATGTCAATACAATTACATTTGTCCTCCATTGAAGGGTAGATTCAATAAAACGGAAACGTTTAAAGAACAGGTTAAAGAACAGATGGCTGGATCCATCGGATGAAAGGCTGAAAACCAGCGAAATGCTGGTGTGAACCCACCGTAAGGCATATTCTTTCCACTTATTGGCCCAATCTCAGTGTGAAGGCTTGGAAATTGCAGATGCATAACGCAGTGTTTTGAACCAACTTGGGGGCCCAATCCCAGTGTACTGGCTAGAGATGAGCGAATCTATTCAACGCTTCGTATATTCATTACGAATCTTCGTTATTTCCTACACCGAAGCGAATCCGAATCTTTTTAGATTAGCTTTGTACGAATCTTCTTAAATCTTTGTACACTAACACTACGTATGCATCTGATAATTTGTACGCTAATGCTACGCATCTGATAATTTGTACGCTAATGCGTACGTATTCAGTTAAGTAGCGTACTTTTCCTGTATGTTAGTTATTTGTGCGGGCCTACCATCATGCGCGCATATGATGAAATCGTGAGACAATAATATGCTAAAGCTTCGTGTGCAGTTTGCGGGAATGTTTGCAGAACGCGACCAGAATAACGAATATTTTTTAACGCAACTTCCAGGCAGAGGATATTCCAGCGTGCCAGCAGACTACAGTATGATCAATAGTGGCAGAATAATCTACTGTATTCCGTTGCATCAGGCACCAGCCTCTGTAAATCCTGGTTGATCCACGCCTGATTCATCTTTATGAAGGTTAGTCTCTCAAAATTTTAGGAGGAAAGGTGAGTTCTCTTAGTGGTAACTATGCCCCCCACCGCACTGAACACCTGCTCTGATGCCATACTACTGGCCGGGCAGGAAAGCATGCCCATGGCAAACTTGGCCAGTTGTGACCACACTCTTGGATCATGGGTGACAGGGTGCAGTCCAAGTATGCCACCACCTGCTGGCTGAGGTTCTGTTGGATGTCCCACCGCTGCTGCTGGGTGGTTTCTTCAGAAGGCGGCTGAAGAAAACTGGTCATCAGAGACTCCAGACTTAACTTTCTGCTTATGAAGCTGGTGATGCTTCTGCCCCTCACACTCACACCAGTCATGGCAGTGGAGTGTAAGCACAGAGGCCCCCTCCAGTCAGACCCTCATGTGGACAGCAGATGGCGCTCGTAGGCAGGGACCAACCGACTACACAGCATGTCTCTGTAGTAGTCCATTTTGCATCCCTCTCAGAAGGTCTAAAAAATGCACCCGTTTTTCACCTGTAGCAAGGGTCTAACAATGTGGTTAACCAGTAGTCATCCCTCTGCTGAATCCTCACCATGCGGCTGTCACTATGCAAACATGACAGCATGCATCTGTCCATTTGCACAAGGGACTCGGAAGGCCTCCCTGCCTCCATCTCCGCTGCATACTGCCACAGTTTGTAAGAGTCATCTGCATTGTCTTCGTCATCATTCTCCAACTCCTCATCCTCCTCCTACTACTCTCCTGTCGGTTGGGCAGATAAACCACTTGTTGTTTATAAAATTCCTGGGCGTTTATGTCCTCCTCCTCATTTTCATCCTCCTCCTCTGCCTGTTCATCCTCCTCAGGGCCCAGGGCTGTGAGATGTAGGCATCCCGTCTTCTGTCGCCTTGCAAATTATATTTTTCAATATCACCTCCAGGATGTGAATGAATGGAATGACATCATTCATGCAGAGCAAACGGCACGTGTCACACATGAGCTACCAGTGGCTAAGATGGAAATTACAGCAGGGAGTAAACCTGTCTGTTTGCTGCATTAAGAAATCATTGACCACTTTCCTCTGCTCATACAGGCAGTCTAACATATAGAACATGGAGTTCCACTGGATGGAAACTTGGCATATCAGGCGATGTTGGGAAAAAGAATTTTGCCTCTGCAACTCATGAAAGGTGTGTTTTGCATGGAAAAAGTGGCTGAAGTGCATGAACAGTTTCCAGGACATTTTGAACAGGTCTTGCAATGCAGTGAAAGGCTTGAGGAACTGAGTGACGAGATTAAAGCTATGCGCCATGCAGGGCTCATGGGTCAGCAGGGGCGTAGCTATAGGGGAAGCAGGGGAAGCGGCTGCTTTGGGGCCCAGACTCACAAGGGGCCCCCTCAGGAGGAATACTAAAAGATTTTATTGTCAGGGCCCCCTCAATAATATTATACAATGACATTATATACAGTATATACGTGTAGGAAACGGACGGAGCGGCTGCCGGGCCTCGTCTGAGAGAACAGTTTTGACCAGCCACAGGAGTGGCGGATGCGTGAGTTTGGGGTTGCGAAGAAGTTGCTGAGGGGGGGGGGCCCGTTCTAAAATTTGCTGTGGGGCCCGGTCAGTTGTAGTTACGCCACTGTGAGTCAGCCCCCCTTGATGCAGCGCAGACAAAATGTTCTTCCCGTTATCAGTAACCATGGTTCCTATCTCTAGTTGGCGAGGAGACAGCCAGTATTCAATTTCTTTATTGATAATGCAGAGCAGTTCCTCCTTGGTGTGACTCAATTCGTCCAAGTCGACGGGGTGCAGATCTGCGTGACAACGGATAGCTTTGCATAGGTGATATGATGGAAGACTACTGTGAACTGTGCCTAGAGGGGAGGGTGAGGAGGCAGAGGAGGACATTGGCAGAGAAATCCCATGATTACAACATGGAGGAGGGATTGCCATCACTTGGCCAAGTTGCTGTGTGCCT
Source organism: Rhinella marina (assembly GCA_900303285.1). Classification (NCBI taxonomy): domain Eukaryota; kingdom Metazoa; phylum Chordata; class Amphibia; order Anura; family Bufonidae; genus Rhinella; species Rhinella marina. Next base: position 61,265 of record ONZH01024799.1, on the reverse strand, counting down.
GGGCCAGAACGACATTTATCCAGTGGGCTGTGAATGACATATGTTTTCCTTGACCATAGTTACAACTTCATACATCATCGTGAACTCATCAGACACGTCATCAGACACCGAGAGGCCCAAGGGCTGGCCCAGCTTCTGCTCAACGTATGCGTGCAGGTCTGGTACAGCTTTTTGGAAAAAGTAATGTGAGCTTGGGGCACAAGCCATCAGTTCTCTGAAAGGTGCAGAGTCAACTACATGGAAAGGGAGGGACTGTAGTACCAGCAACTTGGCCAGATGCATGTTCAACTTTAGCGCCACTAGATGAGTGCATGCATACTGTTGTCTTTTTGCAATCACCTTAGCAATTGATTGCTGTTAAAACAAGTGACAAGAGGAAGGAGGAGAAGCATCAGGAGCAATAGACGACATTGAAGTCGGAAGTCGGTGGAAAGTAAAAACAGCTTCCTTCTGCCAACTTTGATTAGCTCTGACTGCTGGAGAGGGGGTGCTGGCTGGCGGGAGATGCAATGGTTGCTCCATGAAGCTCTTAGACTACATGAGTGGCATGGTTTTCCCACTCCACTTTACAGCGATTCTCCATGTGTTGACACAGGGCCGTCGATCACCTTCTGCCCCCACATCTGGCATAGCGCCACACTAACGTCCCCCCGTGACTGTGTGAAATATTCCCACACTGCCGAGTATTGCATTTTCCCTCCACCACTGCATGAAGCCTGCGTGCCGCTGCTTTTATGAACCCATGCACTGCCAGAGTGTTTCTCACAGATAGTCTCCCAAGTAGCAAGCAGTGTACCCCTCCCGCATTTGGCTCCAGATCTCCCACTGAGATGATTGTGAAGAGTAAGTAAACTATTCCAGTACGGCTGGATTGTTGGTCAAAACACAACCACTGGATGATAGTGGCAGCTTTGGCCTGTTGCTGCGGCTGCTACCACCACTTCTTCTTCTACTGCTACTTTTGCTGGCTACAGCATAATTGTTGTCACTGCCCATTCCTTTAGACGGCCCAGGCAACTGTCTGTTGGCCATAGTGTATAGCAACTGTATCGCTAACAGAATGACCTGTAATACTGAAGCACAGTAACTTTAAAGCTAATAGAACGGATTAGTTATGAATGAAGCTAATAGAATATCAGATTAGTTATGAATTTTGGTGCAATGCACACTTATGTAAATGGAGATAAATTAGACCTGCCAGTAACAGTGTCCTGTAATACTGATGCACAGTAACTCTAAAGCTAATAGAATGGATTTGCTCTTCCTCCACTCTCCCTGCAGTCTCTTTGCAGTCTCCCTGCACTCTCCCTCTCCAATATTGTGCTACACTCTTTGTTCACAGATTGCAGCAATACTGTCCCTAGTGCATGAGTGTCATGTCACGTCTCTCCGGATGCTCAGCTCACAGGAAAATGGTGGTGACCCTGCAGGATCAGGGTTTTATTGGGCTCTGCCTAGCTGTGACATCACAGGGGATGGCTACCTGTGGATTGGCTGGCTGCACGGCATTATGGGTCATTTTGCCTTTCCGGGTTTGTCTCCTCTATAGTTACTTTCACTTTCTAACATGTGTAGCCGCCATTTTAGGAAAACTGATTCATTACCATGAAGCGTGAGGAAATTCAGATTTATATAGAACTGAAGTTTTCTTAAACTTCGGTCCAAATTTCACTATGAAAGATTTGACCCTTCATTCCTCCTCTGTACAAACCCAAAAACATTGAAGGCCCTCTAATCACTTCTTGAAGGTCCTGTCACCCTCATTTGTCTGGAAATTGCATAGGGAGCATAGCCTACTATCAGGCAAAGGCGTACTGTTTTAATTTTTGCAATGCAGTGTTATTTATGATGTACCCCTGAGTATAATACTTTGGTATATAAATTCACAACAAAGAACAGAGTGGTATTTCATATATACAATAATTTTCTTAAAACTGCCAAATATGAGATCCCTGTAATGTTCCAGTCTTTTGTGACAGCAGTGTCATTTTTTATTTTACCTTCTACTAGGAAGTGACTTCTGTGCTCTTTTTCCAAACTTTATGGCTTGGCTGCTGCTAAGATTATTTACACAGTTCTTAACCCTGTTTTATAGTAGGTCACTTTTGGCTGTGGATATACACAAAGAAAATTGGTCCTGTTCAATTTCACGGAGCTGAGCCTGAAATTGTAAATGACAGATCTGAATATTTCAATATATTGTTTTGTCAAAAGTTGTTCAGCCTGAATTTCTGTTTTTCATATGTCATCCAGTAAACCCAGCTTTTCAAGTATTCCAAGTAGGGATACATATTTAAAAGTAAAGAGAAAATTTGTGGAATTATGTTTTGCACGTTTACTTGTAAGTGAATTCAGATGTGTGTCAATAAGGATTGCAGACTCCCCATTGCTACATCACAGAGCAAAGTCTTTATATGTCCAAGTTCACACGTATGTTAAGGCAGTTCTGAGGTGGATATAAGAACTGGCTTTACAGCAATTGATGTGGGCCAACAGCTATCTCCCTTGGCTACATCCCAACTCCCCCATACACAAATACGTTGGGTTTGGCCAAGCATGCATGTGTTGTCAATGAGGACAGAGGAGAAATACTCTGCCAGATACTGGTGGTGGCTTATCTCCCAGAAGAATAAATAGGCAAGATGAAAATGTTCACTTTGCCTGAGCCTTCACTCCACCGTCATCATCTAACAGGGGAGAGTCAAAAGCTTCCCGTACACATTAAATTGTCATTCTCAATGGCTTCAGCCAACAATACACTGATGTGTATGGCTGTCACGATTGCCAACCTAAATTTTTATTTATTTTGTGGACAATTTATTCAAAATAATGGGCAGCCAACGTTTTTTGGAAAAATTGGCAAACTTTAAAGAACTATACAGTTTATAAATGATGCACGTCTATGGTTCAAATACTTATGGTGAACATATTACCAGCATATTTTGTGAACTTTACAATGCTGAGAATTACAAAGTGACCTGGATAAAAGTCCCCTATTTTTATAGACTGTCCAGATATTTCTGGACAGTTGGCAACCTGATGAGAGTCTTTAGATGTAGACTCTACTCATCAATTTGGCCACAACCTAAGCAGTTTCTCCTGTGGGAAATAATGGCAGCAGGCTGAGAGGTCGCTAAAAAAATAAATCAACTGATACCTCATTGTTCCCTTGCCATTCCCATTCCAATGCTGCCTGGGTTCTCCATTGGTCTCTACTCCTTGATACTGTCTTTATATACAGGAAATTGACACTTTGCCAAGGTGGGTCTCCTCTACAGGCAGTGATTGGCTGAGTAGTCATTTCCAGGCCTTTCCATGTGTTAAGACAAGGCTCAAGGAAATGCAGGGCTGATGAGGTGAGTATCAATTCTTTTATTTTTTTTAACCCCCTCTCTAGGTTGAAAACTGACCTACAAGGCCGTTACTTACAGGCAGCACTAGAGAGTCAATTATATTTATTTTATTATTCCCTGTACCAAGCACTCTTCTCTTAGGGCCACCTATAGGCATTTGCGTACTGTGATTATAGGTAAGACCATGTCAAACTGCAATAAACAAAATGGGTGGAGGGGTCAATGCGATTTTTAACTGTTTCTGTTATAAGTACATTTTCTGAATCATATCTTTTTGACAGACAGGAAACAGGACTGATAACAAAATCCCGAGACCGGCATGAATATTTAGTCTACTATTCCCTCCATTCAGTAACACATATTTACAAGGCCTTCCACTATTTGTCATCACAATTTTTTCCCAGCAGTTTTCCTCTTCCCCTACTAGGTCATTGCCCCCCACCACAGCAACATGTGGTTTGAGACCCTTTTATCTACTTAAATCCAAACAGATTTTTTTGGCTGGATCATCTTGTAATTGCAACATCCCGTCCCTGAGGTCTCTAGTCTCTCATGACATGGAATTTATTCATAGGGCTGATGATTAGTATCATTTTTTCTCCCTCCCACTCCACTAATGTTCACTTAAGTTACACAGTCCACATACTACTGGACCTAAAGGTCTCCAGAGATGGTAAACAGCTGATGACAAGAAGCAGAGTCTTTAAATATAAAACCAAGGGGAGCATAATCCCAGGAGAGTCCCACCAGTCAAACAAAAATACACATGAAAAATTAGTTGTTAAAGTCTGTTTCTTGGAGAAACATTTTCTGTTATTTTAACTGAGTGCCTCAGAACGCTGATTTTACCATTAAATGAGTTGTAATAACAAAGGACATTAAAAATGAAAACAATTATAGAGTTTGTGGTCAACCACAGACAATAGCAATACCACTCTATGTCATAATCACAAAGCAAATATGTATATTGGAAGACATTTATTAACAAAAAATGTGAACAAAAACAGTCCTGGATGGTGTTTGGGGGCATACATAGACGACTGGGAGTCTCATAGCAAAAATCAAAATGAGGCCCACCTTCTGGTAATGGTATTTCTTGTATTGCATTTCTTCTCGGCCAGTGCTCATTCTTCTTTAGTCTGGTTTCCCTCTCATATGAGTCTTCCCATCAGTGTCAGCCACAGTGCGCAATTTCACTGCCAGCCATAGAACTGTCATTACCATGCCTGGTAGAATACCCCTCAGAAGTGTCAACCACATCATCTCTTAAAGGTTGCCTGCTGTCCGGGCTTTAGGCAGATGATTGTGAGGATGAACAGTGTAAATGTTCCCTAGTGCCTCATTTCTAAAGCGCCAATGTTGTAATGATATCAGTCAGTTTCTTGTCTGCTCTCATGGTTTTGAAAATGTTCACTTTTTGACTTTGGATGACCAATGCTATGATGAGGCCAGTTCTAACCTTTTAAACTCATCCCAACTTGCTTCTGTCCATGGTTTGGACCACTCCTGGAGTTTTAATAAATATGTTGTATAGCTAATTAAAAAATCAACTGCTATCTACTGGACCAAATAGTCTATGATTGGAGGTAGTTATTTTATTAAGGTGGACCTTTGCATTGCTTGAATAGGGTTCTAGCAAATGGGATCCTGAGCCTTTGCATTACTTTCAACTTGCTAAGGAAAACCAAAACTATCATCGGTCATTTATGTAGCCACTCTTTTTGAGAGAAACATTTCATCCCAAGTTCTCAGCATATCAGCATATAGGCATACAAATAACAGTGGAGCTGACAGGTTTCCAGGATGCTGGCACCAGCTCATCCACAAAACAAAACTCAACAGGGGTATGTTCCTTGGAGTAATTAGGAAAATGATAATGAACAGACTAATAAGAGAACTGATGGCACAAACATTTGTTATTAATGAGTTCAGATGAAGAAAAATTCTCCTGGCCTCTAGCCAGCAGATAGCAAATTTGCACTTACTGCTACAAGTTGAGATAATCAGCACTTCAGAAGCTCTCTCTCTATTACGATATAATTCAATAATATTCATATAATAAAGTATGTCGTTTAAGTATGAGTGCTGCTGGTTTGTGGCTAAGGTCATGTCTAATTATTGTTGAATTGTATTTCCAACAGTTTCTTTTTTAGAGTTAGAAGGCATGTTCTGGTAGGAAAATAGAACTTAATACAGAAATTAGTTCCTTTAAAGGGAACCTGTCATCTCCGAAACACCCCCTGAACTAGAGTAAGCGGTGTATAGTGTAAGTGATGCTGAATCCGAACATGTCATTTTTATCTTCATACTCATTTCCATTCTGATGTTGTGCTCCCACAAACCTACAGTAAAATGCACTCACTGGACTCCGGTGCTCACTCACATAATGGAGAGGACTCAAAGAAGAGTCCAGTGAGTGCATTTTACTGCAAGTTTGTGGGAGCACAGCATCAGAATGGAAGTGAGTATGAAGATAAAACTTACATATTTGGATTCAGCATCACTTACACTATACAACGCTTACTCTAGTTCAGGGGGTGTTTTGGTGATGACAGGTTCCCTTTAATGAAAAGTAGGAGCTTACTAATAGTGATATGGTAACAATTTTTTTGCACAGGGCCATCTCCTCATACCCATAACCATATACAGTATAAACAATACTGGAGAGGGTGATATGTGGTCCATTCAGGGCCGTAACTACCGTAGCGGCAGACCATGCGACTGCTATGGGGCCCAGGGCAAGAGGGGACCCAGCCTTGAGCCTAAGTTGGAATTATCCCCTCTTTTACTGGGGGTGAAAACTTGCTCAGGACTCTATCCTCTAAAGGAACAACTTTTAGCAAATAAAGTAGTGGAAAAATGGCCCAAGTGTCATTGAAAGGGTTTAAGCAGAAACCCTTATGTCCTGTGCCTGGTTTAATCTTTGCTATGGGGCCCTTACTTCTCTATGTACGCCACTGAGTCCATTGTAACATCATGCAGTCATATGCTCACTTTACCCTTGAGAGCTGATTATAGAGAGTCCTAACCCTTTCTTTCTCTTGAGGCACACCCTGGTATTGGGGTTCTCCTGCCTGGTGGTGGTTAGGGGTGCCCTTGCCCTCTTTTTGCACCACTTTTGAAAAGAGAAAAAAACCTGTAAAAGTCACAAATTATGGAGCAAACAGGGTGTGTCCCATAATTTTCAACTTTTTTACGCCACTTTTATGGCATAAAAGCTTTGATAAATACCCCCTCCCCCACAGTCTTTATAATGCATGGATTGGCAGATCTTGCATAGGTTGCAGCTTCCACAGTACTCACAGTCCTAGAGGCTGCAAAGGTGGTTGACAGGCCAAATGCTCCCTAAGCCCCTCTAGGAATATACAGTGCTTTCTTCCCAGTTCAGCCAAAGGGTGCCCAACCCTTTACGACAGACCAATATCTGTTCCTCACATACAGCAATATCTGTCCCTTGCAGTTTTCCCTTGTGATGGCTCCTGTACCTTCAGAATAAATTGTCATTTGCTTCCCCAGAGGCAGGTGGTTAGGCTTTGTCTCAAGCTGACTGGCTAATTTTCCCCCAGGACTTGCTTTTTGCTTTCTTACTGCTTTCTGTCTGCCGCCACACTGAACTAGCCTGAAAAGTACCCCTCCCTATGGGGAGAGTGGAGCAGTCCCATCTAGCAACGCTTACTACCTGCTGCAGTCTCCATGTAACAACAATACTGGATCGTCTATTTTATGACTATGCTGTGTCTTTCATTTTTCCTGGTACAAGTTATTAATGAATTGGTAAAGGCAAAGGTAAAAAGTTTTATTACATTTAGTTTTTGTTTATTTTCTATAACTGTTATCTATATAACAATAAAGTTAGTGTCTATTTTATATTGCATCCATAACAGTGTGTATGTTTGGCCACTACTCCAAAGAACATTTCATCATGGACATGCTAGATGGAAGGGGTTTTCCACTTTCTAGCGAACTAGTCTTCAAGCATAATAAATAACTGATGAGACTCATGATGGCAGTACAAGCTTTAAAACTTTGAAATGCTCTTAAAAATGAAATAAAAAATATCATGGACATTTCAGCAGTTTTCTGCTAATATTATCGCTGACATTTTATACAAATATTAGTATCATTTATATTTAAGCATAATCTTAACCGTTTCCCGATCACCCAACATAAATTTACATTGATGGCCGGGCATTTAAAAATGGCACCCGTTTAAGAGCAGTGTGGGTGCTGTGGCTGCTGGGTGCCTGCTTCTTTAAATCGCTGGCCGCGGACATTTAACCCTTCAGATTTTGTGGTCAAACATGAGTAAAGCATCTGGATGCGCTAAAACCCAGAAGCGTGCACTTTCGGGTGAGCTCCGGGTGAGTTCTGGCTCCCCCGATCTCGGCCAGCTTCTGTCCCCCTGAATGAACAGAAGCCGCCGCACATTAGTTCCTATGGAGCCCCTGTCTGTGGCAGGGCTCCATAAAAATACAGTGTATTTGTCATACATTCCAATGGGAACTATAAAGAAGTGTAAAAAAAAAAAAAAAAAATTCAGATCATTTTCCTTTTCCCAAAATGTACATGAAAATATGTAATAAAAAATACCAAAATCTGCAGTTTGCTCAGCAATGGCTCCAGGGATCACATGCAAGTTTTTGTCTGGTGGTGGTTATAGACAGCTATAATCTCCAGTTGCCCCCTACATGTCTGACCAAATTTTTATAAAAGGTGAGACACAAAAAACTGCATTAAAACACTTGGGAAAGTTACAAATTACATGATGTCCATCAAACACAATTGGCTGTCCTTGTAATGAAGTGAGTTAGAGAGAGATGTTTTTGTAGATACTGAATGGGAGTCCTCTCTGTGTTACATTTATGGACCCTATAATATAGTATAATAATGTATTATTTTATTGTTATGGATTTGGTCAGTGGCGTAACTATAGGGGTCGCAGCGGTCGCAGTTGGCCCCCCTTGCCACTTGCAGGGCCGCGCCGCCAATTAGGCAAGGTGCGGCGCGGCGAGGGATGGGACGCTGTATTATACTGGATGTACGAGGTATGGGGCGCTGTATTATACTGGATGTAAGAGGTATGGGGCGCTGTATTAGGCTACATTCACACCAACATTGTGTTCTGCTGTCTGCAAATTGCAGATCCGCAAAAAAAGGATGATCCGTATGGCATCCGTTTTTTTTGCAGATCCACTGTAATAATGCCTACCCTTGTCCGCAAAACGGACAAAAATAGGAATGGACATACAGATGCGGACAGCACACAGTGTTCATTTAAGTGAATGGGTCCGCATCTGAGCCGCAACTGTCATGTGAATGTAGCCTTACCCTGTATGTTCTGTAGTGATATACGTAATGTTAGGAGGGAAAAGGTTAGGGTGAGAATTTGGCATGGGGGGGGGGTTCAATTTTTGACTTGGCCGGCAGAAAAGCTAGGTGCACCAGCACTGAGGGAAGGGGGGAGGGGGGCCCAAGCTGAACTCTTGCACCAGGGCCCATGAGCCTTTAGCTACGCCCCTGGATTTGGTAATACTAATTATGTATAGGATAGTTAGTCCAATTCAACATGCAGTCTTCTGATCGCTCATAAAATACACTGCACTTCTGTAGTGTAGTATAGTATGTGTGGTACTGTAAATCTGGCAGGCAGCCTTTTAAGCCCTGCCATAGGACTTTGGCAGGGCTGTTGCCTATTGTTAGGCCACTGGCTGCTATATAAACTAGCTAAATTCGTTCACATGGTAGGAGAAGGTCAATGCTGTGGTCACTAATAGGGATGAACGAATCGACTTTAGATGAAATATCCTAAGTCGATTCCCCAAAAACGTCGTTCTAATACTGTACGGAGCGGGAGCTTCATACAGTATTAGAATGTATTGGCTCCGATGAGCCGAAGCTATTACTTCGCGAAGTCTCGCGAACTAAAATTGATTTTTAGTAAAATTCATTTTTACAGTAAAAAACCATTTCCCGAACTTCAATTCGGTTCCAAGGTACCACTTGGAACTGAACCCGAGTTCTGGAAATGGTTTTTTACAGTAAAAATCAATTTCTGAAGTTATTGCGCGAAGTCGCGACGCTTCGTCTCATCGGAGCCAATACATTCTAATATTCCCGCTCCGTACAGTATTAGAACAAAGTTTTTTGCGAATCGACTTCAGATATTTCATCCGAAGTTGATTCGTTCATCCCTAGTCACTAACTGTAGGATTTCAGGTGTTAAATGGCTGGGATCAGAATTATCATGCATCCTTCCCATTGAAGCTGGGTGTCAGCTGTGTTATACAGCTGGCACCTGAAATGTAATGGTGGGGGTCCAGCTCCTTAGCTCACACCATTACTATACATACCATTACAGCAGCATGAGCTAACCATCTTACTGCTGGTATGTAAATAGTAGGTTGCAGACTGGGACACACAGACCACAATGCATCCCAGCAGCAGATCATGAGTGGGCTTCTGAAAAGGATCTTCCAGAGACAACCTCTTTAAGCCTTCTTTTTTACTGCTGTTTTTAATTACATTTATTCACATTTTACTAAAGTTAAACCACAAATTTGCGCCAGCCTAATAAAAATCATTGAGTAAGGCACTGACTCACAGGGCTAGCATGTCGATGGTATTTCCAGTATGGTGCAACTAATTGGTAGCAGAACATCCTGAGCATCTTGATAGCATTCGAAGTAGCCCTGTACCAGACGACGCTCATCACAGCAGCTACTCAAAATCACATGTAAACAGGATCCACCTTCACCCGTGTGAATTTAGTCTGAAGAGTGTGGGAAAAGTGGATGTTTTATTGCAAACATTTCTCCAATGAAAAGTGGGCCTAGGACCTAATGTTTGTCTTACAGGGTAGATGTGATAAAGAATCCACTGGCTTTGAACATAGTCTCCAGGCTGAAGCTCTAGCAGAGAGGAAAATTATTGGCAGATCTTTAGGTCTTTGATGTGTTTATCTCGCACACATTATAGCGGACAGACTTTGCATTGAGTAAGACGCTGGAATAATTAGTTCAGATGGATGAGAGAGATGACATGGGAAAGTAGTTAAGGTTAATATTTCAGCCTCTATGAACGTGTAGCTTGTTTTGCAGATGTATGAAGTCTCTGACCATTTCCTGCATACCATATGTAACTTTCTGCCTGGAAAACTAACATCTTGTTTATCAGATGCTCTGCATTTCATTACCCGCAGTAGCAAAAATGGAAAAAAGGAACGCGTCAATTTGGTTTCATTTGTAAATAGAGAAAATCAAACTGGAGTGGGATACATGTGCCGAGGGCCAACAGGACAGATGGAAGATTCCATCCCTTACCCTGTGAGAAATGTCACTTGTTTCTTTCATACTTTTCTTCTAATATTACTGTATGTGTATAATTTTTTTATATTTCCTTTCCCTTCTAATCTCTTTCCAGATGTCTTTCTTCAACTAAGTCTGGGTAAAGCAGACTCTCCAAACTTCTATGTACTGTACCCTCAGTGCAGCCCATGATTGTTAACTTCCATCCTAAATTTTTATGACTAGCCTTGACTCATCCTAAAAATCTGCCCCGTGTTGCAGACAGCCTTGGAGAAATTACGTACATCCTCTAATTATGTGTATGTATCAAGATATTTAAAAAATTATGTGTATCCTTCTTTGAAATCGGATGCATTGATTAACTTATATGTTAGGTGCAGCTTGGCTGTGGACCCAAAAGCGTCAAAGGGTTAATTCAATCTGGACATTTATGGCTACAGGTGAGTGAATTTCATGAAATTCATTTTGGGTAGAGATAAATGAATTGATTCTACCGATTCATAATTTGTTCCGAATTTTAACAACCCCTAATTTCGGATGCTTAATTTTAAGTGAATCATGGAGAGAGACCCACACGTAATAGTCCAATGAAAAACAGACATGCAAAACAATTCCCCTTCTAAAAGGACAAGAGTATTGACTGTCCCAGTATTACAGTTTTCAAAATGAGACATGCAAGCCAGTTCTGCCCTTGTTAGTTGGGTGGCTTGGTGGTGCTGTTGGGGGTGTTCTTTCTCATTAGGAAGACCACCTAGTATGTATAAGGTGGTTTAATAGTCCAGCCAACGCTGCTCTGTGCTTCTGTAAAACATATATGCTTAGCATATCTTACGCCTGCTGGCATCAGATAGGCTTAATGTTGTTTTCATTTTTTAAGGAAAGCTAATTTGCATATCTTTGGGTTTCTGGGAAAGATATTCAAGAAATTCACCCAGCAACAGTTTTGGATCAGATTCTAATGAATCAGTTGGTAGATTCAATTTGGGTATGGATAAATTCAACCCTAATCGAAAGTGCTCAGATTCCCCTGAAAAGTTGTGTTTGACACTGTGGGTTCTCCTAGGGCTGTATCTAACCCTTTCAAGCTCTTTACCAGCAAGACAGGAACATTACTGACACAGTGACGAATATGGCTATGGGTAAACGGATGGTCCCAGGTGCTAAAAAACAGCCTGTTTAATAACACACTGCATGATCGGATTTTATTTTTAAATTAAAACAAATTATCCCTTTTTAGAGGCAGATGTCTTCTTCTCTGTCTTCTGATCTGTAAAACGGTGGTCACCATTTTGAGAAATTTATGCAAACCAAATTGCAAAAGATTTGTCTGGAATCTGAATTTTTTGAGAAATTTAAGCTGAATTTGATTTATTTAATTTACTCATCTTTGTTTATGGCATATAAACAAGGTATGCTATCTCAAGAGCAGGCATTACGGCTACCGCGGATGGAGAGACAGCTATGCATGTGTAAATATTGGTATCACTTTCTGGTGCATTCCAATTATGGAAAATTCAATTTGCTTGTGGTTCAAACACAGTTGAGGTTCCTCTCACCTCACGTTTTCCCGTTATGTTCACAGCATATGTCAGAGCAATTTTCCTGACATATTATGCCAAACTTAAAGCCCCAAATGAAAGGCTCAGTGGTAGACTTGTCAAACAGGCCCTAACCAGTGGTTGGACCAACAAGGCTTTGGTTGCCTTTTTCCAACCAGTATTACTCCTTATTATTGCTCTATTACAGTGCCATACAGAACCTTGCCCAGCAGTGGTGCTGTTTCAGAGAAAGCAGAAGTGGCCACCATCCTTTCATTCTAGGTATGGCAAGGGGCCCAGGGGGTGGTTGGCACATCTAATCTATATGTTAACAGTCATAGTGGAAAGTTTCTTTAAATTGGTTGTCTATAATTAGAAAAAGGGGTGTGTTTTTTATTTAAAAAACTACACACATACATGGACTATGCCTAGCCATAGCCAAAGGTGCTGTGTATAGTGGAAAAGCAGCCCCTTATAGTAATCATGAATAGACAATAACTACATTGATTCTAAATTAATTGGATTCGACCTGAATTTTGTAAAATTTCAGGTTGCTTCCAAAAGCAAATTTTTAATGATGCAATTCGGGCAAATTTTAGGGTGAGAGAGAAAGAAAGAGAATTTATAGCAAAAGGAAAACTCTGCTTGGATATCTGAGGAGACCATTGGTAGCTGGATTTCTCATTAGGGATTCTTAAGAATTGTGTTTCACCACCAAAATAAAAAAGTGAGAGACAAGAGAAAAAAATATGAGCCCTAGGAGACCTCAGAGTGTCATACAAAAATTTTCAGGCTCACTGGAGCACTTTTGATTTGGGTAGAATCGTTTTGGCCCGAATCAAATAGGTTGACTGATTTGGCCAAATCAAACCAAAATTGAATTTTGAGAGAGTCACTCATCTCTAATCATGAACATCCCCTTCAAATAGTGTTAATATTTTTGGATTTTTTTTTGTCTTACCATTTTTTTTTAGCTTTTTAGTCTGCATAAAAAACAGACTTTTTTTTTAAAAAAAAATAATGTTACCACTGAAGTGGTTTTGAATATTTTACATCATGTTTAATTGGTGACTACATAGACATGTACAGTCATGGCCAAAAGTTTTGAGAATGATACAAATATTAATTTTTACAAAGTCTACTGCTTCAGTTTTTATAATGGCAATTTGCATATACTCCAGAATGCTATAAAGAGTGATCAGCTTAACAGCAATTACTTGCAAAGTCAATATTTGCCTAGAAAATGAACTTTATCCCCCAAAACACATTTCAACATCATTGCAGCCCTGCCTTAAAAGGACCAGCTAACATCGTTTCAGTGATTGCTCCATTAACACAGGTGTGGGTGTTGATGAGGACAGGGCTGGAGATCAATCTGTCATGATTAAGTAAGAATGACACCACTGGACACTTTAAAAGGAGGCTGGTGCTTGGCATCATTGTTTCTCTTCTGTTAACCATGGTTATCTCTAAAGAAACACGTGCAGTCATCATTGCACTGCACAAAAATGGCCTAACAGGGAAGAGTATCGCAGCTAGAAAGATTGCACCTCAGTCAACAATCTAACGCATCATCAAGAACTTCAAAGAGAGAGGTTCCATTGTTGCCAAAAAGGCTCCAGGGCGCCCAAGAAAGACCAGCAAGAGCCAGGACCATCTCTTAAAAGTGTTTCAGCTGCGGGATCGGGCTACCAGCAGTGCAGAGCTTGCTCAGGAATGGCAGCAGGCAGGTGTGAGTGCATCTGCACGCACTGTGAGGCGGAGACTCTTGGAGCAAGGCCTAGTCTCAAGGAGGGCAGCAAAGAAGCCACTTCTCTCCAGAAAAAACATCAGGGACAGACTGATATTCTGCAAAAGGTACAGGGAGTGGACTGCTGAGGACTGGGGTAAAGTCGTTTTCTCTGATGAATCCCCTTTTCGATTGGGACATCTGGAAAACAGCTTATTCAGAGAAGACGAGGTAAGCGCTACCAGTCTTGTCTCATGCCAACTGTAAAGCATCCTGAAACCATTCATGTGTGGGGTTGCTTCTCAGCCAAGGGAATCGGCTCTCTCAGTCTTGCCTAAAAACACAGCCATGAATAAAGAATGGTACCAGAATGTCCTCCGAGAGCAACTTCTCCCAACCGTCCAAGAGCAGTTTGGCGATCAACAATGCCTTTTCCAGCATGATGGAGCACCTTGCCATAAAGCAAAGGTGATAACTAAATGGCTCAGGGAACAAAACATACAGATTTTGGGTCCATGGCCTGGAAACTCCCCAGATCTTAATCCCATTGAGAACTTGTGGTCAATCATCAAGAGACGGGTTGACAAACAAAAACCTACAAATTCTGACAAAATGCAAGCATTGATTGTGCAAAAATGGACTGCTATCAATCAGGATTTGGTCCAGAAGTTGATTGAGAGCATGCCAGAGAGAATTGCAGAGGTCCTGAAGTAGAAGGGTCAACACTGCAAATATTGACTTGCTGCATTAACTCATTCTAACTGTCAATATAAGCTTTTGTTACTCATAATATGATTGCAATTATATTTCTGTATGTGATAAAAACATCTGACAAACACACATAAAAAAGAGGGCAGCAGATCATGTGAAAATATAATATTTGTGTCATTCTCAAAACGTTTGGCCATGACTGTACTAAGTGACACTTATGATTTACATAAGTATTTAAGAATACAGTTGAAAAATGTTACATTATGGAATGAGGATGACAACATAAGCTCCCTTATTTCCAGGAACCAGGTCAATGTCCAATCCTTAAACAATGTTATATGGCACAGCAATATGTGAAGTTCACAGGGTCTAAGGGAGTAGTCATCTACAGAGCACATGGGGCCCAATGGCAATGTCCTTTCTAAACAGTGGTAACATGAAACATCTGTTTGGCAAGTCTCCAGCCATATATACAGCTTTTTTAGAGCGAGTCACTGATCTTTTGTCCTGACAACTGTAGATGCCTGCTAAAGAGATACAAATAAAGATTTACATTTGAAAAAAAAGAATAGCGTTAAACTTTTCTGTGGGAAAATAGAATTCCACAGGGTCTGACGGCTGATTCCTAAAATAGAAAACCCCATAAAGCCCAGTTTCAACATATATATCATCTCTTGCACAAGATTTTACTGGAAACAGCCTCTGTAAAAATTAGAGCAGCTATACATTGTGTATATAGCAGATCAAGAAAATACTGGCAGTGATCAAAAATGGAAGTGGCCTGAACAGTATGAGATTTAAAAACGTTTTGTAAATCTATTGACATTGAGTTTGATGCCACTGGCATTTTATATCGCTGTGCGTGTAGTTCTTTTTCTATATACAGGAGCTTATGTTCTCACAGACAATGGGGGAGATGGATAAAAAAGGAAAATGGAGGAGCTACAAAACAAACCAATTAGATTACCACTCTCTCTCTCTCTTTTTTTTTTAATGAGAGCTGGAATTAGACTGGTTAATATGGGAAACTGGTTCACTTTTCCTTTGCCCCATTTTCCATAATGCGTTCCATCTAGTGATGATCGAGCACTCCAATGTTCGGGTGCTCGGGTGATGTGGCCGAACACTAGGTGGTGCTCGAGTGCTCGGCCGAGCACCTGAGTATAATGGAAGTCAATGGGAGAAGACCAGGTCTCTGCAGAGGGGAGGGTGTCTGGTCCATAGGGAAACGTCAGAAAATGGTGGAAACACCACAGAAATGGTTAGGGAACAGCATGGGGAGGATGTCTGGATGCATCTTGGACACCGAAGTCGCTGCTATTAAAGATGATGTCCGACTATTACGCCACTTTTACGGAATGACAAAAATACCCCCCCCCCCCAAAAACCCAAGATAACATCAATTTTACAGGAAATATTGTAAGGAAACAAAGATTTCCTTGTACGTTAAGCGCAAGTGCTGCCAAAAATTACATGGATGAGGCACTCCCATACAACCGGTATATAATATAAAGGAGGGCCTCATTCACATTGTGGTATAATTGTGGGACTCCAACACTCATAAAGCCTATGCACTAAGTGAAAGGGCTGCCAAAAATTACAAGGAACAGGCACTCCAATACACCCTTTATTACACATAAAGGAGGGCATCAGAGATACCCGTGAAAAATTATCATTGATGGCTTGCTGCTGACACTCCAAAATAATAGGGGTGACATGCTGCTGCTGCGCAGACCGTCCAAAAAATTAAGGGTAACACGCTGCTGCCGAGCAGACCGGAAAAATTTTTTAAGGGTGACACGCTGCTGCCGAGCTGACCGGAAAAAAATTTAAGGGGGACACGCTAATGCCGATCTGACCGTCCCAAAAATTTAAGGGTGTTATTCTTAATGTGACATTCTGCTGAAGAGCAGACCGTAAAAAAGAATTTAATCCATAGAATGTATCAAGGTAATAAAAAGTCCTCCATATATGTCCTACAGATACAGGACACAAATCAGATGTGGGCCCGTATGATGAGCGACTCTTTATGCTGCATCTTAAACAAATTTAACTCCCCCAAGAAAATATTAAAATTTCAACCGTGTGAAAAATGGAATACCCAAACTGACTCTCAGGCAGTGACATGATGCACTGAAGGCTCCAGCTTTGCCTGGACTGTGACAAAATGGAGATATTGATTCCGTTTTGATCCGTCATAATAGAAGCCTATGGCCCTGCATAACGGATCCGTCTGGATGCCGTTATGCTGGACGGAAAACAAAGTCCTGTCGACAGGACTTTGTTTTCCGTCCAGCATAACGGCATCCAGACGGATCCGTTATGCAGGGCCATAGGCTTCTATTATGACGGATCAAAACGGAATGCCTCTTAAAGGTGTCCGTTTTGATGTCCGTCCTAGGGATTCCGTTTCTTTCCGTTATAACGATGTTATAACGGAAAGCCTGAACGGAAGCCCTAACGGTGATGTGAATGCACCCTAATAAAGTGTGCTCCGTTCAAAAAAAAAAAAATGGGGGCAATTACAATTTATTGTGAGCAGCGAGCTTTTTAGTAGACACAGACGTGGGATGGTTACATTGATAATGGCATTATCGCCGCTCACCATCTGTGTAGATTCATCAAAGTTGCGTAACACCTCACAGAGGTCAGACATCAATGCCCACTCGTCGCTTGTGAAGAATGTAACAACAGATGTCAGCTACATAGACTTTTGAACGGTTGTAATACGCTGTGCACCTAGCGTTACTGACAGGGCACACTTGGGTTTTTTTTGCCACCCAAAAAAAAAAGTATTTCACAATGGACTTTTGAACAATGATACTAACCCTGCCTATAGAAATTCTATCAATACGCAAATGTTATACAGCAAGACGCAAAAGAAGTACTGCGGGCTTAACAGCAGAAATTATAGCAAAGTATGTCAGGTATATAGTATACAGAGAGTATCCTACAGCATGTAGCAGCACATGTGGCATTAATGGCAGGCCACCTAGTGCTATTTTCACCACCTTTAAAGTCCTCAAATATCAGTAAATAAAGGTTTGTGCCAGATATAATAGCCCTTAAAAGGGCTTTTGGGTCTTTTCTGAGTGATTTCTATCCCTGCCTAGCGTGCTTCTCTCCCTACAGTGTATGTCCCTCCTTGCTGCAGCAGCGCTTGTGGTGTTAATGGCAGGCCACCTAGCGCTATTTTCAACACCTTCAAAGTCCTCAAATATAAAAAAAAAAAGTTTGTGCCAGATATAATAGCCCTTAAAAGGGCTTTTGGGTCTTTTATGATTGTTTTCTATCCCTGCCTAGCGTGCTTCTCTCCCTACACTCTCTGTCCCTCCTTGCTGCAGCTCTCCCTGTCTAACACTGGCCGGGTCACATGTCACCAGGTGCTTTATAGCACCCTATGACGCGTTCCCGGCCAGCCAATCAGTGTAATGCCAGTAGCTAACATGGCTACTGGCATTACACTGAATGCCATACCTCCCCGCATGCTAATTGGCTAATTAGCATGCGGGGAGGGGACTCAAGCATGGTGCTCGAGCACACGCGGTATATGGCCGAATACCGCGTGGTCCCGAGCACCGCCATGTTCGGCCGAATAGTGTATTCGGCCGAACATGTTCGCTCAACACTATAATCTTATGTAATGTTATTTAATATGTTGATTCCTTGTAATGTACCAGCATAACTCTTTATGGAACAGTTGAGATTAATTATCCTGACTCTGCCCTGTAGGAAGTTAGGTGTTGGACTTAGTTCGTCCTGTAGCTCAGTCTTGTGTTAGCTTAGGAAGTAAGGGAGCTACATATGCTCATTACTCAGAGTACTAGTCTTAAGCTCCAGAGAACCTTAATCTCTAAGATCCACAGTACTCCAGAAAAGAGAGAGAAAAAGAACTAGAACGTCCAGAATCTGTATGGCCGAACACTGGAATACATACAGATTCCACCTCCCAATGTTTTCAATGCTAACTTAGACTGTGAGCTCCATTAGAGACAGCAAGTGATGATAATGTGGAATATGTCAGCGTATTATAATGAGTAAAATAAATAAAACATCAAATAATAGGAATCAGCACTGCTTTTCATACCCACACTGAATTTTTTTCCAGTGTAAAATTCACAGTGTGAACATACCCTTAGTGTGAATGTATTTTATTTAACAGTGCCAAATTGAATATATAAAATCCTCATAATCAACAGCAGAGATTTATTCCAATCGCTTTTCCCATTGAAGCTCACTATCTAATTTCCCAGTTTCAAAGATACCCAGACATGCATGGGCCAATTTAATGGTAAACCAGTTAACCTATCATTATGTTTTTGGCTTTTGGAAGAAAATAGCAAACTCCATGCATTCTTTATCCCATACAGATAAGCCAAAATATAAATATAAATGGAGCTTTAAACACATAGATGTTGAGCCGTTTTCCTGAACGTGGTATGAATTTAAACTTCCTTCAGCAATTTTTTTCTTTTAGCACCAACTCAGAGTGTGTGGTCTCAGCAATGTGAGCTGCTCTTTCAAGCTTGTGAATAAATCAGCTCTCTCTGCCTCTCTCCCAGCAGGAAATCTAAGCAGAATCTAACAGAATTTTATGATGCCAATCAAAGAATTACTCTTATTGCTAATCAGCACTTCCCATACACAGACTTTAGCAGTCACCAGAAACAGCCTTGCTTATGAAGGAAGATGGGCAGGAATTACTTCTGATCTATAAAAATTGAATTTCTTAGTACACAATGTTTTCAATGTATTACTTTTCTTTCCGAGTGGACTTCAGTACTGACAGTCCACTGTGTCCTAACACTGAATATTAATAGTTTACCGTTACATCAAATTTTGAATTACTTGGGGTCTCATGATTTCGAGATCACAGGGTGTCTATGAGGGAAATGTATCACACCTTTTTTGGCATTAAAAAGTTGCAAAACCTTTTTTAATTACAACTGGCATTTTTACACTGCCCTTGCCAGATTTCTGAAAACGGGTATGTTAAGGTCAAGAAGTGAGCAGGGCCATTGGCCCAGGCACACTAAGAATTATTTATGCCAGAAATTGTTGTAAATAATGACTGACATCTATGGCAGCTCCAAGCTGCCATAGATTTCACGAGGACTGCGCCTCATCATTAGGATTGAGCGAATTGATCTTCGGATCATAGATCGATTAGTTAAAAAACTTTGTAATTCTGCGTCTGTACAGCATTAAAATGTAGGGGTTTCATGTAGCAAAACTTCATCTCGACCAAACTTGCGCGAGACTTCAGTATTCCTATCTGCGTATTTAAAAACATTTTAAAATTGGAATCTGAAGTTGGCTTCTGTATCGAGGTGCCAGACAGTACCAAAGCCCACTTTGGATTCCTATTTTAAAATGCTTTTAAATACTCAGATAAAAATACCAAAGTCTCGCATGACTTCAGCCGAGACGAAATGTTACTACACGGAGCCCATACATTTTAATTTTGTACAGAAACAGCATTACAAAGTTTTTTAATGAATCGACTTTGGATCTATGATCCTAGGCTCGATTCTCTCAAGCCTACTCATCATAAATGATTGCCTGCTTAGACGGCGCAAGCCCTATCAAGACTGGCATAGCACACATCGGTCTTAATAAATCAGGGCCAGGTAATGACTAGCGTTTTTTGTCTGTCCGATTCTCTGCATATTTGCCCGTTTGGAGCCAGATCTCTCTCAGTCCCCATTACAGTGAATGGGGCTGGACCACTGGGCTTTAGCTTCCAGGAATGCGGAGAGATCCGGCAGGCTGTACCCTGCTGGAACAGCCTGCCAGATATTAGGCACTAGTCTGAAACTAGCCTAACCCAGAAACAGATGAGATTTTCAACTTTAAGTTAAATTTTACATTCAATGTGAACTGCTTTGTTTTAGTTTCCTTAGGTCGGTTTAACGCAAAGATTCTTTTGTTATCTATGTCTTGCAATTCCAAGAAAATCTGCTTTGCCTAATTCCCTCGCTCAGTGAACTGATAACCTGAGTACAAATCTGTCTTATGTAGACATAAATTACGGAGGCAAGAAAGCTTTTTGCCAGTCTCCAGAATAGGTTATTCATTTAATATGCAAATATATCTTTTAAAAGGCATCTGTCAGCAGATTTGTATGTGCTGGCCCTATGTTCATTTTGTATGTGCAGGGTCCTCTCCCCCTCTGTACCAGTCTGTTAATAGTTTTTTTTAATTGTATTTTTATATTATGCATGTGTAACCCCCTCTTGACGTACAGTGCCATGGAATCAATGGCAATTTCAAATAAATAATAATAAAAATGATATTTTAATATATGCAAATTAGCCTCTAGGAGCAATGGGGGCATTGCCGTTACACCTAGAGGTCCCACTTTCTCTTCAACTGCCACGCCCTCTGCATTTAAATTGATAGGGCCAGACATGATGAAGTTTTCACTAACACCAGACAACTTGATCTGAGTTCCTGCTTTGGTTACACCTCCCATTCTAGTTCATAGGACTCTACTATACCTCTGTGTGTCTCTGGTTTCATACAGAAGCATTTATCCTGGTCTTTTTGGTCAATTTCTATTCTCTTCTGTGGTCATCTGGTATTGTAGAAAATCTGATAATCTGGCATCTATCAGGGCCAATTAGTTTTTTTCTTTGCATAATCATATGGTATATGTTAAGGTTATTGAGCAGTCTTTAATTTGTGACAGGATGCAGAGATATATCCCATAATTAAAAATCATCTTTACTGCAGCAATTAAAGAAAACATCTTGTAGCGTGGGAGGGACCCTCTTCTTCAGCAGACTCATTCCACAAGGATGATTTACTGAGCATAATCACTAACAAATGAGACTCAGAGATAGGTCACTGCCCATCAGGGAATAGACTGCAGAGGTTACTGAGAAAAGACACACAAAATAACATGTAGAGCTGGGGGAAGGGATGCGTGTTTAGTCATGAGTCTTCTGAGACAAGGGGATGTCACAGGTTTATGGTACATGCTGAACTTTCTGGGTGTAAATTAGGCCTGTTTCATACTTGTGTTGTTGTTTTCCGATATTGAGATCTGGCAGAGGATCTCAAAAACCGGAAAAAAGTTTCTGTTTAATCCTAATGCATTCTGAATGGAAAGACATCTGTTCAGGATGCATCAGGATTTCTTCCGCTCCGTCAGAATTCCGTTTTGTGACCGAAAACAAAACCACTGCAAGCTGCGTTTTGTGTCCAGTCATCGAAACGGAACAAAACGGATCTGTCACTAAAGGTAATGTAAGTCAGTGGTGACGGATGCGTTTTTTTAGGAGCCTAAAACGGATCCGTCACCCATTGACTTTCAATGTATTTAGTGACTGATCCGGTTTGTTCCGTTTTGATTTCACACAACTGCATCCTAATGGAATGAATGCCTCCTGATGTGCAAAATCAAAACGGATCCGTTTAATTCTGGTTTTGAGATCCTCTACCAGATCTCAAAAAATTGAATTAACAACGCAAGGCCTTAGATCACCAGTTGTAGCTACTGGAATCATGTAATAGTTGCAGTGCTTAATACAGTAGCCCCTGTATTAATATAATATTAATTGGTTCCGGGACGACCATTGTAAGTTGAAACCATTGTAACTGGAGTCCATAACTCTATGGAAAACCAGTAATTAGTTTCAAAGCCCAAAAATGTAATCCTAAGATAAGAAAAAGTGAAGATTTAGGAAAAATAATTAGATAACCAATACTGATAAAGCAATAATAATAATATTTATTTATATAGCGCCACCATATTCCGCAGCGCTTTACAAAGTCATTGGGTTCTTGTACAATACAAACATGACTAGCTAATATACAACTGAAACACTAGGAGTGAGGGCACTGCTCGCAAGAGCTTACAATCTATGAGGAATAGGGGGTGACACATAAGGTGGTTGATTGTGATAGGTAGGATTCGAGCCATAATTGTAGTGAAAGGTGTGGTGCTGGCCGATCTGCTTTGGATTTGGGACTATTAGAGGATCGAGTTCAGGCCAGAGGAGTTGGTGGGGGGGCGTTTTAATTGGGGAAAGGTCATTTTAGGAAGCTTGATAAGCCTGCCTGAAAAGATGTGTTTTTAGGGCACGTTTGAAGGTAGGGAAGTTGTGCATTGATCTAATATTCAGGGACAGAGCATTCCAGAGAGTAGGAGCAATGCCTTAAATACAACAGTCAGGAATAGATGCTAGAAGGTGTAAATCACTTTCTTTGGTGAGGGCAGGGACTTCTTCAGGGTCTTGTACAGCAGAAAGGTAAAATGAAACCGCTGTCAGCACAGACGGTGGCAGTACAGAACATGTAGTACTGTGGAGTGTAATACTGTGGAGGCGCTGCTAGACAACCCATAAAGGTGTCTTACCAGTGAAATAGCCATGGTCGGATCTGAGGCTGAGGAATAGTATGTTTGGTCTAGTTTTATACTTTGGCAAGAAGCTAAATTCAGATTATTCCGTACTTGGCTGGACTCGCTCCAGGAGAGGTGTGAATTGAAGATCCGGTTCAAAATCAGTACCAGGATACCCCTTCCTATCATATGCCATCTACAATACTGGTGTCTTCTTATGGACAAAAGGAGGCTTTGGACCCCCTCAGGCACTAGGGCCTGTCTCCATGTCCCCTATCATGAAGACAGAGGTAAAACTAAATATCTGTAGACTGACGGAATAGCCTTTGCTATATTGTCACATTTAAAAGGGTTATTGGTTCTCAGCTGGAGAGCAGAGAAAAGCATGCAATGTCAGTGTTCATCTTCATAGAGGTAAATGGGAGCAATAGAAACAGCCATGTTCTCACCTCTGTGGAGATGGACGGAGCTTCCTGCTATTTGTCTGAGATCAGATACCTGGGACCTCTTGTTCTGAGCAATATATGGGGTCCTAGCGTATAGATCCCCACCCAACTTACTTTTATGACTGTCTGATTGCTTAAAAAATGTAAAAAAAGGGGGTTTTGTGGGGTATCCCCCCGGTTAGCCCTTCTTTCCTGTCTGATTTTGTAAATACTTGTATTTTCCATAAGATAACTCTGATAAATCTTTTGTTAGAACTCCACATTGTGTCCTGTGCTATGGAAATGTACACACCGATAGATAATAGGATGCTACCATTCCAGGAGGAATAAAAGGACAACACAACACCAAGTTCTAAGAGATGCTTCAGAGCTCTCCTGAGATCACCAGACATCCCAGTAGACCAGACAGGCCCAATGTGCAGATCTTGTAATTACTCAGAATAAAAATCGAGAAGATTTATTAGAGGAAAACGTAACTTTTACACACCAATTTATAATATTGTAAACTTAAAATGGATGTAAAATATCAAATAACCTAGTAGTTACATTATACTTTATTCTCCAGTTATGATTACATGTAAATACAGAATTATGTTTCAATACATTGTGGGCTTTGATAGTGACATGTTTTGGCGCATAGACCCCTTCTGCAGATCTGAGGAAGGAGGTTATGCCCCAAAACGCATCAGTTCTTGTATAGAGATTTTATCCCTGATTCGTCTGGGTTTATCTCCCAAAACGTGTTGCTACTTGCACAAACATTTTATTTGCAATTATATATATAAGATATTTAGAACAAGATTGACGTTTCAAATCCAGATTTTTTTTAATAAACGTATGTAGATTCATTGGGAGGACAGTCCAGGTTATAGTCTATCTTTTTTAAGCCATACACTACTGGATTTCCACTCTTTTCAGGGTACAACAGGAACATGTAGTGCCTATTCTGATAAACTTGGTTTTGCCTCTGCATGACCAGAAATGTGACCATAAAAGCTGTTGCCAATACTACCTGTGCTGGTGTACTACTTCTGCTTGCTTTTCTCCTATTTTCCTTTACAATAGTTATGCCCTTAATTGGATTTTTTGTATTCTCCTCATAAACTTGAAGTACAGTATGTAAGTTCAAGTTCAGTTTCTCTTAAATTCAACCAGAACTAAACAAAGTGTCACATAGAAATATTTGACCTGGAGTCACCTACAGAAGTCTGAATCAGGTCTCCAAAAATGTCTGTTGTCCTGGCCTCGGTAACCACAGGACACTAGGCATCCTGGGGGATGGAAAGACATACAGAATTAGCATTTTCACATGTTTGAGTTCAGTTCCAGTATAATGGAAGACAAAGGATTACCTGGCTGTTTGCGGAGCTCTAATTACGCAATTACTCAAACTATTTTTATGGCGTTTTCTCAAGTTGCTCGGTAACAAACATTTCTAACGGCAAACAAGTGCACTGCAGTTGAACATATCAGATAACTGTATGGCAGCAAAAGTATTCTGAGGAGTATTTTTCTCCAAAATGGAAAATGCAGATGTAAAAAGGGAACGCTTATCATGTAAATGTTTTTCCATATGAAAGGCTAAAAAAACTTGTTGGTATAGATGAAGGGAGTTTACTTGCACCACTCTTGAGATGCAATCAATTGGATTAATGTGATTTTTACAGTTAACCCCCAACCTTTTTTTTTTGCACTAGTGTTCCCCAAAGAGGGTTCTGTGTGAAGATGTCTGGGGTTAGCAGACCATATCACCACCCCATTAAGAAACATTCATAGTACAAGTCCAAATTAAATTTTGAGGCCTGGGAACCAGTGGGCTTAATTTATGATGTCTGATTCTAAATTTATTATTTATTGTTATGTATTTTTATACAGAAGAAGTATGGTTGGCAGGAGCAGGGTTAACTAACCCGTTCCTCCCTTCTTGGTGGGAGTGAGCTGGTTCTACTTCCTTCCAGGAATGGAAGCACATGTCATAGCTGCTACTCCTAGAAACCATTTTCAGAATCAAGGACATTGCTTCCACAAAGCATCAGTGTGAAAAGACAGCAGAGTGATCAGCAAAATTACAGCTTTACAAACACTGCTGCAAGATAAGGTACTATGGCTCAGACATCCATCACTCAAACCCCCAGGCCAGATTAACTGAAGCCTGAATCAGGAGATGGACACCTATAGTCACAAGTGCCTACTAGTGCTATTAAATTGTCATCCAACCAGCCACTAATCCGATCGTTTGTGCACTCGTGAAAATTAACGTTTACCGGCAGCAGTAAGGCAAAAAACAAGTCAGTAAGGGGAAGAGCGATGACATTAGCGATCGCTCCTCCCCATACCATACTCTGGAGGTGATCGATGCATGTAAGTGCATTGGTGTCCCCCACCAGCGAGCAGCAGTTTGTTGGGAAGAAACGCTTCCTTCCCGTTGATCTGCTGTAATATCGTCCCATGTAAAGGGACCTTTAGTGAGACAAAACCTTCAGTGGAGCTTTGACACAGTACCATGCTGTACACAGATTGTTATCTATTGCAGTCATGTTAACTGTGCATTAGGACAGGGAGATTTCAAAACCTCCTGAAAGTAAAGTATCGAATTACCTTCATATTACAGCGATTACACAACACATTGCCTCTTATGTATGCATTAAAGCTCTGAAAAGTATGGTAGTAGCTGAGTCACACACTTTACTACAGGTAATGAACCACATCATAGCATTAACTGCTTTTTTCTCCATAAAAACAAACAAGCAAATACCCCAGGACTTTGATCTAGAAGAAGGGTTAAGCTTGGCATGTGCCTAGACAACAGTTGTCGTAATGCTTTGACCAGATGGGCTAAAATTTTTTTTTTACCCCTATAAAGAAAAACAGCCCTGTGGTTCTTTGATCTTATGTAAAATCAGCATCCATTGCCTGTTTGAAGTTTGTGTTATAGAACTCATGCACATGGCAGAATTGCTATCAGTATCACTATGTGTAGCGTTCACTAGAAATGTTGACTAGAAGTCATCTTCAAGATGAGTATGAAGGTCCTTTTACATGGGCTGGCAGAAACAGTCTGGTTTCAGAAATTGTTTACTTTGAAGCAAAGAGGAAAGCTTCATTTACATGCAGAAATCATCCCCTCTTTATGGCTACAAGTAATTGTTTCTGCGATTGTTTGTCTGCATAGACAGTTGGGGGTTTCTGGCAGCAAAAACCTGCTTACACATTAGGATCTGCTGCAGGCAAACAATGATTTTGATGTACCACAGGAAAGATGTCATCACCTGATGAACAAAGCTTGTTGATCGGGTAATTTACATAGGGCAATTATCGGGAACCAGCTTACCTAGGAATGCTGGTTCCGATAACTGCCCCGATCATTTGGCCTGTCTAAAAGGTTCATAAGGTAGCAGGGTAGAGAAACATAACCGCTTTGGTGCTAGGTCTAATAACTGCTATGAATATCCAACTATGTAATGCATGTATGGGCAGAGTCATTCAAATGAAGGACCCCCTTCTATGATGTCCATATACTCTAATAAGGATTGATGAAACAAATCCTTCATTAATCATGACTAAAACCAAAAAAGAGTAACCCTCTTTGAGCAGTGGAGGGATGACATGAGCAGATGAACAGAAGGAGGAGGAATGACAACAGTTCAAGCCTCATTGGTTATGGGGGTGTCAAAGGGGGATGTGCTGCATAGATCTAGTAGGAAGAGCCTTACTGTTCAGGAAGAAGTACTGATGGGTCCTGCCATTCCAGAAAGGCACTAGGACTAGCTTCATGTGCATCTTCCTCTATGTGTTGAGCTAGAAATTGTCACAGCAGATGGCTATTGCTAGGGATGAGCTTGAAAGTTGGCAGCAGGAGGGCAGTGAAGTGTTAGAGGGGCCAGAAGAAGCAATGATGAGTTCTCTCTGAGCTTAAGGGGGTTGTCCCACTACAGCAAATTATCAGTAGTCTGATCAGTAGGGGTCTAACCGCTGGAGCCACCAAACACGTGTTCCCTTTTTTTGATTAAGCATTGGACATGCGATACTCCTTTCATTTCTATGGGGCTACCCGAGATAACTGAGTGCTTGTACTCAGAAATCTTTGGCACTCTAATAGAATTGAATGGAGCACTGGACTAAAAGGAGATATGTTGACTCCCTTATTTCAGCTTGGGTCACCTTTGCAGGGCAATGGATAGCTTGATATTACAGTTATTACAGATATTACAGTATGTGCAGCATTAATTTATGACCGATTAATGACTTTGTAACTGCTCTGGCCAATAAAACATTCACTTTGTCTTAAGAGAGATCCCGTGTTTTATTTTGACAGAACAATGGCTGGAGCTTGTTTGAGAAGTGGGCGGGGTTGACTGTATGCCAGCCATGGTGTTGTCAGTGGAATGTGAAATGTCATTTTCCTGCCAGGAATATTAGGCACCGTATAATCATTGCATACTAAAATTCTAACTTTTCTGAACTTCTTAAGAAATTCAGACAGGAGACATTTGATACTAACACAATGTGCATAAATTTACAGAATTTAAATGTAGAAAAAGTGGTGAAGTAGACATTACATCAAAGTGTGACTAGATTTTAATTTGATGCATATGTGCGCATTGGCTGGAATTAGGAAGTTAAAGTATTTTGAAAGGCTCTCGAACCTAAAGTTTATCTTGGGGTTCTCTGAGCATGGGCCATCAATGTTTGATCATGGAGGTCCAATATTCTTATCCCCCTCGAGCAGCACAATGAAGAAGCATACTACTGCAGCTTGTCTTATCTACTGTCCTGCTCCAGGGTGGGTGTCCTTAAGGCTGAACTGTAGCTGATCAATGTTCACGTCTTGAGGAACAACTTACATGAGACTGACTATGGTGTTATTTTTAAGTGCTCTGACAGGAAGTTAAAAAATCTTTTTAACTCAATGACCACCACTTTTTAAAATATAACCTATTTTGAGAACCTCCATAGGTTGACATATTATTTAAAGGGATTATCTCGTTCTTTCAAAAATGAGCTGTAGCGATTTTGTCAGGAAAGGTCACTGCAGCCAGGTAGAAATATGGTATTACAAGACAGCCATTCAGCTAACAGGTGGTACAGGGCTTCTCTCCATTCTGGTTCGTAGAGCAGGGTCCCAAGCATGGAATTGCCCTCCACGATTTGTATATGCCATGACTTTATGAGACAAACCCTTTAAGAGGGTAATCCCTCATGCACAGCTATTTTACGGGTCCAACCAGTATTCATCTGTAATACAGTGCCTATACCCATGTGTTCCTGGTTTTATGTGGAGACACACTGATCCGTGAGAATGAAATTGCGGCATGCTTCATTGCATTTTTTCTATTAGATGGAATGTGTCGTCAGAAAATGATCTATTGTTTAAATCGTGTTTTTATGTTAAGCATTTATAAATCATTTTTAGTGATGTAATTTTTAATTTTCACTATCTATATATAAAAAACATAAATTCATTCAGTTCTTACACTGGCCACTAAGCCTAATAATAGTCACCACTTCTGGATCTGTTCAGATCACTTTACTGCAGTTATCTGCTTATCATAACAAGCAGGATTGGAATGACAGATAACATTATACTGTATATATACACTCACCGGCCACTTTATTAGGTACACCTGTCCAACTGCTCGTTAACACTTAATTTCTAATCAGCCAATCACATGGCGGCAACTCAGTGCATTTAGGCATGTAGACATGGTCAAGACAATCTCCTGCAGTTCAAACCGAGCATCAGTATGGGGAAGAAAGGTGATTTGAGTGCCTTTGAACGTGGCATGGTTGTTGGTGCCAGAAGGGCTGGTCTGAGTATTTCAGAAACTGCTGATCTACTGGGATTTTCATGCACAACCATCTCTAGGGTTTACAGAGAATGGTCCGAAAAAGAAAAAACATCCAGTGAGCGGCAGTTCTGTGGGCGGAAATGCCTTGTTGATGCCAGAGGTCAGAGGAGAATGGGCAGACTGGTTCGAGCTGATAGAAAGGCAACAGTGACTCAAATTGCCACCCGTTACAACCAAGGTAGGCAGAAGAGCATCTCTGAACGCACAGTACGTCGAACTTTGAGGCAGATGGGCTACAGCAGCAGAAGACCACACCGGGTGCCACTCCTTTCAGCTAAGAACAGGAAACTGAGGCTACAATTTGCACAAGCTCATCGAAATTGGACAGTAGAAGATTGGAAAAACGTTGCCTGGTCTGATGAGTCTCAATTTCTGCTGCGACATTCGGATGGTAGGGTCAGAATTTGGCGTCAACAACATGAAAGCATGGATCCATCCTGCCTTGTATCAACGGTTCAAGCTGGTAGTGGTGGTGTCATGGTGTGGGGAATATTTTCTTGGCACTCTTTGGGCCCCTTGGTACCAATTGAGCATCGTTGCAACGCCACAGCCTAACTGAGTATTGTTGCTGACCATGTCCATCCCTTTATGACCACAATGTACCCAACATCTGATGGCTACTTTCAGCAGGATAATGCGCCATGTCATAAAGCTGGAATCATCTCAGACTGGTGTCTTGAACATGACAATGAGTTCACTGTACTCAAATGGCCTCCACAGTCACCAGATCTCAATCCAATAGAGCATCTTTGGGATGTGGTGGAATGGGAGATTCGCATCATGGATGTGCAGCCGACAAATCTGCGGCAACTGTGTGATGCCATCATTTCAATATGGACCAAAATCTCTGAGGAATGCTTCCAGCACCTTGTTGAATCTATGCCACGAAGAATTGAGGCAGTTCTGAAGGCAAAAGGGGGTCCAACCCGTTACTAGCATGGTGTACCTAATAAAGTGGCCGGTGAGTGTATATATATATATATATATATATATATATATATATATATATATATACACACAACAGAATTCACAATTCACAGTAGGTGAATATCACAGCTTTTACTTTACTTTCTTGTACAATGACCTCTGCACAGGTCCCAGAGCATGCCTAGAAAACTCCCATAGAAGTCAATGAGGTCCCCTCCTGACCATTGTGTCTATGGCCCATGGTGGCTGCTGTATATCATTTCTGTAAATGCTATTAAGAACAGCTGAGGCAAGATGGCTGCCCCCCACTATCATGTTTATAACTTAGAATTAGAAAAAAGGACGTGTTGCTATCTGGTTTTACCATAAAACATCTGACATAAAAAAAAAAATTGGTGACACATTCCCTTTAAATTTTATTATATTCATCCTGCTAACATAATTTTATAGCTGCATCTACAAAGATTTTAATGTTGACTTTACGTTTTTTCCTAACCCTGATGGCATCTCTCCATTTTAGCAAACTCAGCTTGATTTTAGTTACCATAGCAGAAGGCAGGAATGGTGGTTCTGCTTTTTTCCTGGCCTTGATTCATAAAGAAACCCACAAGCAAACATATTTTTAGCATAAATAAGACAGTGTGTCTCGCCAGTTAAAACAATTTCTACATGAATGTAATGATTTAGCAGTGCCAGTTAAGAAACCTCACCAATATTAAGGTTGCAGGCACAGCTCATGGAAAATGGAGGCAGCAAAGTGTATTGAGCAGAATATCCCGGATTACGGGCAGAAGCCACTTGATGGTCTCACATTATGAAAATAAGCAGCTGCTTGGCCCAGGAAGGGTCCTGGGGTGTTAGACGGGATCGTGCTGTTTGCACTCTGTACTTCAGACATGTGTCCTGTGTTTATTGGCACTGACTCTACTCGATCTGTGAATATGTTTATTATCTGTATCTGAGCCATGTATAAGAACACGTGCTTAGTTTGCTCTAACTTTTAAGGACACAAGATTTTATTATGGCCTTAAATGTCTTTGTGTAGGAAAACCCTATGAAGGTGTCAGAGTGTTCTTTATTCTCAGAATTGGTGGTGGTCCCAATCATTGGTGCCCCCAATGGTCATTGTACTATGGCATATCCTAGGAATATACCATTACTTGCCATGGTGTGAAACTCCCTTTAAAGTACATAGTACATGTATGTCACTGAGTTGTCTAATTATTAACCCCTTCTCGACTGCCCCCTGACTATATACGTCCTATCTGCACATACCCTGTACAGATAACATATATATATATATATATATAAACGGTCAGGCAGCCCTTTAATCCCAGCGGTGTACAGCGCTGGGATTAATAATCCTGCTCATGCAATCTAGCAGGGGCAGATCGGGTCCTGGGTGTGAGACACAGCGGGAACCTGAAGAGAAAACAGGAGCAGTTTATTACCGCTTCTGCCTTCTCCTGTACCAGCAGAAGATCGCTGCAGTAGTGCAGGGAGGGAGAGCAGAAAGCAGCCGAGCCGCTCCCTCTATTTGTCACGTGACCGCCGGGTGTCTCAGGGCAGAAGCAGAGTTGCAGGGTCTGAGGTGACCCTGATCAACTCTGCCTGTGGGTGCTGCCCCCACAGGGGGCTGTATTCCCCTGTAACTGGGGAATGTAAAAAAAAAAAATTTAAAATGCAGTCGCTAACAGAAGCTATCACCATAGTTGCACTCAGTTCACTCAAACCTATACATGTTACATATCAAAACAAATCACAAAATAGGGAACCCATTGTCAGTTTTAATATTTAAGAAATAAAAAGCTATAATTAGAAAAAAATGACTTTTTAATAAGAATTTATGGGTTTCCCCAAATAAAACCTAAAAAAATCTCTAAAAAAACATGGTAAAAGAAAGTCCTAAGTGTCATGTAAAAAACATTGCAAAACTTATTTTAGTAGTCAAACAAATAGAAAAGTTAGGGTCACTAAACCACCACGTGTGCAAAATCACGAAAAAATTGCCTGGACATTCAGGCCTTTTTTAGGCCCGGCCATGGAAGGGTTAAACGTGTTATCCAAATATTTGTTAGGGCTCATGCACATGTTATTTCTGTGTGCCCCGGTCTGTATGAAGGGGATCCGGACTGCCCTATTGATCTGCAATAAAGATCACTACACAAGTAAATTCAGGGTAAGTAAATCCCTCCCCAGGAATGGCACAAAACTCCCAGTACTCTCCATTTTCAGCCTGAGACGGCCCGAATTTTCCTGGACTGTTTGTGAAAATTAGGGACAAGCTTAGCAAATCTGGGACTGTTGGCAAATGTGATCTGGGGGATTTAGACGCCAGTCTTATTTCATGTCATGCCGGCCTCTACTTAACTAAGGCACTGGCCGGGCGACTTATGTAAATGTACGCCAGCTCCTTTGCTGGGTCAGTATGATTACGATACCCCATATGTATAGATTTTATGTCTAAATAGTGTAAAAATAAATTTAAAGGCATTTTCCGGGAGTTAACTACTGTTGACCTATCCTCCTGTGAGCGCCGAGGCCTTCTCTCAGCTTTTTCTAGGCCAGTGATTAGAGATGAGCGAGCACTAAAATGCTCGGGTGCTCGTTATTCGAGTCGAACTTTTCCCGATGCTCGGGTGCTCGTTTCGAATAACGAACCCCATTGAAGTCAATGGGACACTCGAGCATTTTTGCGGGGGACCAAGGCTCTGCCTAGGGAAGGCTGGGTGAAAACCTGGAAACCTCAGAAAATGATGGAAACACCACGGAAAAGGACAGGAAACAGCAGGGGCAGCATGCACGGATGCCTCTGAGGCTGCCTAATCCCACCATTACCCCAAATTCTCAGGCAACAGCCTGGTGGTTATCCTCATGGCAATTGTGCTCACCCAGACCAAGAAAGGCGATGCAAATACCCATCACATGTTAGGGAAGCACCCAACTAGGTGCAACGAAGGTCCATCACCGCCTGCAGTTGACACCACTGCTCATGCTGGCACTACAGCTGAAATCAAGTTTAGTATCTGTTCTTATCAGTTGCTGTGGCTGCTGGTGGTATAGTGGTGAGCATAGCTGCTTCCCAAGCAGTTGATCCGGGTTCGATTCCCGTCTATCGCAGAAGGCAATTAAAAATCAGTACAATATCTAATATGTCCCCCTACCCGGGTAAATTGTTTGGAGAGAGGGCCTGTAGGTGGGGGGGGGAGGAGGTTTCGGTGGAAGAGCCACAGGAGTGCCCCCTGGGCTAGCGTGTGTGGTGGTTACAACAGCCGGAATGGATTTTGAAAAACTGTTGCATCAACCGGTGCGGTATCGATTCTTCTCAGTTTAATACCGTATACGTCCCCTATCTTGGGACCGTATATTTTATGGATTTTTCGACCACGGAAAACGGAAAAAGGGGAGTGTCTTTCCCACTGCAGCTAAGGGGACGTGTCCATGCTCTGCCTATCACAGGTCAGGAGGGAAATAAGAGAAGAACCAAAAAAAATCAGTACAATATCTAATACGTCCCCTATCCGGGTAAATTGTTTGTAGAGAGGGCCTGTAGGTGTGGGGCAGGCTGGGGGGAAGGAGGTTTCGCTGGAAGAGCCAGAGGAGTGCCCCCTGGGCTAGCGTGTGTGGTGGTGACAACAGCCGGGTGTAGTTAGAATGACGACGCAGGACCCCAGCTTAAAAATTTAGCATTAACCGGTACAGTCGTAAATTATGAGATTGATCAAGTGTGGTATGTCTTCTATGTATACTACTCAGTTTAATACCGTATATAGCAGCTATCCGGAAAAATAGTTTGTAGAGAGAGAGAGAAAGATAGGACAAAGAAGTAAATTGTTCGGAGAGAGGGCCTGTAGGTGGGGTGGCAGGCTGGGGGGAAGGAGGTTTCGCTGGAAGAGCCAGAGGAGTGCCCCCTGGGCTAGCGTGTGTGGTGGTGACAACAGACGGAATGCATTTGGAAAAACTCTAGCATCAGCCGGTGCGGTATCGATTCTTCTCAGTTTAATACCGTTTACGTCCCCTATCTTGGGACCTTATATTTTATGGATTTTTCAACCATGGAAAACGGAAAAAGAGCTTGCTCTGGCCAGGGGAGTGTCTTTCCCACTGCAGCTAAGGGGACATGTCCATGCTCTGCCTATCACAGGTCAAGAGGCAAATAAAAGAAGAACCAAACAAAAATCTGTACAATATCTAAGACGTCCCCTATCCGGGTAAATTGTTTGTAGAGAGGGCCTGTAGGTGGGGTGGCAGGCTGGGGGGAAGGAGGTTTCGCTGGAACAGCCAGAGGAGTGCCCCCTGGGCTAGCGTGTGTGGTGGTGACAACAGCCGGGTGTAGTTAGAATGACGACGCAGGACCCCAACTTAAAAATTTAGCATCAACCGGTACAATTGTCAATTATGAGCTACATCAAGTGTGGCATGACTTTTAAATGGATATTGCATGTGGTCACGTACTCCCTGGAACCCCATAGTCACCCCTTCCCTGATGTGCTAGCCCAGAACATTCTCTGCCCCAATTCGCAAGACCTTTTACTGTTTCCGTGTGCTGACAGTGGGGATTTACCAGTGTTGTCTGAGGAGGTGGTGGACAATGGCGAGACACAGGTGTCAGGGGGTGAGGTAGTTGTATGGGAAGCAAGTTACAGTGGGGACTCCTTGGGGGGACTTTCTCATGATGGGACAGATTCAACTTGGGTGGATCAGGCACAGGAACAGATCAATTTTTTTTTTGTGTTTATTTAACTTTTATTTATCAAAAATAACCAGAGATATTTATTCGTTATCTTCTCTGCGCAGTCTGGCGTTGGGGTTCGTCACTTTGATGGCGAGCTGTGCCGCTCTCTCCACAATGGTCTTTAGGTTCTTAGATGGACACGTTGTCGGCGATTTCAGCACAGAAGGACTTGTTGCTCATCAACAGAACCTGGACCTCCTTGACATTGTGGACCAGGAATTTGCGGGTGGACCAGGAATTTGCGGAATCCTGTTGGCAGCATGTGTTTGGTCTTCTACTTGCTACCGTATCCAATGTTGGGCAATATACATACGCAGGTAATATTATTTTTCACACCTATCCCAAAAATAAAATTTACGCAGTTTGCGCAAATAAAACTGGAAACTGGAACTGGAGAGAGGGCCTGTAGGTGGACCTCTGGAAAAATTGTTTGGAGAGAGGGCCTGTAGGTGGACCTCCGGAAAAATTGTTTGGAGAGAGGGCCTGTAGGTGGACCTCCGGAAAAATTGTTTGGAGAGAGGGCCTGTAGGTGGACCTCCGGAAAAATTGTTTGGAGAGAGGGCCTGTAGGTGGGGGGCAGGCTGGGGGGAAGGAGGTTGAGCTGGAAGAGCCAGGGGAGTGCCCCCTGGGGCTAGCGTGTGTGGTGGTGACAACAGCCGGATGTAGTTAGAATGACGACGCAGGACCCCAACTTAAAAATTTAGCATCAACCGGTACAATTGTCAATTATGAGCTACATCAAGTGTGGCATGCCTTCCCCTGGATCAACTTGTAGGAAAACAGGCTGAACTGGATGGACAGATGTCTTTTTTCGGCCTTACAAACTATGTTACTATGTTACTATGTTACTTTTAAATGGATATTGCATGTGGTCACGTACTCCCTGGAACCCCATAGTCACCCCTTCCCTGATGTGCTAGCCCAGAATATTCTCTGCCCTAATTCGCAAGACCTTTTGCTGTTTCCGTGTGCTGACAGTGGGGATTTACCAGTGTTGTCTGAGGAGGTGGTGGACAATGGCGAGACACAGGTGTCGGGGGGTGAGGTAGTCCAAACAATTTTTCCGGAGTTCCACCTACAGGCCCTCTCTCCAAACAATTTTTCCGGAGGTCCACCTACAGGCCCTCTGTCCAAACAATTTTTCCGGAGTTCCACCTACAGGCCCTCTCTCCAAACAATTTTTCCGGAGGTCCACCTACAGGCCCTCTCTTCAAACAATTTTTCTGGCGGTCCACCTACAGGCCCTCTCTCCAAACAATTTTTCCGGAGTTCCACCTACAGGCCCTCTGTCCAAACAATTTTTCCGGAGTTCCACCTACAGGCCCTCTCTCTAATTCCAGTTTCCAGTTTTATTTGCGCAAACTGCATACATTTTTATTTTTGGGATAGGTGTGAGTTACAGTGGAAGCAAGTTACAGTGGGGACTCCTTGGGGGGGAATTTCTCATGATGGGACAGATTCAACTTGGGTGGATCAGGCAAAGGAACAGATGACTTTTTTGGGGGGTTTAATTAACTTTTATTTAGCAAAAATAACCACAGAGATATTTATTCGTTATCTTCTCTGCGCAGTCTGGCGTTGGGGTTCGTCACTTTGATGGCGAGCTGTGCCGCTCTCTCCACAATGGTCTGTAGGTTCTTAGATGGAGACTTTGTCGGCGATTTCAGTACAGAAGGACTTGTTGCTCATCAACAGAACCTCGACCTCCTTGACATTGTGGACAAGGAATTTGCAGGTGGACCAGGAATTTGCGGAACCCTGTGGGCAGCATGTGTTTGGTCTTCTACTTGCTACCGTATCCAATGTTGGGCAATATAGATTCGCAAGTAATATTATTTTTCACACCTATCCCAAAAATAAAAATGTATGCAGTTTGCGCAAATAAAACTGGAAACTGGAATTGGAGAGAGGGCCTGTAGGTGGACCTCCGGAAAAATTGTTTAGAGAGAGGGCCTGTAGGTGGAACTCCGGAAAAATTGTTTGGACAGAGGGCCTGTAGGTGGAACTCCGGAAAAATTGTTTGGAGAGAGGGCCTGTAGGTGGACCTCCGGAAAAATTGTTTGAAGAGAGGGCCTGTAGGTGGACCTCCGGAAAAATTGTTTGGAGAGAGGGCCTGTAGGTGGAACTCCGGAAAAATTGTTTGGACAGAGGGCCTGTAGGTGGACCTCCGGAAAAATTGTTTGGAGAGAGGGCCTGTAGGTGGAACTCCGGAAAAATTGTTTGGACAGAGGGCCTGTAGGTGGAACTCCGGAAAAATTGTTTGGAGAGAGGGCCTGTAGGTGGACCTCCGGAAAAATTGTTTGAAGAGAGGGCCTTGTTCAGCTTTGTTCATTTTAATAAGCGTCAGCCTGTCAGCGCTGTCAGTTGACAGGCGTGTACGCTTATCGGTGATGACGCCACCAGCTGCACTGAATACCCGCTCTGACAGCACGCTAGCGGCAGGGCAGGCCAGCACCTCCAAGGCGTACAGCGCCAGTTCAGGCCACGTGTCCAGCTTTGAAACCCAGTAGTTGTATGGAGCAGAGTGATCACTACGGACGTTGGTATGGTCAGCTAGGTACTCCCTCACCATCTTTCTGTACAGCTCCCCCCTACTCTGCCTAGACTGGGGACAGGTGACAGTGTCTTGCTGGGGTGACATAAAAGTGGCAAAGGCCTTGGAGAGCGTTCCCCTGCCAGTGCTGGACAAGCTGCCTGCTCGCCTCCTCTCCCCCGCTACTTGGCCCACAGAACCATGCCCTCTGCCGCTAGTGGCGTCAGATGGGAAGAATTGTTTCAGCTTGTGCACCAGGGCCTGTTGATATCTATTCACTCTCATACTCCTTTCCTCTGCAGGGATGAGAGTGGAAAGGTTCTGCTTGTACCGTGGGTCCAGGAGAGTGAACACCCAGTAATCGGTGTTTGAAAAAATTCTTCTAACGCGAGGGTCATGGGATAGGCAGCCTAACATGAAGTCTGCCATGTGCGCCAGAGTCCCAACATGTAAGAATTCCCTCTCCTCACTGGCCTGACTCTCCATTTCCTCCTCCTCCTCCTCCAAGTCCTCCTCTTCAGCCCATACACGCTCAAGAGTTAAGGACTGAGCACTGGTACCCTCTACTGTCTCGCCGACATTCTCCTCCTCTTCCTCCTCATCCTCATCCCCCTCCTCCGATACGCGCTGAGAAACAGACCGGAGGGTGCTCTGGCTATCAAGCGACGTATCTTCCTCCACCGTCTCTTGTGACAAGCGCAAAGCATCCGACTTGATGCTGAGCAGTGAGTTTTTCAACAGGCAAAGCAGCGGGATGGTGAGGCTGATAATGGCGGCATCGCCGCTGACCATCTGTGTTGACTCCTCAAAGTTGCTCAACACCTGGCAGATATCAGACATCCACGTCCACTCCTCATTGTAGACTTGAGGAATCTGAGAGACCTGACTACCAGTTCTGGTGGAAGATGACATCTGGCAGTCTACAATCGCTCTGCGCTGCTGGTAAACTCTGGATTACATGTTTAATGTGGAATTCCATCTCGTGGGCACGTCGCACAACGGTCGGTGAGCGGGCAGTTGTAGGCGGCGCTGTGCTGCCCTGTGCGCACCTTGGTGAGCAAATCAGACAGATTGGGGTATGTCTTGAGGAACCGCTGAACTATTAGATTGAACACGTGGGCCAGGCATGGCACATGTGTCAGTCTGCCGAGTTGCAGAGCCGCCACCAGGTTACGCCCGTTGTCACACACAATTATGCCTGGCTTGAGGTTCAGCGGTGCCAGCCACACATCGGTCTGCGCCATGATGCCCTGTAAAAGCTCTTGGGCGGTGTGCCTTTTGTCACCTAAGCTCAGCAGTTTGAGCACCGCCTGCTGGCGCTTACCCATGGCACTGCTGCTGCGCCTAGAGCTACCGACTGAAGGCGCCGTGCCCACGGATGGTAATTCGGTGGAGGAGGAGGAGGGGTCGGAGGAGGAGGAGGCATAGTACGTCTGAGAGACCGTGACCAAGGTAGGCCCCGCAATCCTCGGTGTGGGCAGTACATGAGCGGCCCCAGGGTCATTCTCGGTCCCAGCCTCCACCAAGTTAACCCAATGTGCCGTCAGTGAGATATAGTGTCCCTGCCCGGCAGCACTTGTCCACGTGTCCGTGGTTAGGTGGACCTTCTCAGAAACAGCGTTGGTCAGGGCACGGATGATGTTCTGTGACACGTGCTGGTGTAGGGCTGGGACGGCACATCGGGAAAAATAGTGGCGGCTGGGGACCGAATACCGAGGGGCAGCCGCCGCCATGAGATTGCGAAAGGCCTCGGTCTCTACCAGCCTATAGGGCAGCATCTCCAGGCTCAGCAATTTGGAGATATGGACGTTGAGGGCTTGGGCATGTGGGTGGGTGGAACTGTATTTCCTCTTGCGCTCCAGCGTCTGCTGTAAAGACAGCTGAACGCTGCGCTGGGACACATTGGTGGACGCTGTGGAGGATCGTGGAGGCGAAGGTGTGGTTTTCTGGCGGGAGGCGCTCGTGCCGGGGTCCTGGGCAGGGGGTTGACTAGCAGAGGCAGCGAGTGACGCAGGGGGTTGACTAGCAGAGGCAGCGAGTGACACAGGGGAAGGAGCAGTGGTGTGACCCGCAGGAGGTGGTGAATGGCCTTGGTTCCATTGAGTGGGGTGTTTAGCACTCATATGCCTGCGCATGCTGGTGGTGGTTAGGCTAGTAGTGGTGGCACCCCTGCTGATCCTGGTGTGGCACAGGTTGCACACCACAGTCCGTCGGTCATCCTCACTTTCTTTAAAGAACCTCCAGACTTGCGAACATCTAGGCCTCGCCACGGGAGCTTCACTACGTGAAACAGTTGCTGATGATGCACCAGCTCTGGCCCTGCTTCTCCCTCTGGCCACACCACTGCCTCTTACAACCTGTTCTGGTGCAGCACTCGCCTCCGCCTCAGAAGCACTGTCTTCACTCGGCATATCAACCCAGCTTGGGTGAGTCACCTCGTCATCCTCCGATTCCTCAGTCTGCTCCCCCCTCGGAATTCCTCCCCTAACAACAACTTCACCACTGTCTGACAACCGTGTCTCCTCATCGTCCGACACCTCTTTACGAACTTCTTCCACTAACTCAACATTGTCATCATCATCATCATCATCACCCACAGACTGCAACAGTTGGAAAACTTGGGCATCGGGAACGAGGTCAGCAGCAACCTGAGAAGTGGTTTGTGACTCTGGGAAGGGTCCAGAAAACAGTTCCTGAGAGTATGCCGGATCGCATTCCAAATTTTCCTGGGAGGGGGCAGACTGGGGGGAAGGAGGTTGAGGTGGAGGAGCCAGAGGAGTGCTCCCTTGGGTAACGTGGGTGGACTGCGTGGAAGACTGACTGGTGGACAAATTACTTGAAGCATTGTCCGCAATCCACGAGATCAGCTGTTCGCACTGTTGTGGTTTCAACAGTCCTCTACCACGTGTCCCTGTAAGTTGAGACATGAAGCTAGGGAGTGTAGCTCTGCGGAATTCCCATGCTGCCTCA
Source organism: Rhinella marina (assembly GCA_900303285.1). Taxonomy (NCBI): domain Eukaryota; kingdom Metazoa; phylum Chordata; class Amphibia; order Anura; family Bufonidae; genus Rhinella; species Rhinella marina. The sequence continues at coordinate 20,823 of ONZH01024799.1, read as the reverse complement.
TCAGCAGGTACTGTCTCACCCTGCCCAGGACCACGGCCTCTGCCCCCTGCAGTAATTGAATGCCCACGCCCACGCCCTCGTCCTCCCCCCTTAGCCCTGGGGTTCAACATTTTTTGTATATAAGTGTATGATATAAAAAAAAAAATTAAACGGGCCTGGTGTACTGAAACCCACAAACTTGTTCAGTCTGGTAGAATTAAGTGACGTACAGAAAGTGTCGCCTGGACAGTATATACGGAGTGAAGCGAGTGTGCTGAACTGTGACACACAGAAAGGTTACACGCAGCTGAGTAAAATGGATTTGTACCACTGAGCTAAAACAACTGAAAAACTTATTTTTTTTTTATATTTTGTTTTTTATATTTTTTTTTAAATTTTGTTTTTTTTGGGAATGTGACGTGCAGGAACTATCGTAGAACTGACTGACACCCTGTTAACGGTGGCTATTTAGACTGCGACCCAGACAAATGTCGCACAGAGAATTTTCTGGATCAAGCTGTAGATGATATTGGTAGCAAATGACTTGGTTGTATTCTGTGACGTACAGAAAGTGTCGCCTGGACAGTATATACGGAGCGAAGCGAGTGTGCTGAACTGTGACACACAGAAAGGTTACACGCAGCTGAGTAAAATGGATTTGTACCACTGAGCTAAAACAACTGAAAAACTTATTTTTTTTTTATATTTTGTTTTTTATATTTTTTTTTAAATTTTGTTTTTTTTGGGAATGTGACGTGCAGGAACTATCGTAGAACTGACTGACACCCTGATATTTTTAAAATTATTTTTATATATTTGTAATTTTTTTTACTTTATTCATGATTTTGAAGCTCATATTTGTGTCTAGAAAACTTTTTTTTTCAATTCTGAACCCTCATTGGTCTTTTAGACCCATGATTTGTAGAGAATTGCTTATTTCTTATGAATGCAGCTTCAATACCCTGGGTCTCTTCAGAAAGGCCCAGCACATTGAAACCAATTATCTCTGGCTGCTGAGGATGCCAGCAAGAAGCCCGGAAGCGTGAGCTTGATCATGGCATCTAAAGGCTTTAATTACGATCGGTGTAATAAAGAAACCTAACAGGTTTAGCAAATTACATCAAATTTATAATTATGTGGCACAATATGTGTCTTTTCCTCAATCTCATAAACTGATGCATTTTAGGAAAACATCGGTAAATCTTCTCTAGTGTGTAATACATCATGCAAACTGTAGCTGAGTACATGAAAGTAATATTATTTAGTATGTTCTATGCTCTTGCTGCAGCCCTTATACAAGATTGCCATGCCAACCTTGTTAGAAGCCAGAGAAGGTATGTTATGCTACATACCTTCTCTTTCTCGCATCTATCCATAAGCTTTATTTACCTGATGCAGTCTTGTTGTGTTTTTTTTCTTTGGCAATGATGCCAAAAATATTGTGGTATTCACTCAATTTTCGAAAAATTGTTTTAAAAACTGCTTTATGATAGTTGTACTGTATGAATAAATACTCACATTGCACACAGTTCAAGCAGGATCTGATTATAGGTTGGGCACATTTATCCTCTACGACCTTGGGCTTCAGGGGCCCTCTACCACCCTGTTTCAAAATAGTTTATTAAATTACAATATATTTTGGCTAAAATATTATGCAATATTATACCCTGTCCCTAGCATCTGTCTGTCTCTGCTAGGGACAGGGTGACAACCAAACTAGGACCACCATGTGTCTCCACAAATGTTGATCCAGCTCTGAATTCTAGCTAGGTTTGATTGCAGAGATGAGTAATTACAGTTGCATTTTACTCTTGTTCTAGTCATGTTTAGCTGTAGGAGAAGAAGACTTGGATCTCATTCTTCTCCCACTGGTGCCAGCCACACGTCATAGATTCAGTACGGGCAGAAGGTAATTGGAATGAAAGGATAAGCGCTGAATGTTGAATTGCAGCCAGAAGCCATCAAAACACGGACAACTGTTCATAGATAGTGGAACTGACTGTCCTATTTCCACCACAACATCTGTTATCTTGGCATCTAAAATAACTGATGGCTTTGAACAGATAACATTCTTATCCTTTTACATTCACAAAGCTAAGCTTAGTTTCCAGGTCAATTTCATGGCTTCTTTTATTAGTCACTACATTCATTGTTCCTTCTTGTCAGGGAATGACACATCCATGCTAGTAACTCTGGGATCTTAAGACTCAACTCATGCCCTTGATATTTAAATTGGTCATACACACCTTCTGCTGGATCTTTAGCTAGTGAAAAGTTTTATGGAAAACAGTGTGCACATCCTGGCAGCTATACAATATGGATGCTTAGCTAGTAGTGTGTTAATGGAATCCATTGAGGTTCTGACATGAATGCTAGCTTTCTGCCAGGAATATACCACTGCATGCAGTGGTACTTTACTGTCATAAAAGTGGCATTCATGCCAGAAACCTAACAGACCTCATTATAGTGAGTGGGGATCCACCAGTCCCTGGCAGATATGGAACTCCTGTAGTCTGCTCCTCTACCAGAACAGACTACTGGAATACTGCAGGACAGATGTCAACCTAGCCTAAGGGTATAGATTTACATTCAGATTTCTTGATGCAGTTTTTAAAGCCTAAGCCAGGAGTGAATTACGAAAAGAGGAAAGCTAGTATCTGTCCTTCACATTTTCTTTCATTTAATGGGCCACTCAGGGGCGTAGCTAAAGGCTCATGGGCCCTGGTGCAAAAGTTCAGCTTAGGCCCGCCTTCCCTCAGTGCTTTGTGGCCAGGGGCAGGGGAGCACATACTCTTTGGGCTTCCTGAGGCAAAAATTGAAATGGCACCCCCCCATGCCAAATTCTTGACCTAACCCCTTCTCTCCAGCCAGAGTTGTAACTTGACAACATTACCTTTCTATAATACTGGAGCCTTCTTGCATACCTCCCAAGTGTCCCTCTTTTGGAGGGACAGTCCCTCTTTTTGACCCAAGTCCCTCTGTCCCTCTTTTATGCTTAAATGTCCCTCTTTTTGACCTGGAGGATTAATGCATAAATGTGCATTAATAAATTTACTAAATGTTCTTAACTAAAGTGTCTGTATGGTTTCTACCTATAAATTAGACCAAAACTTCATTATTTGGTGCAATTTGGACCTTAAACTATCTATAATCTGATGATTTATGTGCTAATATTTATATGGACAATGACACGCAAGAAAAAATTGCCGCAAGGGCTCTAGTAATTATGCTTTGGGTGGAGTTAGAGGTGTGGCCTAGCATGACAAAACTGCCGTGATGCGCGCCGCACACTTTGTCCCTCTTTGCAATTTTCAAAAGTTGGGAGGTATGCTTCTTGTGTGGCACCAGGGTCTTTCGGCCCCCTCAGGCTCCTGAGCCGGTAGCAACTGCTACCTCTGCACCCCCTATGGCTACGCCCCTGGGGCCACTCCTGATTTTGTCTTCCAAAAGTGCCTCAAGAATCTTTAATGTGTGACTGTTCCCTAAGGGTGTGCATGCACCTTCATATACACCTTATATACTTAACAAAAAAGTGTGAAACAACTGAAAATATGTCTTATATTCTAGGTTCTTCAAAGTAGCCACCTTTTGCTTTGATTACTGCTTTGCACACTCTTGGCATTCTCTTGATGAGCTTCAAGAGGTAGTCACCTGAAATGGTTTTCACTCCACAGTTGTGCCCTGTCAGGTTTAATAAGTGGGATTTCTTGCCTTATAAATGGGGTTGGGACCATGAGTTGTGTTGGGCAGAAGTCAGGTGGATACACAGCTGATAGTCCTACTGAATAGACTGTTAGAATTTGTATTATGGCAAGAAAAAAGCAGCTAAGTAAAAAAAAAAAACGAGTGGCCATCATTACTTTAAGAAATTAAGGTCAGTCAGTCCAAAGAATTGGGAAAACTTTGAAAGTGTCCCCAAGGGCAGTCGCAAAAACCATCAAGCGCTACAAAGAAACTGGCTCACATGAGGACCGCCCCAGGAAAGGAAGACCAAGAGTCACCTCTGCTGCGGAGGATAAGTTCATCCGAGTCACCAGCCTCAGAAATCGCAGGTTAACAGCAGCTCAGATTAGAGACCAGGTTAATGCCACACAGAGTTCTAGCAGCAGACACATCTCTACAACAACTGTTAAGAGGAGACTGTGTGCAGCATGCTTTCATGGTAAAATAGCTGCTAGGAAACCACTGCTAAGGACAGGCAACAAGCAGAAGAGATTTATTTGGGCTAAAGAACACAAGGAATGGACATTAGACCAGTGGAAATCTGTGCTTTGGTCTGATGAGTCCAAATTTGAGATCTTTGGTTCCAACCACCGTGTCTTTGTGCGACGCAGAAAAGGTAAACGGATGGACTCTACATGCCTGGTTCCCACCGTGAAGCATGGAGGAGGAGGTGTGATGGTGTGGGGGGTGCTTTGCTGGCGACACCGTTGGGGATTTATTCAAAATTGAAGGCATACTGAACCAGTATGGCTACCACAGCATCTTGCAGCGGCATGCTATTCCATCCGGTTTGCGTTTAGTTGGACCATCATTTATTTATCAACAGGGCAATGACCCCAAACACACCTCCAGGCTGTGTAAGGGCTATTTGACCAAGAAGGAGAGTGATGGGGTGCTATGCCAGATGACCTGGCCTCCACAGTCACCAGATCTGAACCCAATCGAGATGGTTTGGGGTGAGCTGGACCGCAGAGTGAAGGAAAAAGGGCCAACAAGTGCTAAGCATCTCTGGGAACTCCTTCAAGACTGTTGGAATACCATTTCAGGTGACTACCTCTTGAAGCTCATCAACAGAATGCCAAGAGTGTGCAAAGCAGTGATCAAAGCAAAAGGTGGCTACTTTGAAGAACCTAGAATATAAGACATATTTTCAGTTGTTTCACACTTTTTTGTTAAGTATATAATTCCACATGTGTTAATTCATAGTTTTGATGCCTTCAGTGTGAATCTACAATTTTCATAGTCATAAAAATACAGAAAACTCTTTGAATGAGAAGGTGTGTCCAAACTTTTGGTCTGTACTGTACATACAACCTCACTTCATAGTGTGACTGTATTTTTATCAGTTTAGTTTTTGAATTGCATTCATGGACCAGTATGTTCAAGATCAACCAAGCAACATGTTCCTCTCAGCATCTAGGACAGTGCTATGGTACTAAAAATACTTAGGGCGCTCATACCAGCTACCTGGCGACCTTTTCTCTATAAAGCAGAATGTATAAACTGTAAATTTAACACAACACTTCTCAAAATCATCCAGATAATAACTAGGCACATTGCTCTCCATACACAGTACATGCTGCAAAGGTCCATCTGAGCAGTCAGGCTGGACAATTTATTAGAAGAATGACCTATCATTTGTTTGAGCTGGATCTGGCACTGCTGAAGTAATGGCCATAATTATGTCTATTATAGGTCTTCTGAAATATCAGTCAGAATTCAGAAGGCAAGTGAACCAGATTAACCCTTAGAAATTACTCTTTTCCTGTTTCTACTGAGTTCCTGCAGCTGGGAGGTGTGACCCCTATAAATTTTGAAGAAGGATTACAAGGTTTTATAGACTGCAGGGGCATAAGTGCCACGGTTATGCCATTGCCTGGTAAAGGGATACAATTGTTTCCTGTAAATCCACATTTTCAGAGAGAAATGTAAGATGCCATAAGGCAACAGTCTGGTTGGATATGAACTTTAGACATGATGTCAAGGCTGAGTAGCTATATGCTGTTAGCTCCCGTGATCCTGGAGCTAATCATGGTGACAGATGTACCCTTGTCTTTCAGATTACTACTTCCCTCCAGTGGCAATATGAGGGGAGTCCAAGATTGTGCTGACGACAGTAATACAGTAGATGTCAATACAGTGTAAGTGAATGGAGCTGATGGGCCATAGCACTCACAGAGTGCCCACCTCTTCTAAAAGCCTCTTCTAAAAGCTGATTATGTGAGTTGGGCCGCCGCCTATATGATATTGATGACCTATCCCCAGAGAGACTTATATTAACTTTTATGCCAGTTTTTGTTACTTTTATTTAACTCAGAATAAAAGGCTACACTAGAATTAATACTGTATAATCATATGATAATAAAAATAATAATCTAATATATAAAGCTGAGTGTATGTGTGTGTGTATGTCCGCTAAAGGAATCCGCACCGCTGCAGCTACAATCACAAAATTTGGCACACATGTACATCAAGTGTTCGGGAAGGTTTTAGAACAGTTTTCAGCTCTCCAGGACTTACCGTTCCTGAGATATTCCCAAAAAAATGCATTAGCCAATAGTAGCCTGGTCACATGACCCTTACCAGCCAATAGAAGCTCACAGGCACACACCAGGTTTCTATGACAACCTACCCAGTTCACTGCTGTAGGTCTGCACAGGCAGAGCACTGTGGATGACAATGGTAAAGGGGTATTCCGGTTACCATAACTATAACTTATGTTTTAGACTAACTCATCATCAGCCATTACCTCATATAATGTAAATTTCACATATTTACCGTTCAGTAATAAAAGATGTTTTCTTCCACTGCTACCCACCTTCCTCCTAAATTACTATGGCATCGACCTGTAATTCAGGCCACCGTCAAAAGAATGACTTAAAAGCACCACCCCCAGATTCCACTAAGTCACGCCCCTGACTCAGTCAGGCCACGCCCCTTCCATGCCACATTTGACCGGGATTAAAAATATAGGTAAAAATCACCTTCTGTCAGCTGCAGGGGTGGGGGGAGGGTGACTTTCTCCCTGCAGCTCATGCTCAGACTGCACAGTGCTGCTGCTGAGAGTGAGCTGTTCAAAAGGACATCCCTGTGTCCATCCAGGCCCTGCGCATGACAGATGACAGGGAGTCTGAAAGCCAGACTATCCAGCCTAAAACAAGACCTCTGGCCACCCTAGGGGCAGGCTGATGTTAGCCAGATGTCCGGCTTTAGGCTGGACAGTCCAGTTTTTTGGCTACCTGTTCTCCGTCTGACGCAGTGCCTGGACAGACACAGGGATGTCCACCCTTTCAGTAGCTCACACTCAGACAGCTTCTCCTCCGTGTCTTCACGGACCCCAGGGGGGGCATGGCCTCATGTTTAGTGGTGTGTCTTCATGGGAACTGGGGGCGCTGTTTCACGTTTGGGGGAATGGCCGGTGAGGTTTGGCTTTCTGGGGTGAAGACAGTGGCCACTCTAGTTGCTGTGGAGGTCACTGTTAAAGGGGCGGACTGCTGTAGAGGTCACTGTTAAAGGGGCGGGCTGCTGTAGAGGTCACTGTTAAAGGGGCGGGCAGCTGTAGAGGTCACTGCTAAAGGGGCGGGCTGCTGTAGAGGTCACTGTTAAAGGGGTGGGCTGCTGTAGAGGTCACTGTTAAAGGGGCGGGCTACTGTAGAGGTCACTGTTAAAGGGGCGGCAGCTGTAGCGGTCACTGTTAAAGGGGCGGGCTGCTGTAGAGGTCACTGTTAAAGGGGCGGGCAGCTGTAGAGGTCACTGTTAAAGGGGCGGCAGCTGTAGAGGTCACTGTTAAAGGGGAGGGCTGCTGTAGAGGTCACTGTTAAAGGGGTGGCCTGCTGTAAAGGTCACTATTAAAGGGACGGGCTGCTGTAGAGGTCAATGTTAAAGGGGTGGGCTGCTGTAGAGGTCACTGTTAAAGGGGCGGGCCGCTGTAGAGGTCACTGTTAAAGGGGCGGGCCGCTGTAGAGGTCACTGTTAAAGGGGCGGGCCGCTGTAGAGGTCACTGTTAAAGGGGCGGGCTGCTGTAGAGGTCACTGTTAAAGGGGCAGGCACTGTAGAGGCCACTCTCGATACCTTTTAACGACACACACACACACAAACAGTAAATGAAATAAATTTAATATACCCGGGCGAAGCCGGGTCCTTCAGCTAGTAATAATTATAAATGAGCAAGGTTTTCAAAAATTCAATTCGGCCACTTTTCAAGTTTGCCAAGAAATTTGATTTGTCCTGAATTAATTCATCCCGGATCACTATAAATCAGGTATACCTCCTCCTCGATGACTTTTCTAGGACATGGAGACTTTGAAGCATGAGTTGAATGAAGTATAGCCAGAAAAAGATGAGGATGGCTATCATTAAGACCTGGCTCTCCCTAAGGGTTGCAGACTGGATGGTATTGGTTGGCACAATGGCACTGGAATAATTAAGGCTTCCAGCTCAGTAATATTGAATTACATATCTTAGTTTACGGCTGATGTAGGAATAAGTAAATATAGGAATAAATAAATAAAACTGATGCAGAATAAGTTTCCCTGCACTGTCCCTTTACTCTCTCTGTACTCTCACTGCACTCTCCCTGCTCTCTCACTCTCCAATATTCTTCTATTGATCATTTTCAGAAACACAGTCCCTAGCGCAATAGTGCTTGCCACGTCTCTCCCTATGCTCAGCTCACAGGACTATGACAGACACCACGCGGGATGAGAGTTTTATACGGCTGTGACATCACAAGGGATGTATATCTGTGGGTAGGCTGGCTGCACGGCATTAAGGGTGATCTGGCGTTCCTGGGATCTCCATATGCAAAACCATGTACTTATTACGAAAGCTATAGCATTACCATATAGAGATGCATGTTTTTTCTATGCTTAGAAGCTAACATATATTACTGGTGGCTTTATAATTATATATTGTGCTTGTGCATAAAGCAGTAAAGTGTGGTGAAGCTATAGTACATGAGTATATGACATGTAGACACTAGGACACAGCTCTGCCCACAACCTGCAGTCTAGCTCTGTCAGTCAAGGGGAGTGTGCAGAGCAGGGTGTTACAAAGTAGTGCTGGTGCTGATTTGCTTATACATAAAAACACAGGTATATCTGCAGCTATTTAGTAAACGAAGTAAAGGTATTGTTTTAATCAGCATGATCAGCCCTACCAGGCAGTATGTCTAGTTTGATAGGGTTGATCCTGGTGACAGAGCCACTTTAAATATTTATAGAATTGATTTGTTTATTTTTCTCACCTCAATGGTTTTACATTATTTGTAGCTGTTTTAGGACATGGACAATACTTGATCAAACTATTTGGAAAGTTTCAGTTTCAAAGGCAGAGCCTTTAAGTAATCATTGCTTTGGCTCACATAATGGGATGTAAAAATCAGGGGAACTCCAGAGTTCCAGGAAAATAAGTTTTCTGGGCAGAACGTCATTTTGGCATAGGACATGAAAAAGGTTTACGCGAAAGTAATTCAGATACAACCATGATGTGACTAGCAGAAAGATGGAACAATGCTTTTTTAACTATTTAACCTCTTTATTCTACTAGTGCATGTTATTACAAGTACACAGTACTGAAGTTGTATCCTTCAGTTTTTTATATTTCATTTGAAGACATAATCCAACTAAAGTAAAAATAAATAAATATGGAACATTTATTTTCCAGATGAGTTCAATTATTTTAGTTAAAAAACTTTTTAACTCTCAGCTATGATGATATTTTAAATGTTGCAACGATATTCAGACTGTTCACAAGGAACTAATGACATCATCAGGATATGAACCACTCTGTACCTTGCACTTGATGTCATTTGAAAATGCATAGGCTACCTTCTCATGGATATTATTTTGTCCACACTGGAAATCACATTCTGTATTTATACCCCACATGTTTTTTCCTGCTAGTTTTGGTTCATATCTACTTCAGCATGACAGTATAACTCACTTTGTGGACAAGTCCACTTCTAACTCAAGTCCCTGTACACTCAGGAGAAAATTTTGAATACTGTAAGCCGAAAATATGTGTCAGAACCATAAAGGGTTTATACATGCTGCACCATTATTGATGCTTAATTGAAATTGCAACACCAAAGAAAACAAGCTATAAGGGTATGCAAATCGCTAAGATCTGCCGTTGATCACATTTTCAAACACCTAGCTCCAATCTGTAGCATGTGGGAAGGGCATAAAAGTCAGATTAAAACCAAAGTTTTTAGCCACATGAAACCTCAAAAATTGGATCTAGTCATGTGGGATGATAGTTCTCTGTATTCTGTTTGTTGACGTGTCAGTTGTTGCTATAATCATTGAACTGAGAAACCTTAGTTTATTTCTCCAGCTTATTGTTACCCGCCTAAGCCGATATGTCAGCACTAGAGATGAGCGAGTAGTGTTCGATCGAGCTGGTATTCGATCGAATACTACGATATTCGGCACACTCGATTTCAATCGAGTATAACGGCGATGGCGCACTTAGAATTCGTTTCCCCTCCCACCTTCCCTGGCGCTCTTTTTCCACCAATCAACATGCAGGGGGGGTATGACAGGCACGCTGAGCACGCTGGCAGCGCGAAAACAGCGTCTACATGCATTGGCTGGAAAAACCATGTGACCTCGAATATTAAAAACTCAGCTCTTCCTGCTCGTACGCATATGCTGCGTGAACTTAGTCAGGGACAGAGGCTGGAGAAGGGAGAGACAGATTTTAGCTGTTGGACAGGCAGGAGCGTGAATAAAAGCCCTTATCAGGGCTACTACAGTGGACTTCAGTGATAGCTTTACTACAATATAGACTTTACAGAGAACGGCTGCTGTATTCAGGGATAGCTGCTGGAGTAGGGACAGAGAGAGGCATTAGTGGTGTATTAGGTGCTCTGCTACATACCAAACTATATTTGGCACTACTGCTGTGTACCTTGAAATATACAATATCTAGGCCTTTTAATTGGCAACTGTACTGTGCGTTCTCTTGCTAAATAATTTCACATACCTGGTGTAAATACCCACCGTCTGTTCAGTTAGTACACGGCTGTGTACTTTGAAATATACAATATCTAGGCATTTTAATAGGCCACTGTACTGTGCGTTCTCTTGCTAAATTATCTCACATACCTGGTGTAAATACCCACCGTCTGTTCAGTTACTACACGGCTGTGTACTTTGAAATATACAATATCTAGGCATTTTAATAGGCCACTGTACTGTGCGTTCTCTTGCTAAATTATCTCACATACCTGGTGTAAATACCCACCGTCTGTTCAGTTACTACACGGCTTTGTACTTTGAAATATACAATATCTAGGCATTTTAATAGGCCACTGTACTGTGCGTTCTCTTGTTAAATTATCTCACATACCTGGTGTAAATACCCACCGTCTGTTCAGTTACTACACGGCTGTGTACTTTGAAATATACAATATCTAGGCATTTTAATAGGCCACTGTACTGTGCGTTCTCTTGTTAAATTATCTCACATACCTGGTGTAAATACCCACCGTCCGTTCAGTTACTACACGGCTTTGTACTTTGAAATATACAATATCTAGGCCATTTAATAGGCCACTGTACTGTGCGTTCTCTTGTTAAATTATCTCACATACCTGGTGTAAATACCCACCGTCTGTTCAGTTACTACACGGCTTTGTACTTTGAAATATACAATATCTAGGCCATTTAATAGGCCACTGTACTGTGCGTTTTCTTGTTAAATTATCTCACATACCTGGTGTACATACCCACCGTCTGTTCAGTTACTACACGGCTTTGTACTTTGAAATATACAATATCTAGGCATTTTAATAGGCCACTGTACTGTGCGTTCTCTTGCTAAATTATCTCACATACCTGGTGTAAATACCCACCGTCTGTTCAGTTACTACACGGCTTTGTACTTTGAAATATACAATATCTAGGCCATTTAATAGGCCACTGTACTGTGCGTTTTCTTGTTAAATTATCTCACATACCTGGTGTACATACCCACCGTCTGTTCAGTTACTACACGGCTTTGTACTTTGAAATATACAATATCTAGGCATTTTAATAGGCCACTGTACTGTGCGTTCTCTTGCTAAATTATCTCACATACCTGGTGTAAATACCCACCGTCTGTTCAGTTACTACACGGCTTTGTACTTTGAAATATACAATATCTAGGCATTTTAATAGGCCACTGTACTGTGCGTTCTCTTGTTAAATTATCTCACATACCTGGTGTAAATACCCACCGTCTGTTCAGTTACTACACGGCTTTGTACTTTGAAATATACAATATCTAGGCATTTTAATAGGCCACTGTACTGTGCGTTCTCTTGCTAAATTATCTCACATACCTGGTGTAAATACCCACCGTCTGTTCAGTTACTACACGGCTTTGTACTTTGAAATATACAATATCTAGGCATTTTAATAGGCCACTGTACTGTGCGTTCTCTTGTTAAATTATCTCACATACCTGGTGTAAATACCCACCGTCTGTTCAGTTACTACACGGCTTTGTACTTTGAAATATACAATATCTAGGCATTTTAATAGGCCACTGTACTGTGCGTTCTCTTGTTAAATTATCTCACATACCTGGTGTAAATACCCACCGTCTGTTCAGTTACTACACGGCTGTGTACTTTGAAATATACAATATCTAGGCATTTTAATAGGCCACTGTACTGTGCGTTCTCGTGTTAAATTATCTCACATACCTGGTGTAAATACCCACCGTCTGTTCAGTTACTACACGGCTTTGTACTTTGAAATATACAATATCTAGGCCATTTAATAGGCCACTGTACTGTGCGTTCTCTTGTTAAATTATCTCACATACCTGGTGTAAATACCCACCGTCTGTTCAGTTACTACACGGCTTTGTACTTTGAAATATACAATATCTAGGCCATTTAATAGGCCACTGTACTGTGCGTTTTCTTGTTAAATTATCTCACATACCTGGTGTACATACCCACCGTCTGTTCAGTTACTACACGGCTTTGTACTTTGAAATATACAATATCTAGGCCATTTTAATAGGCCACTGTACTGTGCGTTCTCTTGCTAAATTATCTCACATACCTGGTGTTAATACCCACCGTCTGTTCAGTTAGTACACGGCTGTGTACTTTGAAATATACAATATCTAGGCATTTTAATAGGCCACTGTACTGTGCGTTCTCTTGCTAAATTATCTCACATACCTGGTGTAAATACCCACCGTCTGTTCAGTTACTACACGGCTTTGTACTTTGAAATATACAATATCTAGGCATTTTAATAGGCCACTGTACTGTGCGTTCTCTTGCTAAATTATCTCACATACCTGGTGTTAATACCCACCGTCTGTTCAGTTACTACACGGCTGTGTACTTTGAAATATACAATATCTAGGCATTTTAATAGGCCACTGTACTGTGCGTTCTCTTGTTAAATTATCTCACATACCTGGTGTAAATACCCACCGTCTGTTCAGTTACTACACGGCTGTGTACTTTGAAATATACAATATCTAGGCATTTTAATAGGCCACTGTACTGTGCGTTCTCTTGTTAAATTATCTCACATACCTGGTGTAAATACCCACCGTCTGTTCAGTTACTACACGGCTTTGTACTTTGAAATATACAATATCTAGGCCATTTAATAGGCCACTGTACTGTGCGTTCTCTTGTTAAATTATCTCACATACCTGGTGTAAATACCCACCGTCTGTTCAGTTACTACACGGCTTTGTACTTTGAAATATACAATATCTAGGCCATTTAATAGGCCACTGTACTGTGCGTTTTCTTGTTAAATTATCTCACATACCTGGTGTACATACCCACCGTCTGTTCAGTTACTACACGGCTTTGTACTTTGAAATATACAATATCTAGGCATTTTAATAGGCCACTGTACTGTGCGTTCTCTTGCTAAATTATCTCACATACCTGGTGTAAATACCCACCGTCTGTTCAGTTACTACACGGCTTTGTACTTTGAAATATACAATATCTAGGCATTTTAATAGGCCACTGTACTGTGCGTTCTCTTGTTAAATTATCTCACATACCTGGTGTAAATACCCACCGTCTGTTCAGTTAGTACACGGCTGTGTACTTTGAAATATACAATATCTAGGCCTTTTAATAGGCCACTGTACTGTGCGTTCTCTTGCTAAAGTATTTCACATACCTAATTATATACCCAAATATTGTATTTGCAACAAAAAAAAAATAAAATGCGGAGGGGGGCTAGCGGAATAGGACGTGGACGTGGACGAGGACGGGGGCGCGGAAATGCTGTTGGGGGCCTTGTTGAAGCCAGTGGGGATACAATGTGTGCTGGTGAGGATCAGCCAGGATCCCGCTCATCCAGAATCCCTGCCTTTATGGGACAGTTAAGCAGGGGGCGGGTTACACCGCTGTTGAGGCCTGAGCAGGTTGAACAGGTGGTGCAATGGATAGCCGATAGCGCTTCCACACAGTTGTCCACCAGCCAGTCATCCACACAGTCTCACTCTGACCCTCCTTCCTCCACACCTGGCCAACAGAGTCATCCCACCCTTGACCCCTCCCAGGAGCTCTTTTCGGGTCCTTTTTCAGATGTGCCGGAAGAATCCCAGGAGCTAGCAGAGGAATTTGTTTGTAGTGATGCCCAAACACTGGAGTTTTCGCCATCTCCTGCTGATGTGGACCCTGAGCCAGCATCTGTTATCATGAGCGATGATGATGATGAGACGCAGTTGCCATCAAGGGAGGCTGTTGGAATGTCCAGTGGGCAGGAGGAGGAGCAGAGTGAGGAAGTGGAAGAGGAGCTGGTGGATGACGAAATGACCGACCCCACTTGGCCAGGGGTGATGTCCAGCGAGGAAAGCAGTGGAGAGGTGGTGGTCTGCGCAGCACCGAAAAAGGCAGCAAGAGGCAGAGGGATGTCCACAGGCAGAGGGATGTCCACAGGCAGAGGGATGTCCACAGGCAGAGGCATGTCCACAGGCAGAGGGATGTCCACAGGCAGAGGGATGGCCACAGGCAGAGGACAGTTCAGACAGAGAAGTGAGGCCACAGCCAGCAGGGCCGAAGCTGTTCCCGCCAGCGGCCAGTCGCGCGAAGCTCCCCCATCGAGGCCTCGTACTTCTGTGGTGTGGAGATATTTTAATGTTTGTGCGGATGACAAACTGAGCGCGGTTTGCACACTCTGCCACTCAAAACTGAGTAGGGGCTCTGAGAAGAGCAATCTGACCACCTCAGGCATGCGGCGTCACTTGGAATTCAAGCACTGGGCTGAGTGGGAGAGAGCAAACGCAATACAAACTGCGCCCGGTCTTGCTGCCACTGCCTCTTCCCCTTTGTTGTGTGCTGCCACTGCGGTCCAGACCTCCAGCCAGGACACCTCCACATCTGCCTCTGCTCTGCCTCTGCTACTTTGGGGCCTTCTCCTTCAGCCTCCCCTTCCCCCGCCTCTTCGCCTGCACCTTCACACTCCTCGTCCCAACAACTGTCCATCTCGCAGGCGTTCGACCGCAGGCGGAAGTACGCCTCGAGTCACCCCCAAGCCCAAGCCTTAAACTGCCACATCTCCAAACTGCTGGCCCTGGAGATGTTGCCGTTTAGGCTTGTGGAGACGCAGGCCTTCCGCGACCTGATGGCGGCTGCCGCACCTCGCTATTCCGTCCCTAGCCGCCACTACTTTTCCCGGAGTGCCGTCCCCGCCCTGCACCAGCACGTGTCGCGTAACATCAGGCGGGCCCTGAGGTACGCAGTCAGCGCAAAGGTCCACTTGACCACCGACTCATGGACAAGCGCTTGCGGCCAGGGACGATACATTTCTCTGACGGCACACTGGGTGAATGTAGTGGAGGCGGGGACGGGGTCGCAAACAGAGACGGCCTACCTACCACCCCCGCCCAAGATTGCCAGCATGGGTTCTGATAAACCCCCCTCCTCCTCCTCCTCCTCCTCCTCCTCCTGTGCCTTAACATCTCCCTCAGCCGCTAGCTGGAAGCGTTGCAGCACTGGCGCGGGGAGACGTCAGCAGGCGGTGCTAAAGCTCATCAGCTTGGGCGACAGGAAGCACAGCGCCCCAGAGGTGAGGGACGCCATATTGCAGCAGACGGAGATGTGGCTGTCGCCGCTGCAGCTAGGACCAGGCATGGTCGTGTGCGATAACGGCCGTAACCTGGTGGCGGCTCTGGAGCTTGCCGAACTCAATCACGTACCATGCCTGGCCCACGTTTTTAATCTGGTAGTCCAAAAATTTCTGAAGACTTACCCCAACCTGGCAGAGCTACTGGTGAAAGTGCGGCGCTTGTGCGCTCACTTTCGGAAGTCAACTGTAGCTGCTGCTAGCTTAAAAAAACTCCAGCAACGCCTCCATTTGCCTGAACATCGGCTGTTGTGCGACCTGCCGACTCGCTGGAATTCCACCTATTCCATGTTGGCCAGGGTGTGTGAGCAGCAGAGAGCATTGATGGAGTACCAGATAATGAATCCACGCGTGCCTCCAACTCAGCTCCCTCAGTTTGCCAACCACGAGTGGCCATGGATGGCAGACATATGCGATGTACTGCGTATCTTTGAGGAGTCCACCAAGAAGGTCAGCAGCGAGGACGCTATAGTGAGCGTAACCATTCCGCTCCTAGGCGTCCTTAAAGAATCGCTCATCGCAATAAGGGAGAACGCATTGCACGCAGAGGAGACGGGGGTAGGAGGAGACGCAACGGAGCTACACAGTCAGACCACACTTTTGTCTGCTTCACGGTGGCAGTTGCAGGAGGAGGAGGATGAGGAGGAGGACGACGTGGAGGTGGCTGTGGAAGAGGAGGAGGATGCTGGCGGCGAGGGTAGCAGTCAGGCTGTGTGCGTCCCATTGGTTCAGCGCGGATGGGGCGGAGAGGAGGCGGAAGAGGAAGAGGAGGAAATGGCAAGTGATCCTTCTGGTGGGGGCAGTGAGGTCATGCCTATTCAGAGTCTGGCACACATGGCTGACTTCATGCTGGGCTGCTTTTCCCGGGACACACGTGTTGTCCGGATAGTGGAGAACAAACTGTACTGGGTCTTCGCACTCCTGGACCCCCGGTATAAAGATAACGTCTCCTCTTTTATTCCGGTAGAGGAGAGGACGAATCGATTGCTGGAATACCAGAGGGAACTCGTGCAGAACATGATGGAGATTTTCCCACCCACCATCGCTGGCGGCAGAGAGGAGAGGGTCTCCCAGAGTCCCACAACATCCATCAGGCCCACAGCCACCAGGGGAACACTCTCCAAGGTGTGGGACACGTTCATGGCACCCCCTCGTGCAACTTCCATCACTGCGGGGCCCGCTATCAGCAGGAGGGACAAGTATCGGCGGATGTTGCGGGAGTACCTGGCAGACCGTAACCCTGTCCTCCCCGATCCCTCGGCGTCCTACACTTACTGGGTCTCCAAGTTGGACACGTGGCTGGAACTGTCCCTGTACGCCTTGGAGGTGCTTGCCTGCCCTGCCGCCAGCGTGCTATCAGAAAGGGTGTTCAGCGCAGCCGGGGGCATTATAACCGATAAGCGCAGCCGCCTGTCAACCGACAGTGCCGACAGGCTGACGCTAATCAAAATGAACAGCAAGTGGATTGACCCGGACTTTGCTTCTCCAACCGTGGAAAGCAGCCAAAAGTGAAGTGCCATCTGTATGAAGTGCCATTTCCTCCTCCACCTCCTCCTCTCCTCCTCCTCCTTAACCGCCGTAGAATTGCTCCGTAAATAAGAAAAATGTTTTATATATTTTATGGCTCACCTCTTGGGCCTCCAACATAATTTTTAACGGGTCTCACCTCTTGGGTCTCCACAAAAATGTTTAAACAGGTCTCACCTCTTGGGCCTCCACAAAATGTTTAACAGGTCTCACCTCTTGGGCCTCCACATAATTTTTAACAGGTCTCACCTTTTGGGCCTCCACAAAAGGTTTAAGAGGTTAACAGTGGAAAGCAGCCAAAAGTGAAGTGCCATCTGTATGAAGTGCCAATTTCCTCCTCCACTCCTCCTCCTCCTCCTCCTCCTTAACCGCCGTAGAATTGCTCGTAAATAAGAAAAATGTATATATTTATGCTCACCTCTTGGGCCTCCACATAATTTTTTAACAGGTCTCACCTCTTGGGCCTCCACAAAATGTTAAACAGGTCTCACCCTCTTGGGCCCTCCCACAAATGTTTAAACAGGTCTCACCTATGGGCCTCCACATAATTTTTAACGGGTCTCACCTCTTGGGTCTCCACAAAATGTTTTAACAGGTTCTCACCTATTGGGCCTCCACATAATTTTTAACGGGTCTCACCTCTTGGGTCTCCACAAAATGTTTAACAGGTCTCACCTCTTGGGGCCTCCAGCAAAATGTTTAACAGGTCTCACCTCTTGGGCCTCCACATAATTTTTAAC
Source organism: Rhinella marina (assembly GCA_900303285.1). Lineage (NCBI taxonomy): Eukaryota > Metazoa > Chordata > Amphibia > Anura > Bufonidae > Rhinella > Rhinella marina. The sequence continues at coordinate 2,744 of ONZH01024799.1, read as the reverse complement.
AGGTCTCACCTTTTGGGCCTCCACAAAAGGTTTAAGAGGTTTAACAGTGGAAAGCAGCCAAAAGTGAAGTGCCATCTGTATGAAGTGCCATTTCCTCCTCACCTCCTCCTCCTCCTCCTCCTTAACCGCCGTAGAATTGCTCCGTAAATAAGAAAAATGTATATATTTATGGCTCACCTCTTGGGCCTCCACAAAATTTTTAACAGGTCTCACCTCTTGGGCATCCACATAATTATACTATAAAATATTAGGCCTTATAATTGGCAACTGTACTGTGCGTTCTCTTGCAAAATTCTTTAAATACCTGGTGTTAATACCCACCGTCTGAAAAGTTAGTACACGGCTGTGTACCTTGAACTCTAAAATATTAGGCCTTATAATTGGCAACTGTACTGTGCGTTCTCTTGCAAAATTATTTCACGGCTGTGAAGGCAAAATATTGTAACCAAAAAAAAATAAAATGCGGAGGGGGGCTAGCGGAATAGGACGTGGACGAGGACGGGGGCGCGGAAATGCTGTTGGGGGCCATAGTTGCTGGGTTGAATTATCTGAGGTAAATGATTCTCCTTTAGACGACGCTTTCCCTTTGCATCGTTCTGCGATTAAACCATAAATAACTCTCTGCATATTTATACCAAATGCACCCAGTACGAAAAAAGTCATAGAAAGTTTCCAAACAGAGACTGGAAAACATCAGTAAGTTGAAAAAAAACTGTTCGCTAAAAAAAAAAAAAAAGTTAAAAATAAATTGGCAGTTGATAGTATCGAGCTATTGTCACAGAGAGACGCGATTACAACACCTTCATTTACATTCAGTACATGTCTCAAGGCATTGGGAGAATGAAAACAGGCCACGGCTGGAGTATGAAATGTACCACCGCTTTGTACTGTCCGATACTGACCCGGTCCAGGGTGATGTCCAGCGAGGAAAGCAGTGGAGAGGTGGTGGTCTGCCGCAGCACCGAAAAAGGCAGCAAGAGGCAGAGGGATGTCCACAGGCAGAGGAATGTCCACAGGCAGAGGGATGTCCACAGGCAGAGGCATGTCCACAGGCAAGAGGGATGTCCACAGGCAGAGGGATGTCCACAGGCAGAGGGATGTCCACAGGCAGAGGACAGTTCAGACAGAGAAGTGAGGCCACAGCCAGCAGGGGCCGAGCGTAACCATCCCGCTCCTATGCGTCCTTAAAGAATCCCTCATCGCAATAAGGGAGAACGCATTGCACACAGAGGAGACGGGGGCAGGAGGAGACGCAACGGAGGCTACACAGTCAGACCACACTTTTGTCTGCTTCACGGTGGCAGTTGCAGGAGGAGGAGGATGAGGAGGAGGAGGAACGACGTGGAGGTGGCTGTGGAAGAGGAGGAGGATGCTGGCGGCGAGGGTAGCAGTCAGGCTGTGCGCGTCCCATTGGTTCAGCGCGGATGGGGCGGAGAGGAGGCGGAAGAGGAAGAGGAGGAAATGGCAAGTGATCCTTCTGGTGGGGGGCAGTGAGGTCATGCCTATTCAGAGTCTGGCACACATGGCTGACTTCATGCTGGGCTGCTTTTCCCGGGACACACGTGTTGTCCGGATAGTGGAGAACAAACTGTACTGGGTCTTCGCAATCCAAGTTGGACCACGTGGCTGGAACTGTCCCTGTACGCCTTGGAGGTGCTTGCCTGCCCTGCCGCCAGCGTGCTATCAGAAAGGGTGTTCCGCGCTGCCGGGGGCATTATCACCGATAAGCGCAGCCGCCTGTCAACCGACAGTGCCGACAGCTGACGCTAATCAAAATGAACAGCAAGTGGATTGACCCGGACTTTGCTTCTCCAACGTGGAAAGCAGCCAAAAGTGAAGTGCCATGTGTATGAAGTGCCATTTTCCTCCTCCACCTCCTCCTCCTCCTCCTTAACCGCCGTAGAATTGGTCCGTAAATCAGAAAATTTTTAATATTTATGGCTCACCTCTTGGGCCTCCACAAAATGTTTAAGAGGTCTCACCTCTTGGGCCTCCACATAATTTTAAGAGGTCTCACCTCTTGGGCCTGGCGCAAAATGTTTACGAGGTCTCACTCTTGGGCCTCCACATATTTTTAAGAGGTCTCCCTTCTTGGGCCTCCACATAATTTTTAATACGTCTCACCTCTTGGGCCTCCACAAAATGTTTACAGGTTCACCTCTTGGGCCTCCACATAATTTTTAACGGGTCTCCCCTCTTTGGGCCTCACATATTTTAAGCGGGTCTCCCTCTTGGGCCTCCACCACATACATAATTTTTAAGAGGTCTCACCTCTTGGGCCTCCACACAAAAGTTTAAGAGGTCTCACCTCTTGGGCCTCCACATAAATTTTAAGAGGTCTCACTCTTGGGCCTCCACATAATTTTAAGAGGTCTCACCTCTTGGGCCTCCACAAATCTTAACAGGTCTCACCTCTTGGCCTCCACATAATTTTAAATACGTCTCACCTCTTGGGCCTCCACAAATCTTTAACAGGTCTCACCTCTTGGGCCTCCACATAATTTTTTAAGAGGTCTCACCTCTTGGGCCTCCACTAAATTTTTAAGAGGTCTCACCTCTTGGGCCTCCACATAATTTTTAAGAGGTCTCACCTCTTGGGCCTCCACATAATTTTTAACGGTCTCCCCTCTTGGGCCTCCACATAATTTTTAAAATAACGTCTCACCTCTTGGGCCTCCACAAATTTTTTAACATAATTTTTAAGAGGTCTCACCTCTTGGGCCTCCACATAATTTTTAAGAGGT
>ONZH01024798.1:0-21216 GCA_900303285.1 Rhinella marina | reverse complement strand
CCAGCCTCCACCAAGTTAACCCAATGTGCCGTCAGTGAGATATAGTGTCCCTGCTCGCCAGCACTTGTCCACGTTTCCGTGGTTAGGTGGACCTTCTCAGTAACCGCGTTGGTCAGGGCACGGATGATGTTCTCTGACACGTGCTGGTGTAGGGCTGGGACGGCACATTGTGAAAAACAGTGGCAGCTGGGAACCAAGTACCGAGGGACAGACACCGCCATTAGATTGCAGAAAGCCTCAATCTATACCAGTCTATAGCGCAGCATGTCCAGGCTCAGAAGTTTGAAAATGTGGACGTTTAGGGCTTGTGCATGTGGGTGGGTGGAATCATGTTCGCGTTTGTGCTTGCGCTCCAATGTCTGATGCAAAGACAGCTGAACGCTACGCTGGGACACATTGGTGTAGGGTGTGGAGGATCGTGGAGGTGAAGGGGTAGTTGTAGGGCGGGAGGTGCTCGTGTCGGGGTCCTGGGTGGGGGGTTGACTCGCAAAGCCAGCATGTGACACAGGGGAAGGAGCAGTGGTGTGATCCGCAGGAGGTGAACGGCCTTGGTTCCATTGAGCCGTGTGCCTGCGCATGCTGGTAGTGGTTAGGTTGGTAGTGGTGCCTTCCCTGCTGATCCTAGTGTGGCACAAGTTGCACACCACGGTCCGTCGGTCATCCTCACTTTCTTTAAAGAACCTCCAGACTTGCGAACATCTAGGCCTCGGCACTGAAGCTTCACTCCGTGAAACAGTTGCTGATCTACTTGCTCTGGCCCTGCTTCTCCCTCTGGCCACCCCACTGCCTCTTCCAACCTTTTCTGGTGCTGCACTTGCCTCCTCCTCAGAAGCAGTGTCTTGAATAGGCTTACCAACCCAGCTCGGGTCAGTCACCTCATCATCCACCAGCTCGACCTCCGATTCCTCACTCTGCTCCCCCTTCGGACTTACTGCCCTGACAACAACGTCACTGTCTGACAACTGTGTCTCATCATCTGACACCTCTTGACACACTACTTGCACAAAGTCCACACTCTCATCACCCACAGACTGAAAAACTTTGAAATTTTGGGCATCGGGACAGAGCAACTGCACAGGTTGCTGCTGAGCAGTGGTTTGTGACTCTGCAAAGCGTCCTGAAAAGAGTTCCTGGGAGTATGCCGGATCTGAATCCATATTTTACATGGGGGGGCCAGGCCGGGGGGAAGAAGGTTGAGCTGGAGGAGCCAGAGGTCTACTCCCTTGGCTAGCGTGGGTTGACTGCGTGAAAGACAGGGTGGTAGATAAATTACTGGACACATTATCCGCTATCCATGTCATAACCTGTTCGCACTTTTGAGGTTTCAATAGTGCTGAACCACATGACCCTGTAAGTTGCGAGATGAAGCTAGGGAGCGAACCTGCGGCGTTCCACTGCTCCCTCATCAGCAGGTACTGTGTCACCCTGCCCAGGACCACGGCCTCTGCCCACTACATCACTTGGACGCCCACGTCCTCATCCTCGACCCTTACCCCTGGGGTTCACCATTTTGTCTATTACCTAGACTACGGTTGGTGTACCGCAGAACACAGACTTGTTAACTGGACTGGAGTGAATGTAACTGAGAGGACACACTGATTTGCTGGACTGGAGTGAATGTAAGTGATAGCAAAACCGTTTTCACTAGACTACGGTTGGTGTACCGCAGAACACAGATTTGTTTACTGGACTGTAGTGAATGTAACTGAGAGGACACACTGATTCCCTAGACTGGAGTAAATGTAAGTGATAGCAAAACCGTATTCACTAGACTACGGTTGGTGTACCGCAAAACACAGACTTGTTCACTGGACTGGAGTGAATGTAACTGAGAGGACACTGATTCGCTGGTGTGGAGTGAATGTAAGTGATAGCAAAACCGTATTTACTAGACTACGGTTGGTGTACTACAGAACACAGACTTGTTCACTGGACTGGAGTCAATGAAACTGAGAAGACACACTGATTCCCTATAATGGAGTGAATGTAAGTGATAGCAAAACCGTATTCACTAGACTACGGTTGGCGTACCGCAGAACACAGACTTGTTCACTGGACTGGAGTGAATGTAACTGAGAGGACACACTGATTCGCTAGACTGGAGTGAATGTAAGTGATAACAAAACCGTATTCACTAGACTATGGTTGGTGTACCGCAGAACACAGACTTGTTCACAGGACTGGAGTGAATGTAACTGGGAGGACACACTGATTACCTAGACTGGAGTGAATGTAAGTGATAGCAAAACCGTATTCACTAGACTACGGTTGGTGTACCACAGAACACAGACTTGTTCACTTGACTGGAGTAAAAGTAACTGAGAGGACACTGATTTGCTGGACTGGAGTGAATGTAAGTGATAATAAAACCGTACTCACTAGACTACGGTTGGTGTACCGCAGAACACAGACTTGTTCACTGCACTGGAGTGAATGTAACTGAGAGGACACACTGATTCTCTGGACTGGAGTTACTGTAAGTGATAGCAAAAATGTATTCTCTAGACTGTTGTTGGTGTACCGCAGGACACAGACTTGTTCACTGGACTGGAGTCAATTTAACTGAGAGGACACACTGATTCCCTATAATGGAATGAATGTAAGTTATGGCAAAACTGTATTCACTAGACTACGGTTGGTGTACCGCAGAACACAGACTTGTTCACTGAACTGGAGTGAATGTAACTGAGAGGACACACTGATTCCCTAGACTGGAGTTACTGTAAGTGATAGCAAAACCGTATTCACTAGACTACGGTTGGTGTACCGCAGAACACAGACTTGTTCACTGGACTGAAGTGAATGTAACTGAGAGGACACACTGATTCCCTAGACTGAAGTTACTGTAAGTGATAGCAAAGCCGTATTCACTAGACTGCGGTTGGTGTACCGCAGAACACAGACTTGTTCACTGGACTGGAGTGAATGTAACTGAGAGGACACACTTGTTCCCTAAACTGGTGTGAATGTAAGTGATAGCAAAACCGTATTCACTAGACTACGGTTGGTGTACCACAGAACACAGACTTGTTCACTAGACTGGAGTGAATGTAACTGAGAGGACACACTGATTCCCTAGACTGGAGTGAATGTAAGTGATAGCAAAACCGTATTCACTAGACAACGGTTAGTGTACCACAGAACACAGACTTGTTCACTGTACTGGAGTGAATGTAACTGAGAGGACACACTGATTCCCTAGACTGGTGTGAATGTAAGTGATAGCAAAACTGTATTCACTAGACTGTGGTTGGTGTACCGCAGAACACAGACTTGTTCACTGAACTGGAGTGAATGTGACTGAGAGGACACACTGATTCCCTAGACTGGAGTGACTGTAAGGGATTGCAAAACCGTATTCACTAGACTACGGTTGGTGTACCGCAGAACACAGACTTGTTCACTAGACTGGAGTGAATGTAACTGAGAGGGCACACTGATTACCTAGACTGTAGTGAATGTAAGTGATAGCAAAACCGTATTCACTAGACTACGGTTGGTGTACCACAGAACACAGACTTGTTCACTGGACTGGAGTGAATGTAACTGAGAGGACACACTGATTTTCTGGATTGGAGTTAATGCAAGTGATAGCAAAACCGTATTCACTAGACTGCGGTTGGTGTACCGCAAAACACAGACTTGTTCACTGGACTGGAGTGAATATAACTGAGACGACACACTGATTCGCTGTACTGGAGTGAATGTAAGTGATAGCAAAACCGTATTCACTAGACTGTGGTTGGTGTACCGCAGGACACAGACTTGTTCACTGAACTGGAGTGAATGTAACTGAGAGGACACACTGATTCCCTAGACTGGAGTGAATGTAAGTGATAGCAAAACCGTATTCACTAGACTGCGGTTGGTGTACCACAGAACACAGACTTGTTCACTTGACTGGAGTAAAAGTAACTGAGAGGACACTGATTTGCTGGACTGGAGTGAATGTAAGTGATAACAAAACCGTACTCACTAGACTACGGTTGGTGTACCGCAGAACACAGACTTGTTCACATGACTGGAGTGAATGTAACTGGGAGGACACACTGATTCCCTAGACTGGAGTGAATGTAAGTGATAGCAAAACCGTATTCACTAGTCTTCGGTTGGTGTACCGCAGAACACAGACTTGTTCACTGGACTGTAATGAATGTAACTGAAAGGACACACTGATTCTCTGGACTGGAGTGAATGTAAGTGATAGCAATACTGTATTCACTAGACTGCGGTTGGTGTACAGCAGAACACAGACTTGTTCACTGGACTGGAGTGAATGTAACTGAGAGGACACACTGATTCCCTAGACTGGAGTGAATGTAATTGATAGCAAAACCGTACTCACTAGACTACGGTTGGTGTACCGCAGAACACAGACTTGTTCACTGGACTTGAGTAAATGTAACTAAGAGGACACACTGATTCCCTACACTGGAGTGAATATAAGTGATAGCAAAACAGTATTCACTAGACTGTGGTTGGTGTACCGCAGAACACAGACTTGTTCACTGGACTGGAGTGAATGTAACTGAGAGGACACATTGATTCCCTAGACTGGAGTGAATGTAAGTGATATCAAAACCATATTCACTAGACTACGGTTGCTGTACCGCAGAACACAGACTTGTTCACTGGACTGGAGTGAATGTAACTGAGAGGACACACTGATTCCCTATACTGGAGTGAATGTAAGTAATAGCAAAGCCGTATTCACTAGACTACGGTTGGTGTACCACAGAACACAGACTTGTTCACTTGACTGGAGTCAATGTAACTGAGAGGACACACTGATTCTCTGGACTGGAGTGAATGTAAGTGATAGCAAATCAGTATTCACTACACTGCGGTTGGTGTACCGCAGAACACAGACTTGTTCACTGGACTGAAGTGAATGTAACTGAGTGGACACACTGATTCCCTACACTGGAATGAATGTAAATGATAGCAAAACCGTATTCACAAGACCACGGTTGGTGTACCGCAGAACACAGACTTGTTCACTGGACTGGAGTGAATGTAACTGAGAGGACACATTGATTCCCTAGACTGGAGTGAATGTAAGTGATAGTAAAAATGTATTCACTAGACTACGCTTGGTGTACAGCAGAACACAGACTTGTTCACTGGACTGGAGTGAATGTAACTGAGAGGACACACTGATTCCCTAGACTGGAGTGAATGTTAGTGATAGCAAAACCGTATTCACTAGACTGTTGTGAATAGAATGGAAGAGCATGCACCAGTATTAGGCTAGCCTAAAATGTACCGCTAAAAAGCTTTGATAACTAACAGACAGCACTCATCAGTATTAGGCACGCCTAGAATATACCACTAAGGTGTTTTTTTTTTTTAAATAGAGCTTAAGTTACAATATGCGGCCAGGATAGGTGTAGCTGCACTACAGGTCCCAGCAAGCGAAGATGCTGTAGCAAAAATGAGTAAATAGAGGACTTTTGGCAATTTCTTTAGGGTCTGTGTGGACCACGTGCTGTCCCCTTTCTGCCACCAGTCGCTCTGCAAAGTGCAGCCAAGATGGCGGTAGCTGCACTACAAGTCCCAGCCAGCAGCCAGGAGGAGACAAAAAAAAGGTGGTTGTAGCCCTTAGAAGGGCTGTTGGTTTCTTGGTGGTTGATTCCTGCCTAATCAGAAACTATTTTCCCGCCCTAACACTCTCCCTGATAGACAGCAGCTCTCTCCCTAAACTCATCCAGCCTGCGTCTGATGCGAGCATCGTGGGACCAGATTCTTATATTCCCAGGTCATCTGATCTGGCCAGCCCATCACTGCTATCGACATGCAGGGGTTCCCACGGGATGCTACGAGGTCCCAAAGCCTCTCCTGCATGTTGATTGGCTGAGAAAAAGCCGGAAGAGGAAGATGCCATTTCCTCGAGTATCGCGATATGCTCGCCTGAGTATCGAGTACCTACGAGTACCCTAATGCTCGAACGAACACCAAGCTCAGCCGAGCATGTTCGCTCATCTCTAATCACCATCTTTTGCACCATAAAGAAAGTTCTAGTACTGTACATTAGTGTTTTTCATGATTAGACAGTTACAGCTAGTCATGTCAAAATATTTTAATATATGAAACACGTTAGGTTTGTATTTTCTCTGTAATTCAGGATTCAGATGGATTTATTAACACATGAACAATTAATAGTTGGAATAATAGATTTCATAAATGCATATCCTTTATAAATATTAAGATTCTTATACAACAAGACAGATACCAAACTAAGCAATTTTCACATATATAGGATGAAAGTTACACTTTATAGGTTTTTTTATTCCAAGTTAAATACTGAAAAGAATTCTGGCATGAATTGAGCTCTTATTCATATTGATCTAATGGAAAACAGATGGCCTATTTATGGAAGCTGCATATTAAAGGACATTTGCACCCTTATGATGTTCCTACTAATGGGCAAAATGAACCACTTCTAACATCTTAAGCTGTCTGCTGCATTAGATAATAGGTATGCGTAATTGCCCTTGACTGAATAACACTTGCACCTTATCTTGTTGTATCATTAATACAGAAATGCTGAAGAGTTTTTTGCTTCACTGAAAATTAGTTGAACAAAAATGTAGTTTTATTGTCTTGTGTTACTTTGTATACACACTTGTGCACAGATGACTTTTCTTTAAAAATATGCTGTTGGGTTATAAAATGAATATATATATGTATATATATATATATATATACACTCACCGGCCACTTTATTAGGTACACCTGTCCAACTGCTCGTTAACACTTAATTTCTAATCAGCCAATCACATGGCGGCAACTCAGTGCATTTAGGCATGTAGACCTGGTCAAGACAATCTCCTGCAGTTCAAACCGAGCATCAGTATGGGGAAGAAAGGTGATTTGAGTGCCTTTGAACGTGGCATGGTTGTTGGTGCCAGAAGGGCTGGTCTGCGTATTTCAGAAACTGCTGATCTACTGGGATTTTCACGCACAACCATCTCTAGGGTTTACAGAGAATGGTCCGAAAAAGAAAAAACATCCAGTGAGCGGCAGTTCTGTGGGCGGAAATGCCTTGTTGATGCCAGAGGTCAGAGGAGAATGGGCAGACTGGTTCGAGCTGATAGAAAGGCAACAGTGACTCAAATTGCCACCCGTTACAACCAAGGTAGGCAGAAGAGCATCTCTGAACGCACAGTACGTCGAACTTTGAGGCAGATGGGCTACAGCAGCAGAAGACCACACCGGGTGCCACTCCTTTCAGCTAAGAACAGGAAACTGAGGCTACAATTTGCACAAGCTCATCGAAATTGGACAGTAGAAGATTGGAAAAACGTTGCCTGGTCTGATGAGTCTCGATTTCTGCTGCGACATTCGGATGGTAGGGTCAGAATTTGGCGTCAACAACATGAAAGCATGGATCCATCCTGCCTTGTATCAACGGTTCAAGCTGGTGGTGGTGGTGTCATGGTGTGGGGAATATTTTCTTGGCACTCTTTGGGCCCCTTGGTACGCCACAGCCTACCTGAGTATTGTTGCTGACCATGTCCATCCCTTTATGACCACAATGTACCCAACATCTGATGGCTACTTTCAGCAGGATAATGCGCCATGTCATAAAGCTGGAATCATCTCAGACTGGTTTCTTGAACATGACAATGAGTTCACTGTACTCAAATGGCCTCCACAGTCACCAGATCTCAATCCAATAGAGCATCTTTGGGATGTGGTGGAACGGGAGATTCGCATCATGGATGTGCAGCCGACAAATCTGCGGCAACTGTGTGATGCCATCATGTCAATATGGACCAAAATCTCTGAGGAATGCTTCCAGCACCTTGTTGAATCTATGCCACGAAGAATTGAGGCAGTTCTGAAGGCAAAAGGGGGTCCAACCCGTTACTAGCATGGTGTACCTAATAAAGTGGCCGGTGAGTGTATATATATATATATATTTATACACACACACACACCATATTTTTTGTTTTGCATGCATGTGATGATAATACACACCTAGGTTTTAGCGGAGGAAAATAAGAAAAAAACTATTTTTCATCAGACTTCAATTCAGACCAGATCAGACCCCCATTTAAAACCTTAGATCAGACCCCCCTATCTGACCTCAGATAAGACCCCCATATCAGATCCTCAGAAAAGACCCCCATATAAAAATTCAGATCAGACCCCCATCAGATCTAGATGTCTGACCTTCATGAGACCTCAGATCAGAGCTAAAATAAATAAATTTACTTACCTCTCCTTCTCCACTGCTAGTCTGCAGGTCCGGTGGTCTCTCCTGTACTCATACTCTTTGGTCTTCTGTAGGCCTGCGCTGCATTGTGACCCGACTGCGTGCAGTGTAAGGTCATAGAGCGCGCACATAGAGCATGTCAGCCCGGATAAGTAAAGCATATAAAAGTCATACAAATGCTCTTTTATATGTTGTACCTTTAGAGAATCCTGCGATTTTCCATTTTTGGGTTTTTGTTTTTCACTCCTCGTCTTCCCACTGCCATAACTTTTTTTTTTGCCATTCACGTAGCCCTATGGGGTTTGTTTTTTGTGGGACAAGTTGTACTCTCTAATGATACCATAATATTGCATATAATGTAGAGGGTTGCAGGAAAAGGATTCCAAATGGGGTAGAATTGGAAAATAACTGCAATTCTTTTACGGTGTTCTCTTATGCAGTAAAATTGATCTGTTACCTTCATTCTCCAGATCTGTACGATTACAACTATCAGGGGCGGATTGGGAACTTAAAGTGGCCCTGGAAAAAAAACTAAAAGTGGCCCCATTATGTAGGCAGGTCCAAATTAACAGAAGGCAGGGCCAACACAAGTAGGTGGGGTCAACAATACCTTGGTGCAAACTACCATTCCAGCAGAACCAAATAGCACAGTGTAGCACAATATACTGCCTCAAAAGCTGGCCCTGGTGGCCATCAATAGCTACCGTCTTCTGTCCTCCTCCTCCAGTTGTCTACGAAGCAGGGGCTTAGCAGTTGATATGCAGGGCCACAGAAGTTGAATTCAGGAGGGCATGCGCAGTCGCCGGCTGGGTACATGGGTACCTTATTCTCATAGCATTAATTACTGTTGAGAACTCATTATATACCCGGCCAGTGGCAGAGAGGAGGACTTGGGTGGCCCCCTGGGGCATCGGCCCACCGGGAAATTTCCCTGTAGGGTCTATGGCCAATCCGCCCCTACAACTATACCACACTTGTATAGTTTTTCTTGTGTTTTAATATATAACATTTTTATATGAACGGCCATGTAGTGGGAGGGCTCATTTTCTGCAGGGCAATATGTACTTTTCAGTGATACCATTTGGAAGTGTATGACTTTTTGATCACTTTTTATTAAATTTTTTTGGGAAGTTAAAATGTAAAAAAAAGGCGTTATACCATTCACTGTATCAGATAAATATGGTTTTATTTTAATAGTGCAGGTGTTTTTGAACACTACGATGCCTATGATTTTTTTTAATTGTTTTTTTTTTTTTAATTTTGGGGAAAGGTGAGTCATTTGAATTATTCACTGTATTCCAATACAGTGCTGCCACATGCAGGCCTGTATTGGAATATACCTGTGATAGGTATCGGAGCCTGCTTGAGGCTCCAGGCTTGTGATAGGTAACCTCCGGCACTCCAGCTGTGGTAAAACTGCAACTCTCAAGATGCACACTTGCACGGCTGTTCTCAGAACTCCACAGAAATTAATGGAGCATGCTGGGAGTCGTAGTTTCACCACAGCTGGAGTGCCAGAGGTTAGTTATCACTGCTCAAGGCTATCACATGCATATAATAGCTTCCCCAATCTCAGTCGGGGGAAGGCTGTGACGGGTGCTGGAGCTGACAGCTGCTATTGTTACAAGGTCACAAAAGGGCAATACTGGGGAATTATAAATAGTGGGGGCACTGCAGGGGGCATTATAAATATTTGGGGCACTACAGGGACCATTATAAATACTGAGGGCACTACAAGCAAGCATTATAATGGTGTCATTACTACTGGAGGTACTGTAGGGGAATGATTATTATTGGGCAGAATCTGGACGAGCATTATCTTTATAGAGAGCTCTGTAGGGGAAATACTATAAATTAGGGCATTCTGGGAAAGAATTATGATTATTGGTGGGACTTTTGGGAGTGCTTTGGAGAATATCTGTATGGCACTGTTATTTCATAAGCATAGTATTTGGGGACATTGGGTAGAGATGAGTGAATCTGTTCGCTGCTTTGTATATTCGTTACGAATCCTCCTTATTTCCTACTCCGAAGCGAATCTTTTCAGATTCGCTTTGTATGAATCTTAAATGTTCTTAAGTCTTTGAACACTAATTCTACGTACGCATTTTTCTTGCCCCCCCAGCCCCCAGAAGTGGGAAAATGATGATACGCCCCCTCAAGAGCGGGAAAGTGAAAATACGCCCCCCCTCAGAAGTGGGGAAAACCAACCCGGCCCACCGGGAACTATCTCTTGCAAGTATAGGGAGTGAAGACTCTTCCCTCATTATTCCGCCCTCCTCTCCAGTTCAAGCCAGCGGTGAACAACAAGACAGCATGGCGCACCAACTTCATCCAAAGTGGGGAGAGATGTTGTGGGGTAGCGACCCAGAACCATCTGAGAGGCCTGAAGAGATCAGAGTGGCACAAGTGACCGCGAGAATCGCACAGGTACCGGAGGTGTTCGCCGTCTCGGCTGGTGCGGCGGAGGCACCTGGAGCGTCCACTCCGTTGCCCAGGAGGAGAACACCTTCCATGAGGCAGAATCCCATTGTGCCTGCAGCCATGAAAGTCCACGCCCAGACCCTATGGGAGTATAAGAAAGCAGTGGAGGACTGGGTCATCAAAGTGCTTGACCATCCGAGGCCGGGAGACCCTATGCTGGAAAGTCGCAAAGGAACCGTCATCTGGTTTTCGGTGGAGAGAGACAGTGGCTTCCTTGCAGACGGCGAGGAGTACTTTGTGTGCCGCAGGTCTGTCAAACGCCCTTACCTGCCCCAAGCCCGTCACAGCTTATATATCGGGGATCAAGTTGAATATTCCCCCATGGCGTCCCTGAAAGGCCCTTTTGCTACCCGGGTAACATTACTGTCCAAGCCCCTGGTCCCTGCATCACCAGCAGAAGTTCGGCTGGAGGACCAAGCAGCCACAGGACGTTTGCGCTGCCTACAAGAGACAGTAGATGGTACCCTCCGTTTCAGAGAGAAACCACAGCCACAACCAGAGCCTCTGATTCCAGGCTTTCCAGTGCCACCACCACCACCACCACAGTCCTTTCACCTGGGTCAGCTGACTACCCCATCCTTCACTTTCCAGCCCACAGTGATCCAACACCAGCTACCGTGGAAAATGGCATCAGCAGCAGCCCGGGGAGTTAGCGGTTCTTCCTTGACAGCAGCCTTGCCTGAACCGCTGCAGCCAGAAATCCTTACCCCTGCTGTCCCGGCAGGAAGATCCGGAAAGGTCAAGGCTCAAGTCGCAGCAGCACTCACCAGTGTGACCGGTCAAGTCCCAATTCAACCAGCAGAGGGCAGTGGAGCTCAACAACAGCAGCCAGCATGGCCTACAGGAGGCAAGAGCATCCTCTTATGTCCTTTAACAGCAGTAGCAGCGAGGAGGACTTCAGGTACCTCATCTGAGGAACCCTTCTACAGTTGGCTGACTTAAAGGACACCTCATCATGGTCTGGACCTATGGGAGCCACAACAAGGACTGCACCTGACGGATGAGAGCTAGTTGGCACATGTTTTTAATTTATCTTTTTTTTATTGCAGCCGTTTGACTCTCATCCAGATGGACATGGTTTGTCAGGACTCCCCCCATTCTGCAGAAAATTCCCAGTTACGCCTAAGCGCACCTATTTTCCTTTTTCCCCCCTTCTCAGGTTATTTGGGAGCCCCCTTTGCAAAAAGGGTTCTCTATTTGCTGCTATTTTATATTATCCATGTGGATTACATGTTACCTGTTTGGATTACAAAATTACCTCACGTGGATTACAAATGAATTTTGGACTATGTGTTCCAGTGTTATATGCCAAGCAGCCAGGAAATGAGACTCAAACGTATATCTGAGCCTATTATGCTTGCAAATGTGAAATTGATTGCACTAAAATATTTGCATAATTATGTCTTTGCAGTATTTTAGCAATAATGTTTTTACAGGTTCAGCAACGTTCAAGCACTTTGAATAGCCCATTGTGTGTATTCTTTTTCAGGTACTGCAATGTGTCCTATTACGCACTTATTGTATGGTGTTTGGTAAATTATGCACTTAGCCGGATAGCTAGCACCTTACTTTTCTAGCTCATATGGACTGCCTCTGAGGACTGTACGCCACGGCCTAGCGTCGTGCGTGCGTGCGTATGACGCAATCACGAGACAATAGTATGCTAAGGATTCGTACGCATTTTGTATGCTAATGCTTACGTATTCAGTTCAGAGGTGTACTTTTAACAACGCTTAGACTGTATGTTCGTAATTTATTCAGGAATGTTTGCAGAACATGACCAGAATAACGAATATTTTTTAACACAACTTCAACCGAATAAATTTGTATTATGAACATATATTTTTATAAATTCGTCGAATATTCTTTATATACACTCACCGGCCACTTTATTAGGTACACCATGCTAGTAACGGGTTGGACCCCCTTTTGCCTTCAGAACTGCCTCAATTCTTCGTGGCATAGATTCAACAAGGTGCTGGAAGCATTCCTCAGAGATTTTGGTCCATATTGACATGATGGCATCACACAGTTGCCGCAGATTTGTCGGCTGCACATCCATGATGCGAATCTCCCGTTCCACCACATCCCAAAGATGCTCTATTGGATTGAGATCTGGTGACTGTGGAGGCCATTTGAGTACAGTGAACTCATTGTCATGTTCAAGAAACCAGTCTGAGATGATTCCAGCTTTATGACATGGCGCATTATCCTGCTGAAAGTAGCCATCAGATGTTGGGTACATTGTGGTCATAAAGGGATGGACATGGTCAGCAACAATACTCAGGTAGGTACCAAGGGGCCCAAAGAGTGCCAAGAAAATATTCCCCACACCATGACACCACCACCACCAGCTTGAACCGTTGATACAAGGCAGGATGGATCCATGCTTTCATGTTGTTGACGCCAAATTCTGACCCTACCATCCGAATGTCGCAGCAGAAATCGAGACTCATCAGACCAGGCAACGTTTTTCCAATCTTCTACTGTCCAATTTCGATGAGCTTGTGCAAATTGTAGCCTCAGTTTCCTGTTCTTAGCTGAAAGGAGTGGCACCCGGTGTGGTCTTCTGCTGCTGTAGCCCATCTGCCTCAAAGTTCGACGTACTGTGCGTTCAGAGATGCTCTTCTGCCTACCTTGGTTGTAACGGGTGGCAATTTGAGTCACTGTTGCCTTTCTATCAGCTCGAACCAGTCTGCCCATTCTCCTCTGACCTCTGGCATTAACAAGGCATTTCCGCCCACAGAACTGCCGCTCACTGGATGTTTTTTCTTTTTCGGACCATTCTCTGTAAACCCTAGAGATGGTTGTGCGTGAAAATCCCAGTAGATCAGCAGTTTCTGAAATAGACCAGCCCTTCTGGCACCAACAACCATGCCACGTTCAAAGGCACTCAAATCACCTTTCTTCCCCATACTGATGCTCGGTTTGAACTGCAGGAGATTGTCTTGACCATGTCTACATGCCTAAATGCACTGAGTTGCCGCCATGTGATTGGCTGATTAGATATTAAGTGTTAACGAGCAGTTGGACAGGTGTACCTAATAAAGTGGCCGGTGAGTGTATATATGTTGTAAGGGATCGTACCCTCTCAGGGGGTCAACATCACACAATATCTTCAAAACACAGGGATTTTCAGGAACAACTCAGTTTTATTGGCACCAGCACACCAAAACAAGTCATAAAATAACACCTGCCCGGCTAGGCTCTGACTAAACATAGTTCAGCTAACTCACCTAAATAGATACGCTGTTCACACACAGCTTTTAGGTGCGGTTTCCTCTTCCTCAGCCTCCTGGCTGTGACTCCAACCGTACCTTTGGGGGGATATGGTCCAATAGTCCTCCCGACTATGACCGTGTGACCCTCTTCTCCTAGGGTCACTGGGCCCCCCAAACTTCCAGGCTACACAGAGCCTTGTGGCCCCTCAGCCCTCCTGGCTGAGACCACACACACAGAGCCTCCGCAGGCTCCAACCTCTCAGGCCTCCTCAGCCTTTCTCCTCTCCCCAGACTGACACTGAGGGCTGGTTTATCACACCAGTAATTGCACCCAGGTGGCCTCACCTGTGGTGGAATAGGGATGTGGACGGGAATATACACCCCCTCCAGACCTATATGAAGCGTGAGGCCTGTCACTGCATCAATATATATATATATATATATATATATATATATATATATATATATATCTTTGAAGATTCGCTCATCTCTAGCATTGGGGAGCATAGCGGGCAGTTTTGGAAGTATCAGCAGTACTGTACTGTTGGGGAACCAGGAAAGGGAGAATGATGAGAAAGTGAGAAACCTTAAATGTCTGGGTGGCATACTCTGCCTGGATGAGACATGACTGAAACGATTTGTCATGGTGGTCTGATCTGAATGGACAAGATGAGGAAAAAAGAACATCTACATAAGAAAATTATTCAGTACATACAAGAGGTATGTAGTGCTGTGTGCAATATCCAATTCAATTTATCAGTAAGGCTTTGGGGAGGGGATAGATTAAGAATTTGGCACAGAGGAGGGGCGGGGTCCTAAAGGCATAGACACAGTTGTGGACAAACAGGGAACCGGTGCCAGGAATAATGATTCCTGATTGGCTGTCATGATTAGTTTTCCCAGATATAACTTTGGTGCCCTAGAAATAACAAGTTTTCCTCTGTGTATTGTATTGCTCTGTGCCTGTATATTTTTAGGAGTGCTGCAGATTTTTCTTTTATATTGTCTAGATACCTGATCAAGAATGTGGACACCTATATTTTCTGAACTTTTCATTAGGAGTACTGCCTTTTTCCATTTCAATTGTTTTGGGAGGGGGAGGGATCAGATTGTCGATATGTCTTGGAGCTTAACCTGGCTGCTAGTGCTACATTGATGGGTCTCTTAACCACCTTACTGTTTTGCCTGAGCTCAGCTCGGGCTGTGGGAAAAGCACTTAAAGTGGCCCTGTTGTCCAGATCAACCCTACCCTATTAGGTATATAGCCTGATAGGGTTGATGACGCTGATTAAAACAATAACTGTCTTATGTCTGTCTGTGGTATCGTTGTGGAGAAAAATTAACTTTTAAAATTCTACAAATGAACTATTTGAGCACCAGGAGGTGGGCTTATGCAGTTTGAGCACCACTCCAACAATGTCCCTGTTGGTCCATAATGACACCCCACTGATTTTCTTCAGGTCCCCCTACCTTTAGATTGACAGCTTTAGACTACACTTGAGTCCAGAATGGCACGTGTACATGTCTTCAGCTTCATCCCAATAAGATTACTGCATAATTTTAAAAGTTCATTTTTCTCTGCAACAATACCACCAACAGACATAAGACATGTATCGTTCTTGGTAAAATCTGCTGTTATTTTCACTTTCAGCTGCATTCACTGCATCCCGATTTCAAACAGCCATATCTTTCCATGTACTGAAGATAATGTAGTGATCTTGATATTGTTTGAAAGGTTGGAATGTCAGCTTTCGAACAATACAACATCCATATCCAATCCAGAGATATGAGCAGTTAAAGCAGCTGCCCCTCCTTTTTAGTCTGGAGGAGGAGACAGTTTGGGAGCTGACAGCCTGAAGGAGGAAAGGAAAAATAGTATAAAATATATAGAAATGGGACATTATAATCATTATAGTGACCTACATAATAAAATAATGTTATTTTTACCACACAGTGAACACTGTAAATGTATTGCACAAAATAATGTAAAAATTACTGTTTTTTTGATCTTTCACCTTAAAATTAAATTATAAAAGTAATTTAATACATTTTATAAACCCCAAAATGGTTATTAATAGAGATGAGTGAGCACTAAAATGCTCGGGTGCTCGTTATTCGAGACAAATTTTTCCCGATACTCGGGTGCTCGTTCCGAATAACGAACCCCATTGAAGTCAATGGGAAACTCGAGCATTTTTTGCAGGGGACCAAGGCTCTGCCTAGGGAAGGATGGGTGAAAACCTAGAAACCACAGAAAATGATGGAAACATCACGGAAATGGACAGGAAACAGCAGGGGCAGCATGCATGGATGCCTCTGAGGCTGCCTAATCCCAACATTACCCAAAATTCTCGGACAACAGCCTAGTGGTGACCCTCAAGGCAATTGTGCTCACACAGACCATAAAAATTTAGCATGGCCCTGTATGGCTGTGACTACAGAGTGACCGAGTTACACTGCAGGATCAAGCGAAGCACATAAAAATTTACAGTGGCCCTGTATGGCTGTGACTACAGAGGGACCGAATTACAGTGCAGGAGAAGGCGAATCACATAAAAATTTAGCATAACCCTGTATGGCTGTGACTACAGAGTGACCGAATTACAGTGCAGGAGCAGGCGAAGCACATAAAAATTTACTGTGGCCCTGTATGGCTGTGACTACAGAGTGACCGAGTTACAGTGCAGGAGCAGGCGAAGCACATACAAATTTATCAAGGTCCTGTATGGCTGTGACTACAGAGTGACCGAGTTACAGTGCAGGAGCAGGCGAAGCACATAAAAATTTATCGAGGCCCTGTATGGCTGTGACTACAGAGTGACCGAGTTACAGTACAGGAGCAGGCGAAGAACATAAAAATTTATCGAGGCCCTGTATGGCTGTGACTACAGAGTGACCAAGTTACAGTGCAGGAGCAGGCGAAGCACATAAAAATTTAGCGTGACCCTGTATGGCTGTGACTACAGAGTGACCGAGTTACAGTGCAGGAGCAGGCGAAGCACATAAAAATTTATCGAGGCCCTGTATGGCTGTGACAACAGTGTGACCGAGTTACAGTGCAGGAGCAGGCGAAGCACATAAAAATTTATCGAGGCCCTGTATGGCTGTGACAAAGAGTGACCAAGTTACAGTGCAGGAGCAGGCGAAGCACATAAAAATTTATCGAGGCCCTGAATGGCTGTGACAACAGAGTGACCGAGTTACAGTGCCGGAGCAGGTGAAGCACATAAAAATTTATCGAGGCCCTGTATGGCTGTGACTACAGAGTGACCGAGTTACAGTGCAGGAGCAGGCGAAGCACATAAAAATTTATCGTGGCCCTGTATGGCTGTGACTACAGAGTGACCGAGTTACAGTGCAGGAGCAGGCGAAGCACATAAAAATTTATCGTGGCCCTGTATGGCTGTGACTACAGAGTGACCGAGTTACAGTGCAGGAGCAGGCGAAGCACATAAAAATTTATTGTGGCCCTGTATGGCTGTGACTACAGAGTGACCGAGTTACAGTGCAGGAGCAGGCGAAGCACATAAAAATTTATCGTGGCCCTGTATGGCTGTGACTACAGAGTGACCGAGTTACAGTGCAGGAGCAGGCGAAGCACATAAAAATTTATCGTGGCCCTGTATGGCTGTGACTACAGAGTGACCGAGTTACAGTGCAGGAGCAGGCGAAGCACATAAAAATTTATCGTGGCCCTGTATGGCTGTGACTACAGAGTGACCGAGTTACAGTGCAGGAGCAGGCGAAGCACATAAAAATTTATCGTGGCCCTGTATGGCTGTGACTACAGAGTGACCGAGTTACAGTGCAGGAGCAGGCGAGCACATAAAATGTATCGAGGCCCTGTATGGCTGTGACTACAGAGTGACCGAGTTACAGTGCAGGAGCAGGCGAAGCACATAAAAATGTATTGTGGCCCTGTATGGCTGTGACTACAGAGTGACCGAGTTACAGTGCAGGAGCAGGCGAAGCACATAAAAATGTATTGTGGCCCTGTATGGCTGTGACTACAGAGTGACCGAGTTACAGTGCAGGAGCAGGCGAAGCACATAAAAATTTATCGTGGCCCTGTATGGCTGTGACTACAGAGTGACCGAGTTACAGTGCAGGAGCAGGCGAAGCACATAAAAATTTATCGTGGCCCTGTATGGCTGTGACTACAGAGTGACCGAGTTACAGTGCAGGAGCAGGCGAAGCACATAAAAATTTATCGTGGCCCTGTATGGCTGTGACTACAGAGTGACCGAGTTACAGTGCAGGAGCAGGCGAAGCACATAAAAATTTATCGAGGCCCTGTATGGCTGTGACTAAAGAGTGACCGAGTTACAGTGCAGGAGCAGGCGAAGCACATAAAAATTTATCGTGGCCCTGTATGGCTGTGACTAAAGAGTGATCGAGTTACAGTGCAGGAGCAGGCGAAGCACATAAAAATTTATCGAGGCCCTGTATGACTGTGACTACAGAATGACCGAGTTACAGTGCGGGAGCAGGCGAAGCACATAAAAATTTATCGAGGCCCTCTATGGCTGTGACTACAGAGTGACCGAGTTACAGTGCAGAGCATGCGAAGCACATAAAAATGTATTGTGGCCCTGTATGGCTGTGACTACAGAGTGACCGAATTACAGTACAGAGCAGGTGAAGCACATAAAAATGTATTGTGACCCTGTATGGCTGTGACTACAGAGTGACCGAGTTACAGTGCAGGAGCAGGCGAAGCACATAAAAATTTATCGTGGCCCTGTATGGCTGTGACTACAGAATGACCGAGTTACAGTGCGGGAGCAGGCGAAGCACATAAAAAATTTATCGTGGCCCTGTATGGCTGTGACTACAGAGTGACCGAGTTACAGTGCAGGAGCAGGCGAAGCACATAAAAATTTATCGTGGCCCTGTATGGCTGTGACTACAGAGTGACCGAGTTACAGTGCAGGAGCAGGCGAAGCACATAAAAATTTATCGTGGCCCTGTATGGCTGTGACTACAGAGTGACCGAGTTACAGTGCAGGAGCAGGCGAAGCACATAAAAATTTATCGTGGCCCTGTATGGCTGTGACTACAGAGTGACCGAGTTACAGTGCAGGAGCAGGCGAAGCACATAAAAATTTATCGTGGCCCTGTATGGCTGTGACTACAGAGTGACCGAGTTACAGTGCAGGAGCAGGCGAAGCACATAAAAATTTATCGAGGCCCTGTATGGCTGTGACTACAGAGTGACCGAGTTACAGTGCAGGAGCAGGCGAAGCACATAAAAATTTAGCGTGACCCTGTATGGCTGTGACTACAGAGTGACCGAGTTACAGTGCAGGAGCAGGCGAAGCACATAAAAAATTTTTAACGTGGCCCTGTATGGCTGTGACTACAGAGTGACCGAGTTACAGTGCAGGAGCAGGCGAAGCACATAAAAATTTATCGTGGCCCTGTATGGCTGTGACTACAGAGTGACCGAGTTACAGTGCAGGAGCAGGCGAAGCACATAAAAATTTATCGTGGCCCTGTATGGCTGTGACTACAGAGTGACCGAGTTACAGTGCAGGAGCAGGCGAAGCACATAAAAATTTATCGTGGCCCTGTATGGCTGTGACTACAGAGTGACCGAGTTACAGTGCAGGGAGCAGGCGAAGCACATAAAAATTTTTAGCGTGACCCTGTATGGCTGTGACTACAGAGTGACCGAGTTACAGTGCAGGAGCAGGCGAAGCACATAAAAAAATTTATCGTGGCCCTGTATGGCTGTGACTACAGAGTGACCGAGTTACAGTGCAGGAGCAGGCGAAGCACATAAAAATTTATCGTGGCCCTGTATGGCTGTGACTACAGAGAGTGACCGAGTTACAGTGCAGGAGCAGGCGAAGCACATAAAAAATTTATTGAGGCCCTGTATGGCTGTGACTACAGAGTGACCGAGTTACAGTGCAGGAGCAGGCGAAGCACATAAAAATTTATCGTGGCCCTGTATGGCTGTGACTACAGAGTGACCGAGTTACAGTGCAGGAGCAGGCGAAGCACATAAAAAATTTATCGAGGCCCTGTATGGCTGTGACTACAGAGTGACCGAGTTACAGTGCAGGAGCAGGCGAAGCACATAAAAAATTTATCGTGGCCCTGTATGGCTGTGACTACAGAGTGACCGAGTTACAGTGCAGGAGCAGGCGAAGCACATAAAAATTTATCGTGGCCCTGTATGGCTGTGACTACAGAGTGACCGAGTTACAGTGCAGGAGCAGGCGAAGCACATAAAAAATTTATCGTGGCCCTGTATGGCTGTGACTACAGAGTGACCGAGTTACAGTGCAGGAGCAGGCGAAGCACATAAAAATTTATCGTGGCCCTGTATGGCTGTGACTACAGAGTGACCGAGTTACAGTGCAGGAGCAGGCGAAGCACATAAAAATTTATCGTGGCCCTGTATGGCTGTGACTACAGAGTGACCGAGTTACAGTGCAGGAGCAGGCGAAGCACATAAAAATTTATCGTGGCCCTGTATGGCTGTGACTACAGAGTGACCGAGTTACAGTGCAGGAGCAGGCGAAGCACATAAAAAATTTATCGTGGCCCTGTATGGCTGTGACTACAGAGTGACCGAGTTACAGTGCAGGAGCAGGCGAAGCACATAAAAAATTTATCGTGGCCCTGTATGGCTGTGACTACAGAGTGACCGAGTTACAGTGCAGGAGCAGGCGAAGCACATAAAAATTTATCGAGGCCCTGTATGGCTGTGACTACAGAGTGACCGAGTTACAGTGCAGGAGCAGGCGAAGCACATAAAAAATTTATCGTGGCCCTGTATGGCTGTGACTACAGAGTGACCGAGTTACAGTGCAGGAGCAGGCGAAGCACATAAAAATTTATCGTGGCCCTGTATGGCTGTGACTACAGAGTGACCGAGTTACAGTGCAGGAGCAGGCGAAGCACATAAAAAATTTATCGTGGCCCTGTATGGCTGTGACTACAGAGTGACCGAGTTACAGTGCAGGAGCAGGCGAAGCACATAAAAATTTATCGTGGCCCTGTATGGCTGTGACTACAGAGTGACCGAGTTACAGTGCAGGAGCAGGCGAAGCACATAAAAATTTTCGTGGCCCTGTATGGCTGTGACTACAGAGTGACCGAGTTACAGTGCAGGAGCAGGCGAAGCACATAAAAATTTATCGAGGCCCTGTATGGCTGTGACTACAGAGTGACCGAGTTACAGTGCAGGAGCAGGCGAAGCACATAAAAATTTATCGTGGCCCTGTATGGCTGTGACTACAGAGTGACCGAGTTACAGTGCAGGAGCAGGCGAAGCAC
>ONZH01024797.1:0-38340 GCA_900303285.1 Rhinella marina | reverse complement strand
ACGTGGCTGGAACTGTCCCTGTACGCCTTGGAGTGTTTGCCTGCCCTGCCGCCAGCGTTGCTATCAGAAAGGGTGTTCAGCGCAGCCGGGGCATTATAACCGATAAGCGCAGCCGCCTGTCAACCAGTGCCGACAGGCTGATGCTAATCAAAATGAACAGCAAGTGGATTGACCCGGACTTTGCTTCTCCAACAGTGGAAAGCAGCCAAAAGTGAAGTGCCATCTGTATGAAGTGCCATTTCCTCCTCCACCTCCTCCTCCCTCCTCCTTAACCGCCGTAGAATTGCTCCGTAAAAAAAAATATATATATTATGGCTCACCTCTTGGCCTACAAGCAATTTTTATCATGGCTCACCTCTTGGGCCTACAAGCAATTTTTATCATGGGCTCACCTCTTGGGCCTACAAGCAATTTTTATCATGGCTCACCTCTTGGGCCTACAAGCATTTTTATCATGGCTCACCTCTTTTGCCTACAAGCAATTTTTTATCATGGCTTCACCTCTTGGGCCTCAAGCATTTTTATCATGGCTCACGCTCTTGGCCTACAAAGCAATTTTTATCATGGCTCACCTCTTGGGCCTACAAGCAATTTTTATCATGGCTCACCTCTTGGGCCTACAAACAATTTTAAGAGGTCTCACCTCTTGGGCCTACAAACAATTTTTATTATGGCTCACCTCTTGGGCCTTAATACAATTTTTAAGAGGTCTCACCTCTTTGGCCTCCACTTAATTTTTTTCGAGGGCTCACCTCTTGGCCTCCATATAATTTTTTCGGGCTCACCCCTCAAGCTAACTTTTCGCACTCATTAAAATATTTTCACAACAAGGACCTAAGAGCCCTCGATGGGAGAGCTTTGTGTGGGGGCCTGTTATAGGGAAGAGATGCAGCCCTGCGGGCTCTAGCCTGCCTTCTCCATGAGCCTCTGGCCAGCCCACGGCCTCTTCCTGCCTTTTGCGGTCCTACGCATCCCTCAACATCCCCACTGCTTTACCTGCTAGACATGACACTGGGCCAGGTCGGGTCAGACTTCGTCATTATCAACACCTCCTCTTACACTGCTCACTTTGCTCCCAACAGCCTCCCTTGCGGCACTGTGTCTCATCATGTCCTAATCATTTTACACTTTAGTGCCCGTTCACACCACCATCAGCTAGAGATGGAGCTTGCTCCAGTGTTTGGGCATCAGAACAAACAAAATCCTCAGATAGCTCCTGCGATTCTTGCATGGGTGGGAACACTGGGTTGATAACATTGGGCAGGGTGGGAGGAAGGAGGGTCAGAGTGAGGTCCCTGCAGTTTCTGCAGGCTATCGACGAGACTGGACTTTGTGGACTTGACTGGGTGGTGGACAGATTTAACAAATCTAGAAGGAGAAGAGGGGTTTGCCGAGCTGTCTGTAAGGGTTGTGGAAATCCAGACAGAACCAAGGCCCCAAAACTTGGGTGGGGGTAGCAGGTTTGCCCGTCCCCGCCTCCACAACATTCACCCAGTGTGCTGTCAGGGAGATGTAGCATCCCCGGCCCTCAAACCAAAGTGTTGGTGGTCAAATGGCCTTTTGCAGTAACCGTGTTACTCGGGCGTGGATGATGTTTTGGGACATGTGCCTGGGCAAGGCAGGGGATGGGCACAGAGGGAAAAATAGTGATGCTTGATTGCTTTCCCCCTTGCTATGCCATCTGTGTTGTCATAGGCAACGTGATTTTAAGGGGTGCAGAATTTTTATCTTCTTTTTTGTCTAGTTTGGCTTGGGTCCATGGCAATGTAGAGAAGGAAGGTTTCCTTGTATGGTCTCACTTTACAGAGAGGTTATATTGTCTTTGGAGTGTATTGTTGAGAGGCTGTGATAGGGCGTAATAGTGTGACTTGGGCGCGTTATATGCACCCAGACATGCTTCCCCTGCTGTCCCAGTTGCATTCCAGCAGTGTTGGCATCCTTTTCTGAGGTTTCAGGGTGGACTTGGTGACCTCCAAGTGGTCGAATTGAGATTTCCAAGTGGCGAGCATTTTTTTCCCATAGACTTTAATGGGATTCGATATTCGGTCGAATAGTCGAATATCGCGGTCTATTCGAATCGAATTTCGAACTTTCGAATATTTCACTACTCGCTCATCTCTAGTCACCAACAATACTACAGGGTGTAACTATGAATGGGGTTTGGTGTGTGAAGTGACAGTGTATGCACTTAAATTATTAGGCTGCATACACCCGCACTGTATTGTGGCATACAGTGAAAGGAACACTTCTTGGTATCCAATATGAAAATTCAATAGGAAACTGCTGCTTTGAAGCCAGCAGCCAATCTAGCTCTATAATAAGTGGGTGAAATAGCATCATCAGGTGGTTGTGACATGATTTGTTACAATGTTGCAACTGTGTTCTACTTGAATAGTGTGTAGTATAAATCAAAGTTACAGCTAGAATGGTTGTTCTTGTATTACTATGACTGCTTCACTGAAGCCAGAGAATTATCAATTATACATTATTTTATTAGAAGTACACACACACTTCCTAATTAAGTCATGGACAAGCACTCTGTATATTCACAGTCAAACACTGGCTACTCCTGCAATTGAATATCTTGCCCTGTGTACCCTGTATATTAAGTCACACATTCTCTGCACCTGCAATTGATTGCCCTGTGCAGAGATCTTCACTCATTGTCTCCTAACTCCCTAGGTGACTTTTCATCTAGCACAACCCTCCTGACACATTTCACCATCAAACAGCTTCATCAGGGGATAATGGGTTGTTGTGTCAAGAAGCTAAAGTCCCTATCTCTTAAAATCTACTTCTGCCCTCCTCTGCATGCCTATCCAATGAGGATGTGATATCAGCAATGATAGCCCAAGTGGGGCAACCGCAGTGCTATGATGTTATCTGCATCATGTATGGCATCTAAGGAATCCTGACATCTAACAGTTTAATGATCTGTATCACGCAAAATGTCAGTGGGATACTGATGGTTTATTGGATTGTCATTGCTAGGGAAAAATTCATTGGGTCAGACATTAGTGTGTGGTCTGCTACTCCTTGCAAATGTGCATTTTAAGCAGAGCTCAGATATTCTATATCAGTGTACCTATATGCCTGCAATTTGATTATATTTACTTTAGCAGGTGATAATACAGACATCACAATTGATTAGTTATTGCTATTCACAATTAATTGCAGACCAATAAAAAATGAAAGAATACAAATCATGTTTACAGACCTAATTTATGTTTTTTTAAGGAATGTATCGCTCTGTATAATTGATAGTATTCGATCTATTAGCAACAATTTAAGAATATAAATAAGTATGCAGTCTTGATAATAATATGGATTATATATTCTCTGGGTAAATTACTATTACAATACTATTAGAATCAAATCTCCACTTGCATGAATAGTAAAACGAGTAATATAATATTATTATATGCATATGGGATGGAAAAAAGTTACACATACAGGTACTATTACTGAAGGCTGGCTGTCATTGAAGAGAGTTATTTGAAGATGATAGGAAGGGCAGACAAAAGATACCGCCAACCTGTATTTTAAGGTTGGCACAATATACCCTTAGCGGGATCAGCCTTAGTAATTCTTAATTCTGTAGTCGCCAGGTCTGGATACTCACATTCTTTAAAATAGAACAATTATTTAAAAGGCAGTGAATGAAAAACCTTCAATAAAGGACATTCGGACCCAGCGTTTTTAGTCTATGGATCCATTTAGCTTCTTCCTAAAGTAATAAATTGTCCAAGTTTCCTCCTTTGGTAGATGGTAAAAAGAGATTACTAACTGAAAAAGAATTAACCTATCTATTGTTAAAAGGCACAGAGGATGAGTTAAAGGAAGACACCTTTATATGTAATACATCTAATCTTATGTCAAGTCCTAGAAATGTTGAACATGGCCTTCAGCCTATGTTTAACTTTTCACTCAATACATTTAAACCTGTAGCTAATGTGTCGTAGACCTCCATGGGACATTATTCCAGGCAGCTGATGTCAGAAACTGTTCACACCTCTAGTTTTTCTTTTAGACAGTTTCATGAATCTCCCCTATTATCTTTTATTCTGTATTGTATATTTTGGATGAAGTACATGCACGATTGCAAATTATCTCTTTGAACACAATACACACTTATGATTTTTGCATTCAAAGTCAAGTGCCACAGATTTCCATTTCAAACATAAGATCATCACTCCTACCAACTTTAAGAAGGTCGATATTAATAGCTACTTGGACTTCTGCCGTGGCCATTACATGAAATGTAACATAGTAACATAGGTTATAAGGCCAAAAAAAGACATCTGTCCATCCAGTTCGACCTGTTTTCCTACAAGTTGATCCAGAGGAAGGCAAAAAACCCTGTGCGGTAGAAGCCAATTTTCCCCACTTTAGGGGAACCTTCCCGACTCCAATCAGGCAATCAGAATAACTCCCCGGATCAACAACCGCTCTCTATTAACTATAACCTGTAATATTATTACCCTCCAGAAATACATCCAGGCCCCTCTTGAACTCTTTTAGTGAACTTACCTTCACCCCTCCTCAGGCAGAGAGTTCCATAGTCTTACTGCTCTTACCGTAAAGAATCCTCTTCTATGTTTGTGTACAAACCTTCTTTCCTCCAGGAGCAGAGGATGTCCCCTCGTCACAGTAACATGGATACTGAATATTCCTTTTGGTCAATATAAGAAGGTGTCAAAAAGTGTACCCTCTTTTCGGACTTTCAGGAACTAAAAATCTAAAATATTTAGCAATAAGGAAAGGTCTAATCTAGCTAACTATGACCACAACGCCTCCAAAATCAATGCTATTACAACTTACAATGCTGCAAATACCTATACTTATAAGGAATCATTGTAGAACCATTGACATATCCTTCTATAGGACCTCCAAAAAAAGTAGAGCACTGTTACTGAAAACCATTAAGGGTCCCATTTGCCTCAGAGTGACTCCTTCTTACATGATCCTGTCAATGTGTCTAAACTAGGAGGTTTCAGAAGTGGATCAAAGAAAAGTTTCTGCCACAAGATTATCCATTATAATAATGTTTACTTTTCCTCCAATTCTATCAATGAATTGTTGGATATCAAACATAGACTTACTTGTACATCAGCATTCATGATTTATTTGGTTCACTACTCAACACCATCACAACCATTTAAATAAACATAGCTCTAATTGTAATAAAAATTTCTTCAAACACAGTTAGGGAAATATACTAAGTCTGGTGTTACAAATGTCAGTCTTAGTATGAAGTCCATTAGAGTAGAATGCGCCAAATTTATTAAGAGACACATATCCAGGCAGTCTATGCACCAAATTCTCAGTATTATCCCATTAAGTTCTGTCCACTTTTTTTTGCAACTCAAATTATTGCACAAATCTAGCATGTGCAATAATTTGTGACTTTTTCATATGACAATGCTAATAAATAATAATAATAATAATAATAATAATAATAATAAAACAATACATTTCCAGTGTCTCCAAACACTGTACATAGATAATGAGGATTTCAACTGTAAGGCCCCATTCACACAACCGTATGTACATTTCCGCATCTTATCCGCATTTTGCGGATAAGATGCGGAACCATACGGACCCATTCATTTTTCCATAGGAGAAAAAAAAATGCGAAATGCACACAGTGTGCATTCCACATCCCGCATCCCGTATCTCATGGACGTTCCCCCGCAAAAAAAATAAAACATGTCTATACTTGGCCGCAAAATCACATCCGTAGCCCCATTAAAGTCAATGGGTCCGCAAAATTGCAGAACACTATGGAAGACTTTCCGTATGTCTTCCGTTCCGTTTTTATACGGATCACGGAATACATACAGTCGTGTGAATGGGGCCTTATTCTAAAGTCCCCACTAATTTCATCCTAACAGATATTCTACCCTATGCAGATGGGAAACCTACTGGATTTTCAAATTAAGCATTATTATGGCCAATGGTTTCAATGAGACCATCAGGAGAGTGACCAGAATAATCATCTTTTAATTAAAAGTTAATATAAATTATTGACACTGTGTATTGGCCAATTACCGTTAATGTGCCAATATTATTACACCTTTATAATTATACAAACAAGGCTTAGTCGCACACTGCCCTTCTTCAGAATGGATCTACTGGAGTTGGGTTCCCACCTCATTACACAGTATCAGAAAACTTGAAATACAGGTCGTTTGCTTGAAGTGGTAGATTTATTGTTCAACTGCGGCAATATTTTAGTTACGTTTGAGGGTCAGGAGAAGCGGGCTCATAAAAGGAAAGGTGCTACTGCACTATGGAGTGGCTTGGCATTCCGTAGTGCAGTAGCACCTTTCCTTTTATGACCCTGCTTCTCCTGACCCCCAAGTACACCAGCGGCACCAGTTTGACCTAGGCTTTGTTTAGCCGAAACATAACAAAAATATTGCCGCAGTTGAACGAATCTACCACTTCAAGCAAACGACCTGTATTTCAAATTTTCTCTTATTCTCTTATTCTGATACTACCATAATTATGTAGCATTTTTTTTACATATCTCATATACTGTATTTTGACAATTAATTTATCACTATATTCTATGGATTTTATAGAATGAGTATTTCAAACTTAGAATTACTCCCTGCCATTGCTTTCAGTGGCTAGAAAAATTGACTATTTAGAAATACTCCATCCATTTATTCACATGCATGATAATTTATTCTACTTCTAGAATTTCACCCTACTATATCTCTCTATCCCCCTCTATATGCACAGAACTTTCTTTGTAAGACATTTTTATGATTGCTGGGGTTTGCCAGTGAACCAGTCAGTTTCCAGGCATCCACTGCCCCCTAAGTACTGAGGACTCATAATCCCACAAGAGACTTTTATCTGCGGTGATCATGAGCCCTCGCTCAGCCCCGGCCAGTCCTTACAGGCTTACTGATGAAGAAGTCCTCTCTTGCTCCCGTGGAAACCAGGACGCTTCACTTGCTGACTGCTCATGAGCGTTCACTCTGGACATAGTTAGTGCTTGTAGGCTGCTGGGGCAGCAGTTGTCATTGGTCCCCATGGCAACCAGGACACTTCCCGCGCTGTTCAACATGTTGAGCGCGCAGTCATTTCACTTCAGCTTAATTACAACACTTTTCTCCTGTATATTACCACACCTCTGAACTAAATGTCTATATTTGAATATTCTAGATTTTATGAAGCATATTGTATTCTCATTATTTGCTTTTTCCTTTCAGTATGAACTCTGTATTATCCTGTTACATTCACATCCAGGGTACCCCCAGGTTCTCTGTAAATATTAATTACTGCCATAGTATGCTTTTTATGTATATTTCCTTTGATATTATCTGTCATCATTAGTTGAAATGAGATTTAGGACACACTTGTTTTAATAATTCTTGCCAGTTTCTGATGGACACATTTTGGTCACCATTGACCTGTAACTTGCCAATCAGGAGGCTACTGTGTTTACGTATATTTGTTAATGTGAATGGTGTATTGTGTAATGTCTGATAAAAACGACTAGTCCAGTCCTAAAACTTATTGCTTGGTACACAGTTTAACAAGACCAAGACAACAGAATTTCTGATTTTGGCAGAACCTGACTTTGGGGGTCATTTATTATCTATAAATATGCTTATGTTGGACATATTTTTGGCACAGATTGTGGCACAAAGGTTATTTGCGCTGCAATATGCAACTTTTTCCTGCTCACATCAGGTCTAACAAAAAGTAGGGTGTGGTGTGGGCAGGAAAGGGCTGTCAGGCCTGTCTCATTCATCATTTTCAATGCCTATTTTAGTCATAGAAAATTATCTAAATGTAAGACAGCTAGGAAGCTGGCTTACATTTAGACTGGCACTGGATGCACCAAAGTTATGTAGAGGCCGGCGTCTCTTCATAACTTCAGAGGATCCTCTGCCCGATTTAGGGGTTATTAAGACCAGCGTCTAAAATGCTGATCTTAATAAATGACACTCTTTGTTTCTATTTCTATCAAGTAACCAATACTGGACAACCTAAGTTTTTGGTTGGACTTTGGTCTGCAGTCTCTGTGATTTCTGTCCTACTGGGATGTTGTGCTTCTAGTACAATGCCATAAGGCAGGGATGGCCAACCTGCGGCTCTCCAGCTGTTGTAAAACTACAACTCCCACCATGCCCGGCTGATAGCTGTAGGCAGTCTGGGCATCCTAGGAGTTTTGCAACAGCTGGAGAGCCGCAGGTTGGCCATCCCTGCCATAAGGTAAGCACATCACACTGTGTATTCTTTTATTTTTTCCAGGTAATACCCTATATGCATCATTGTATATTTTCTTATAGAATCATAAAAAACCTTTATCTCATTTTTGTAGTCATAAACAAAATAAAAATATGGCTGACAATGGAGGCTAAATGGGTTATGTATCTTATACTACATTACTAAGGCAAATGTACAGTCTACCTAAAGTATACCTCCACTGTTATAAATGTTAGGAAAATTGCACATTATTTCTGAACCCTTACAAATTATGCACAGGATTGATTCAGTCAGCTTAACTTCATTTTCTTTAAGTATAGCTTTATAATAAACATATTGTATTCTCGAGTTATACTAAAAGCTACAAGGCAAGAGGTATTTTTCAGTTGTTATGAAAATGTATTGAAGAGCACATTTCTGTGCAGTCTTTTGACTTTAACAAATGTTATTATAGACAAATACTTATGGCTTTTCAGTATGTTCCCTGTTGGCTCTGCTCTCCATCTGTTGGTGCAGCTCTAAGGTATGTTTCATATCTTTATTCTTATTTTCCTCCTAAATCCAACATTGTACACTGTATTGACCTTTTTTATTTGTATCGTCTTTATCTTTCTCTTCCTTGTAATCTCTGCAATTTAAATACTTACATCCAAAGCACAGGCGATGACAAATATGCATCTGACAGATGGTAATTTGTACTCCTCTTCTATAATTTGGAAATATATTTAAATGCATGTGCTAGATGGTTATTCTTTATTATTTTTGATGAAATATGCTATAACATTTATACATTTGTATTGTACTTTGCAATATAAAAACATACCATGTAAGAATAAAAATCCTTATTTTCTTTATCTATCATTTTATAATGGTATGATAAGACAGGACCATAAGGAAAAAAGAATTTCAACCTCTCTTTTGCTAGTAAATCCAATGTCTTTCTGAGGACATTGTCTTTCTGCACCACCTGCAGCATATTCACAGGGAAAGAGCGTGAGTGCACATGAGTGCATTGCTGATATGAGGTGCAGCAGTCAGCTCGGGCTACTGTCTACTGCTCCAACAGTTAAAGAGCTGACTCCTCTGCCAGCAATAGCTTGTCAGGACCGGCAGTCATTGCACCCGTTCTGCTGGTCCTGCCCCTGGTGGCGAGGTGGTTGCCCGGGGTCAGGCTTCGTCCGCTATTTCGGCAGGCTCCTCCTCCAGCTGGCGGTCAGCTGGTTGGGTGGGGTCTGCTAGGTATTTAAGGCCCTCTAACTTTTACCTAGCTGCCAGTGTTTGGAGTTTCCTTGCTACTACCTGGTTTGACATTCTTGCTCTGCAGTTTAGACTCTTTATGTTCTTTGACTCTTGGTGTGTTTTTAACTACTTCTCTCTGCTTGCTGATTTTGTTCCTGACGTACTCTCCTGGTTTTGACACGGCTACCTGACTACCCATTTGGTTCTTGTTTGTCTGTCTTGTTTGTCTTCCACCCCCCGCACTTTTGTTAGTGTATTTCCAGTCTTCAGGTTGTCGGCTCAGGGGTTAGCCTGAGCGGGCAATAGGCAGGGAAAGGGGTTGGGATTAAGCTTAGGGATCACTTACCCCCTATCTGTGTATCCCAGCCCTGACAGAAACACTGGCCCAAAAGAGGCCTGCAACCTGCATACGTCCAGCTACGTTCACTCCACCTATGGAGCCTATGTCAGCTGTGGTCGCACAGGTCCAGGCCTTGACCAAGTTGGTTCAAGATCTGGCTATCCGCCTTCAGGTTCAGGAAGACATGCATGCTACGGTCCCTGTGCCACCCCCGGCCGTTCAGTCACCTGCACCTGAACCTAAGGTTCCCCTTCCTGACCTTTTTCCGGGCGATCGTAAGAAATTTTTTTCATTTTGGGAAGGGTGTAAACTTTATTTTTCCTTACGACCTCGGTCCTCTGGGACAGAAGTGCAAAAGGTGGGGTTGGTTATGTCTCTCCTGCGGGGTGACCCACAAAATTGGGCGCTTTCCTTACCTCCTGATTCACCTCTGCGTTCTTCTCTGGACAGTTTTTTTCTGCACTGGGTCAGATTTATGATGAACCAGACCGACCTGCGTTAGCGGTTTCCCACTTGTTATCCCTCTGTCAGGGTAGACAAGTGGCGGAAGAATATTGTGCTACGTTCAGACAGTACGTGACGGACTCGGGGTGGAACGATCAGGCCTTGAAAGACCTATTCATGACCGGCCTCTCAGACCAGGTAAAAGACTTGTTATTAGCTCATGTAGAACCTAAGACTCTTGACAAAGCTATGACCCTCGCCATCCGGGCAGATCGACGCCTAAAGTCCAGACGACCACCTCGGGTGTCTGTGGCCCCTCGGCCAACCCTCAGTCCGGTCTCATCTCTACTTGGGCCTGAACCAATGGAGCTTGGCAGTATCACCCCAGAGCAGAGGAGGGAACATCACCGGAAGAATCAACTATGTTTCTACTGTGGGAGTCCCGAACATCAGCTAGATGCCTGTCCCAAGAAGTCACAGCAGGAAAAACTTCCGCTCCTAGGCAGTTGTCGGGAGGACTGCCTAGGAGCTCAGGTACTCCCTAAAATTTCTAAAATGATTTTGCCCTGCACTATTGAGGTCCAGTCAGCCTCATGTACAGGTCTGGCTTTTCTGGACTCGGGTGCAGCCGCTAATTTCATCGACTTGGATTTCGTGTCCCAGGTTTTGTCTTTCATGATTCCGTTGTCCCCTCCTATCCTAGTATCAAGTGTGGATATGACCCCATTGCGTGCTGGTTTGGTCAAATTCCGCACTCCCGAGATAAAATTGGTGGTGGGTGCACTACACATAGAATATTGTTCTTTTCTGGTTATGAAAAATTTGTCGGTGAACTTTATCCTGGGAATGCCCTGGCTCCAGGAACATAATCCAGTTATTGACTGGGGTACACTGGACACTTGTTCGCTGGGGTCCTCAGTGTAAGGCCCATATGTCTCAGGTCTCACTCTGTACCACGACTGCATGTGATGCTGGGATCCCAGAGTTTATCTCTGATTTCGCAGATGTATTCTCCAAACCCCTGTCTCAAGTCCTTCCTCCTCATAGGGATTTTGACTGTAAGATAAATCTCTTGCCCAAAGTCAAGCTGCCTAAGGGTCGTATTTATAATCTGTCTGTACCCGAAAGAGAGTAGCTTAAGCAGTATATTGATGAAAGCTTGGCTATTGGGCATATTAGACCTTCTGAGTCCCCAACGGGGGCTGGGTTCTTTTTTGTGGAGAAAAAAGATGGTGGGTTAAGGCCGTGTATTGATTACCGCAAATTAAATAAAATCACGGTCAAGAACTCTGGACCTCTTCCTCTTATTCCGGACCTTCTGAATCAGGTTTCTGGGGCCAATTGGTTCTCCAAATTAGATCTAAGGGGAGCGTATAATCTGATTCGGATTCGGGAAGGAGATGAGTGGAAGACTGCTTTTAACACACCACTGGGGCACTTTGAATATCTTGTTATGCCTTTCGGTCTGAGTAATGCCCCGGCAGTCTT
Source organism: Rhinella marina (assembly GCA_900303285.1). Taxonomy (NCBI): domain Eukaryota; kingdom Metazoa; phylum Chordata; class Amphibia; order Anura; family Bufonidae; genus Rhinella; species Rhinella marina. Next base: position 26,600 of record ONZH01024797.1, on the reverse strand, counting down.
CGAAGGTTTTATGAATACCATTTTTCATGATGTTATTGGGGTCTTTATGGTGGTCTATTTGGATGGCATCCTGATTTTTTCTCCAGATCTGCCCACCCATCATGAACATCTTCGCCTTGTGTTGTCCCGGTTGCGAAAAAACTCTTTGTTCGCTAAGTTGGAAAAATGTATTTTTGGTGTGCAAAAGGTTTCATTTCTGGGTTATGTGGTCACTCCTTCCGATGTACAGATGGATCCGTGTAAGGTTCAGGCGATAGAAGAGTGGGTCCGCCCCACTGACTTAAAATCCCTTCAATGGTTTCTAGATTTTGCCAATTACTATAGAAACTTTATAAAAAACTTTTCCGTAATCGCCAAACCACTCACGGATCTTACCCACAAGGGGGCTGATCCTAGCAACTGGTCTCCTGCAGCATACTCTGCATTTCAGAAGCTCAAGAAAGCCTTTTCTACAGCCCCGGTGTTGATTTAGCCTGATCTCTCTCAACCCTTCATTGTAGAGGTAGATGCTTCTGAGGTCGGTGTGGGGGCAGTATTATCTCAAGGGTCTTCTGCTCTCACAAACCTCAGGCCATGTGCATTTTTCTCCAAAAAATTCTCTTCATGTGAAAGAAATTATGATATTGGGAATCGCGAGCTCCTTGCCATCAAATGGGCTTTTGAAGTGTGGCGCCATTTTTTGGAGGGAGCTCTTCACCCAGTGACAGTGATCATAGACCATAAAAACCTGGTGTATCTTGATAGTGCAAAATGTCTCAATGCTTGTCAGGCCAGATGGGCCTTGTTTTTCTCACGTTTTAATTTTGTTGTTACCTACTGACCGGGTACGAAAAATGTTAAAGCTGATGCTTTATCCCGGAGTTTCGGTATTCCTGAGGGTTCGGAGTCTGAGTCTGGTAACATTTTACCTCCAGGTATTGTACTGGCAGCTGTCTCCTCTCACCTCTCTTCTCAAATTCTTGCTGAACAAAATTCTGCTCCTAAAGACCTTCCGGAAGGCAAATTGTTTGTTCCCATGACTTGCCGTTTGAGAGTGTTAGAGGAGACACATTGTTCAGTGCTAGCAGGTCACCCAGGTGTTCGGGGAACCTTAGAGTTACTGAAAAGAAATTATTGGTGGCCACGTATGCATACTGACGTTTATGCTTTTGTTCAGGCTTGTCAAGTCTGTGCGCGGGGAAAGATCCCCAGGAGACGTCCTGAGGGACCTCTTCTCCCGCTCCCAGTGCCAGACAAACCCTGGTCTAACATTTCCATGGACTTTGTTACCAATTTGCCACCATCCCAGGGGTGCACTGTCATTTGGGTGGTGGTGGATCGGTTCTCTAAAATGGGTCATTTCATTCCGTTGAGAAAACTGCCATCAGCGGAAGAATTGGCTGATCTGTTTATCCAGCATGTGGTTCGTCTCCATGGTATTCCTGATGAGGTGATATTCGACAGGGGGGGTACAATTTGTGGCTAAGTTTTGGCGAGCTTTCTGTTCGAAATTAGAAGTTAAATTGTCCTTTTCTTCTGCCTTTCACCCTGAAACCAATGGGCAGACGGAGAGGATGAATCAGGAGCTGATCCAGTACCTTCGACTCTTTATCTCTGACTGTCAGCATCAGTGGGCCTCATATCTCCCACTAGCTGAATTTGCTATCAACAATCACACTAGTTCATCCACACTCACATCACCCTTTTACTGTAATTATGGTTTTCACCCCAGGTTTTCTTTCTCATCGTGTTCTGTTTCTGATACTCCTCGGGCAGAATCCATAACTAACCAACTGTGCACAGTGTGGTCACGAGTTCAGCAGAACTTGAAAAAATCACAAAGCCAAATGGTCCACCATTCCAGGAATAAACATACTGTCTCTGAAACTTTTGTTGTGGGAGATAAAGTCTTGTTGTCTACTAAAAACCTCAAATTGAAAGTCCCGTCTCTGAAATTTGCTCCTAGGTTCATCGGTCCTTTTGTCATAACTCATGTGTTTAATCCAGTATCTTTCAAGGTTGCGTTGCCCCCTGAATGGCGGGTCCACAATACTTTTCATAAAAATCTGCTAAAGCGCTATGTTGACCCTGTTATACCCCTCCCTGACCCTCCCTCTCCGTCTGTTGTGGATGGAGATCTTGAGTATGAGGTGGAGAGGGTTCTGGACTCTAGGTTGGTGAGGAATTCCCTTCAGTACCTCATCCATTGGAAGGGATTCGGTCCAGAAGATAGATCTTGGGTCCCTGCTAGGGATGTGCATGCACCCCGCTTAGTGAGATTGTTTCACCAGAGTCATCCTTCTAAACCATCTCTGAGTTCTAAGGGTCCGGAGGCCCCTCCTGGAGGGGGGGGAGTACTGTCAGGACCGGCAGTCATTGCACCCGTTCTGCTGGTCCTGCCCCTGACTCTGGTGGCGAGGTGGTTGCCCGGGGTCAGGCTTCGTCCGCTATTTCGGCAGGCTCCTCCTCCAGCCGGCGGTCTCTGGCTGTGGATGCGCGTCCCAGGCAGGGGACGCGCGCAACGGTCATAAGTGCCAGGGACGTGGCTGGTGCGCACTCTCGCTCGCGGCCTGTTACTGGTCGCCGGAAAACGCGAGCAATATAGTGTCTGTTTATTTTCTGTTCATTGGTATCTCATGAGTTAAGTTTTTGTTCCTTGCTTCTCCTCCCAGTCAGCTGGTTGGGTGGGGTCTGCTAGGTATTTAAGGCCCTCTAACTTTTACCTAGCTGCCAGTGTTTGGAGTTTCCTTGCTACTACCTGGTTTGACATTCTTGCTCTGCAGTTTAGACTCTTTATGTTCTTTGACCCTTGGCGTGTTTTTGACTACTTCTCTCTGCTTGCTGATTTTGTTCCTGACGTACTCTCCTGGTTTTGACGCGGCTACCTGACTACCCATTTGGTTCTTGTTTGTCTGTCTTGTTTGTCTTCCATCCCCCGCACTTTTGTTAGTGTATTTCCAGTCTTCAGGTTGTCGGCTCAGGGGTTAGCCTGAGCGGGCAATAGGCAGGGAAAGGGGTTGGGATTAAGCTTAGGGATCACTTACCCTTTATCTGTGTATCCCAGCCCTGACATAGCTATCCTGGTTTAAAGCTGCTATTAATCAAGAAGAAGGAGGAGTCTGGGCATTACCTGAGCCCTGCAATGGAAGCACACCCGTGAAATGAATGTGGGGGCACTGAGCATGCTTGGTGCAAACTTAAAGAGGCTCTGTCAGGATCTACCCTATTAAACCAGACATACTGCCTGGTAGGTCTCATCATGCTGATTAAAACAATACCTTTCTTTTGTCTGTATGATATATAGCTGCAGAGATATCTGTGTTTTAATCCATATGCAAATGAGCAATTGGAGCACTAGGAGGCGGGGCTGAATAGTCTGAGTACTGCTATGTAATACCCCCTGTGCTCTGCACACCTCCACCTCCCATTGATAGACTGGGAGAAATGTTGTTTTTCTTTCTGCCATCTTTTTTCCTCTTATTCAAAACCATATTAAAAGGCTATACTATAATAAATACTATAATAATAATAATAATAATAATAATAATAATAACTTTTAATAGGGTTGATCCTGGTGGCAGAGCCTTAATAATATTAGGAAATAATTGTCAAACTGGCTAAATGCTGTTTTGGCACAATGCATTTTTCTTCATCACCTTACCGTTAACTAAATGTCATTAACTCCAAGTATGGTAGTCCAGGATGTAAATTAAATTATAAAGAGAGAATGATTAATAAAACATGTTTAATTTAACCTTTACAACCTTTTGTGAAGAGAATAGATAACCACTGATTGAAGCAATTATATAATTCCATAAATGTGAAATCTTTGTAAAATGGTAATGTATTGTATTAATGAACAAAGTGAAACACTGATTAAAAGAAATTACAATGACATTTCTGCCTTTCTTCCAGAGCACACTAGAAAAAGTATCTCCATTATCATATAGGTAATTAGATTTTGCTGCATGTGCTAAAAAATTGCACCTTTTTCTTATGCACAGCAAATCTGCATGAAATGAGCACCAAAATTGAACAAAAAAATCTTCACTATTTATTACATTTTTTGTTTGGTTTTTATGTAATTTTGGTGCAGATTTGATGCAGATTTTCAACAGATCTCACCGCTTCATGGAAATGGGTGAAATCTACATAAGAAAAACGCAACGACAATTGATGTGTTGAAGATTTCAAAAATCTGCACGGCAGGTTAATCTCTGCACCACAGAAAAAAGCAAAGTGTACATAAGATTTGTCTAATCTCACACACTTTTGTGGTACTGTATTACACTATGGGGGTTATTTATTATAGGGAAATACGCCTAAAACGCCAGTCTTAAAAAATGGCCCCCTATATTTTTTCCACACAAAATCTGCACAGAAAAAATGTACATAATCCAAATATTGTGTAGGCAATCTCATAGTGTATAGCTTGAGACTGGCCAAACTATACACAATTGGACATTTTTTTCTAAAAAACCTGTTCCAATTTATCTACTGTTTACAAGTGCACAAATAAACGTATTTTAGAGCCTCAATAGCAATGCATATTTTATTCACACTCAAGGGGTGTCCAATTGACCCTGCATTTTTTCCCCAAAAAAACTATTGCCATTATTCTACTGTTTATAACTTCATAAATAAGCATATTTTAGTGATAAGATAGCCACATATAAATTTGTTTGCAAAGGCCATCCTTTTACATTGTTTAGGCTGGGTTCACATGTTTTTTCCATCCATTTAACATACACACTACAGCCAGAGAGTGAAGGAAGATCATCATCTGCTGTATCTCCACCCCTCAGCAGCTCTTCATTCCTCCCACTACAGCCTCTACCTCCTCCTTTACTCCAGCATAGAATGCTTAGAATCACTTACCTGAAAGAACCTTTTCACATCACATAATCTTGTGACCAGATTAAGTAACATTGGTTACACTTAGCAGAAAAATGAAACAACCATCAAATGCATAGATTGATGTTAGCTATTGTATTTTCCCCCTGTATATTAGGAGATTAAGCATAATAATTTAATCAAATAAGTGTTTTGCTGTTTGGAAGTCTGAAAGCAGGGATTACATGACCGAGTGACATCATAAGGTACTCTAAGGATGATGAGTATAGAGACTGCCAGGACGAGGATCAGTGGGTGGAAACAACATTATGGAGAAAACACCCACCCTCATTTACACTCTCTCCCTTAGGACAGCAGTATTCTGGGACTTGTAGGCAATACTGCAGCAATATGGGAAGGAATTTTAAGCAGTAGCCATTTTTGAAGAATATAATAGAGAGAAAAGGCAGCTAAAGATAGCAGACCAGCACAGGAAAACCAGAAAGCAGAAAGAAGACTTGTAGCAGGGATGAAGCAACAGTAAGAACTGTTCTGTCATACTTGTAGACATGTTTTTAGGCTTCAAATAAAAAAAAGCAAAAAAAAAAACATGGGAGTGCTTCTTTAAATAGGATTCATAATAAAATATCTGGTAAATTACAAAGTGGAAAGCTATGTGGGTGTCTGTAGTAGTGCATACAGCTGTAGCAGCACAGTTGGCAATAGTCTTCCAATCAGTTCTCCCTCACTTCTGCTAGATAGATTATTATTGAGGACAATAAAGATGACATTGTGGACTGAATGGCTCAGTCACAGAAAGGATGATGTTGATGTCACCTCTGAGTCTGACACTGTGCCCCTGAGCCAGGAGTCAGTGCAGGTGTCAGCACAGAAGCCTTTTTGCGGATAAGATGCGGAACCATACGGACCCATTCATTTTTCCATAGGAGAAAAAAAATGCATTCCGCATCCCGTATCTCACGGAAGTTCCTCCGCAAAAAAAAAATAAAACATGTCCTATACTTGGCCGCAAAATCACGTCCGTAGCCCCATTAAAGTCAATGGGTCCGCAAAATTGCGGAACACTATGGAAGCCTTTCCGTATGTCTTCCGTTCTGTTTTTATACGGATCACGGAATACATACGGTTGTTTTAATGGGGCCTTACTGTCCCCTTCCGAGTGGGGCAACTTCAGTCTTCTTGTTGCCGAGTTGTGTGAGAACAGTGACTGCTGTGTTGGTGGTAGTAGTAGTTGTACTTGTAGCCATAATTGTGGTGGCAGGAGCCCAGTAGGTATAGTGACACAGGCACTAAGGGAAAAAGGAGGGTGACCAAATCATGTGATATTTTTATAGAGCCAGTTGATACAAATGCGGCGATACCTAATATGTCTACTTTTCTTTTTTTCCCTATTTTTTACAAATTTGTTAACTTTATTTGGGGAAAAGGACACATTTTTATTTTTTTTCTTGAAACTTTTATTTTTTTTATAAAACTTTTTTATTTTGTTAACTTCTTTTTTCACTTTATTTTTTGTCCCACTCTGGGGGTGTGATCCTACAGCCTGCTTCCTGTGAGATCCAGCCCCCTTTGGGCTGCCATCCAAACTATCGGGTCCACATCTCAGCAGTGCGGGGACCCGATGGACTCTCCTGCCCTCCACACACATCGCATGAACCGCAGTCAGCGCTGACCGAAGCATATCAGGGGTTAATGCGATTAGTGCACTGTAGCACTATGGCGCTGGGTGGGAAGTCATTTCCCGCAGCACCATACGTGTACGGTGCTGGGGGGAAGGGGTTAAGTAATTCCACTAGGCCTTGTTTCTGTTAATGGGGTAAACGAGCGGTCTATTTTTTTAAGTATTTAGTTTTACACCTTAGATAAATAATTCCATTAGGCCATTATTCTCTAATTCGAGTGAAAAAGTGTTCTAATACTACTGCTAGTAACTTACAGTTACTGTTACTTTACATTATGTCTGACAGACAGATGCCAGGGCCTTTTAAGGGAACAAGCAGTGGCAAAAGTGTTTCTGGAGCTGGCAGAAGTAGCAGCAGAAGGAGGTGGTAGAAGCAGTCACAGCGAGGGGCCAGAGCTGTCAGTCTCATCCAGTGGTCATGTTTTGACCAGCAACCCAGCTGTCCTTGAATGGTTGACGTGGTCTTCAATATCATCTCAACTGACATCAGACACCCCCAGCCAGGAGTTGGTGAATACCTCTGACACCACGCTTATTTGGCATGGCACATGAACAAGCTCTGTGCTACCACTGTTCCTGAACCTGCCCCTTTTTCTTTTCCTTCTGCTTGGGAAGTATTGTATGCTATGTATGTAACTATGATGAAGGACAATATGTATCCTTTACAGCCCACTTGGTAAATGTGGTTCCTGCCCAGGCAAACCACCAACTTGGCCAGGTGACGGCAATGCTACCTCTGCGTTCTCAAGCTGTGATTTCTGAACCAATGTCCTCTTTTGCCTCCTCATCCTCCACTGTAGGCACAGTTCAGAGTGGTCCTCCAGCATACCAACTATGCAGAGCATGGCGGTGTCATACTGTTTTGCACCTCCTTTGCCTGGGCGATTAGAGAAAAACTGGGAAGGAACTGTTCCGTGTCCTTCAAGAGGACATCGAATCCTGGCTGTCTCCTCGCCAACTGAAGATAAGAACCATGGTCATCATTAATGGGAAGAACACTGTGAGTGCTGCATCAAGGAGAGCTAACCTATGCGCTCTGCATGGCGTATGTCTGGTTGTAAAGCATTTCCTCGAGTCTTCTACCAAACTGCAAGAGATCTTGAAAATGGTCAGGAAACTGTGCATGCACTTCAGCCACTCTTACACTGCAGAACACTCCCTCCTTAGGCCTTTCACATGGGCGAGATTTCCGCGTAGGTACAATGCGTGATGCGAACGCATTGCACCCGCACTGAATCCTGACTCATTCATTTCAATGGGTCTTTTCACATGAGCAATGTTTTTCACGCATCGGTTCGCCGTTGCGTGAAAATCGCAGCATGTTCTATATTCTGCGTTTTGCACGCAGCCCTGGCCCCATTGAAGTGAAGTGCAGATGCAATGCGTGATTCACTGATGGTTGCTAAGAGATGTTGTTTGTAAACATTCAGTTTTTTATCACGCGCGTGCGAAATGCATCCATACGCATCGCACCCGCGCGTCAAAACTGACTGCGATTGCGTGCAGATTGGTGCGAGTTTTCCGGAACGCACCCTGAACGCATCCAGACTGAATCCGTGATGCTCATGTGAAAGGGGCCTTAAACTGCAAAGGCAGAATAGCGTTCCCTAACATCGTCTCTGTGATGAACCGCACCCAGCAGCCCCGCCCTGCGTGTGCTTACATGGGGATCACTCGGTACGGTTCAATCCTTGCTACAAGCATGTGACGTTCCTCGCCCCTTCGGGGTGTGAAAGGTTACGTACGGCATGGTTTTTCACAGACGCCTCCTGTCCACGCGAGCACAGGAAGGCACAGAAAGGGAGAGAGGGTGCAGTAGGCTCGCTTGCAATCGTGACTGGCTGAGAGACCCTTTTCCCTATCACCAGCAAAACCGAGTCTATGAGCCCAGTAGTACTGCCACCAGCTCTCGTTTGATATAATTTCGGTCCGTTAACGGATTATATCTGGTCAGGAGCCAACCCGGGTAGCATATAACAATATTACCAAGAACACCGACGTGGGATTCGTGGATCAAGATAACAGAACAACTCAAGATTAAATTATATATTTAATCGCCTTAAGGGCTCACTAAACAAAAAACACTATATACACAATGAATGATAAGTACAATGTCCGATTACAGTTACAAGGATAGTAGGGAATACAAGCAGGATAAACAGATTGCAGAGTCAGTTACCATTAGATGTTAGGCTTTGCTCTAGTCACGTGAAAGGCGGTGATGTCAGCGGGTTCCTTGGGCCTATTGCAACACCAGACAGGCGGTGACCTTTCCTTAGAACAAGACGATGGCCTCTGCTTAGGCCAGCATTATTATACCTATGTCGTCCCCGCCCCATGTGTCACACTCCCCCCACCCTCCAGCTGGGCCAGGAAAATCTCCAAAGCCTGTTATGGTCCATAACATCCCACTAGTAGGTCCGATCATGACGGCACCTGAGCCAATGGGCCCCCCTCATGCCAGGGCATGATATGAGACCAAACGCAGCTAAGCTACTGGGTTTCTTCTAGGAGTTACACGTATCTCCCCAACCATGGATCCTAGAAACGTAGAAGTTCCAGTGCCATGCCCCGCTTGTCTTTGGGTTGTAGAACTGTCCTCGCCCATTGGCTCGGTCACGGCGTATTTTCATAAATCCTTATGAAATTGCGGCGCCGGCCTGGCTGCAGAAATCCCTTTGAATTCGCTAAGTGGTTACAGATTCACAGCAGGCGTCCTTCTGAAAAGTTCAGGCTCCACTCAGGCTAGGAAGGTGCGAGGTTCCTCACTACACAACTCTGGGAACAGAGCCCCCCCCCCCTGAGGAACTGGCCTCCTATCATGTTTTTATTGTAATCGGGGTGGCCATATGTGACATTGCTGTGACACAAAGGGGGTTGGTAGGGAATCATAAGTAATATTCCTCACAGCCTCATATGCAACATTTCCACCCGTTGGAACTCCACCCTCCACATGTTCGACTATATGAGCAGAGGAAGGCCGTAACCTACCGTTTGCTCAGGCCCTTTAAGGAGGCCACTTTATTTGTCAGTCACCAGAATTACAGGATAAAAGATATCATTCCATTCCTTCACCTCCTGGAGCAGCTGCTGGCCAGGGGACAGGAGACGTGGCACCTACATCCAATGACCACCTGAGCCCTGTGGGGGCTGAACTGGTAGAGGAGGAGGACATTCACACGCATGCAATGTATACGGAAATGGGTGGTTTTTCTGCACAAGTGACAGGAGAGGAACTGGAGGGCAATGAGGAAGACTAGGCAGATGACCCCGACACATGGTGGCAGTATTCAGTGAAGATGGAGGCAGGGAGGCTCTCCAAGTCCTTTGAGCAAATGGGCAGATGCATGCTGAGTTGCTTACATAGTCAGCCTTATTAAAACCATTCAGCAGAGGGATGACTACTGGCTCTCCTCCATGTTAGACCCTCACTACCACTCCAAAATGGGGGCCTTTTTTCCACCTGCTGAGAAGGGTAAACTCAACTACTATCAAGACATCCTATGTAGTCAGTTGGCTGCTGCCTATGTGCACCATCGCCCATCCTCATGAAAGTCTGACGGGGGGGGGGGGAGTCTGCGCTCATGTTCCACTGCCATGACTGCTGGAGGGGTGGAGAGGGCAGGAGCAGCACCAGCTCCATCAGCACTAACTTAAGTCTAGAATAAGTACTCTATTGAGCACTTTTTTTTTTTCACAACCTACTGAAGAAACCACCCAGCACCAGCAGGACATGGCGCAGGCATTCTTGGAGTACATACACCAAGAAAAAACAATTTCCCTCAATGTAACGTCAAACCTTATACAATTAACACACATAGAACCAATCTAAATATATGGGTTGAATATAATAAAAATAATATATAGACACAGGAATAACATGACCAATACAATGTTTATTAATTCAAAAATCAATTACAAAACATGATTGGTCACTCGCAAGAAATGTAAAATCTATTAAAAATTGCCAAGAATAGGTGGGACAAGTAGGTAGGGAAGCAGTAAAGTGTAAGTGCAAAATAAGAGGTCAGAATAATGTGCTGGCCAAAAAGACCACGTAAATAACAGATGAATAACAAGAGGCAGTATAGCCAAATGCATATAAAGGAAACAGTAACAATTACTGACTAAGAAAGTCCCACCAAAATGCACCACTGGTCCACACCCCGCCATGCGTTTCACCATCTGCTTCCTCAATGGGTAGTGGTGGGCTATGAAACCAAGGGGATTATGAAGAGCCAAAACAAGTCACATGGTCAAAGACTGACAAATAAGGAACCATAGCCACAGGTGTTTGTATAAGTAATGAAAGGGTCAGTAGTATGCAAATACAGGTACACACCCAAAGACTATAATGCAGGTCACCACAAATTACCTGGCGCACTGGCGTCCACGCCATGCAGCCCCGATGGGTGAACAGCGGGCCGGATTTCAGAGGGCAAGGAGCGCGCAGGAAGTTGCGCGATCTGTGCACTAACGAAGTCCAGACCGCATCACCAGTCCAGCGCATGCGCTGAGACGCGTCGCGCACTGTGCTGGCCATCTTAAATGTGGTGCAACCTGGCAAACCAGCGACCAGCATAACATATAGAAGGCTCAATAGAGGGATGGTACAGCAGATAAAATAAAACATATCCATGGTGCTATGGCAAGACTCATGACCTGAACATTGTACGATAAAAAAGCGCACAATTAATAATATGAAAAAAGGTATACATAATTGGTGATACACAATAATATACATGACTGAATATAAACGCACATAATAAAAAACAAAAGAAATTGTTATATAAAAAATATATGCAAATAATACCAAATGTAACGGAGTGTATGAATGTAAAGTTGATGTAATAAATAACTTGTCATTGTTTTACACACACGTGGTTAGTAATAAAAGATGAAATACATAATTACTTATGAACACAAATAATTGAAAAAATATATATTTAACTATATATATAAACGATGATTACACAATGCATGAATAGATGTGTGGCGAAAAAAAAATGCAAACAAATTAAACATATTATATAGATGTCAAAGTGAAAAACTTTATGAGTGTAATCAATGAAAAAAGTGAGTAAACAATGTGATGTGAAAAGAAAAATGAATGACGAGTGAAAAAAAAAATTTTGTTTGTTGAGTGATATGCAAAAATAAAACAACAAAAAATGTCAAAAATGTGAGGATAAATTAGTGTGCAATAATTAGTTAAAAAGTGAAATAAAAAAAAATTAAAAAAATATTTTTTATTTTTATTACATATATTTTGTTATTTCAATCATATTTGTCCTCCAATCTTCTCATAATTAGATTCATATGTCTCGTACATCAATAGTGCATCTTCAAAAAAGATTTTTTTTAGTAAAAATACTCAAGCATAGATCTGCCAGCACAATTAGACCAGACAAGGCACCTATAAAAAATAAAGAAAAAAGACAAAATAAATATCAGTGATACCATACCAATAGATATCAATGATACCAAACCAGTACCAACCTATTGGTTCAGCCCAAACAAAATCAATAATAAGAAAATTAAAAACAATTGAAAGACACAAAGACAAACCAATGAATGTAGAAATGACGCAAAAGGAATTTTATAATTGAGACCCCGAGGTACAGTATTCGTGTTTGTGTCTTGTGTAAGTGGATCATCAAGTTGAAAACATGAATACATCGGGGTCTCAATGATAAAATTCCTTTTGCGTCATTTCTATATCAATTCTTTTGTCTTTGTGTCTTTTAATTGTTTTTAATTTTTATATTCAACCCATATATTTAGATTGGTTCTATTCTTGGAGTACACCCTGCTACCATAGATCCAAGATCCCCTGAACTACTGGGCAGACAAACTTAATTTGTGGCCGCAACTGGCCAAGTTTGCTCTGGACAAGCTTTCCTGCCCATCCAGTAGTGTGGCATCAGAACAGGTTTTTAGTGCGGCAGGGTGGCATAGTTACCCCAAAGAGAACTTGCCTTTCAACACAAAATGTTTAGAGACTAACCTTTGTAAAGATGAATCAACCAGGATTTGCACACGTCAGTGACTGATTCATCAGTCTAGATCATCCACACCAAGACAGTGAAAAATGGCCCCTTAATTCTGGCCACATGCTTCAGACACTATTCTAATGCTGCCACCTGCTTGATGCCATAAACCTGCTGCCATTTTTTCCTACTGCCACCCACCATCTTGTGCTTTTAATGCCACTGCAGTTGCCCTCCACCCTCCCAACTGTGTTACTGGGCCACTGTGTTGACTCCTCATGCTATTGCCACCCTCCCCACTCTGACGGTGCCACTATGTTGACTTCTCATTCTGATGCCACCCTCCCCACTCTGTGACTGGGCTACTATGTTGACTCCTCATGCTGTTGCCACCCTCCCTACTCTGTGACTGGGCCACTAAGTTGACTTCTCATGCAGTTGCTACCATTAAAGTCCTGAATGCAGGACTTCTTTTCCCATCTGAATAAAACCGATTTCAGACGCAAATAGCCAAAAATCAAGCAAATTGAGCATTAGGCCTCCGTCACACGGTCAATATTTTGCATCAGAATTTGCTAATGATTTGGAAGCCAAAAGCAGGAGTGGGTACAAAACACAGAAGACATGCAAATATTCCAATCACTTGTCATCTCTTTTTTGGACCCACTCCTGTTCAAGGCGGATGCTCAAAAGACAGGATCCGTTTTTTTGGGATTGTTCTTGTGAGGGATCAGAAGAAGAGAAAAATAAATATTGACATCAACACAAACTTACTGCTGTCACACTCTCCGCTCTGTCATAGGCCCACTACTTGTTTCAGTGTGTAAAAGAACTGGTTCTCTATCAATCTATATGGAATCAGCAGATAGTGTAAAAGGAGAGCGCTGTCTCACTCTATAGTAGAATCTTGGGCCATTGTATGGTTTAATCCAATTTACCTGACATTAAAATTCACCTATAAGGCTTCATATTACTTTTATTTGGTCAGTTGTGACCCGTAACTAACTAAATAAGTAAAGTGTGAATTGATTCTAAGAGTGACAGCTGTCACCTGCCTGTCATACTGACGCACGATGACTGTTTCATTACCACAGCAGACTAGCTATGCATGTTTCTGCAATGCACAGTGATGTATAACAATATAATGATAACCTTCCAGTTGTCATTCAAAAGAGTGTTTTTTCAGGGAGAAACAAAAATACCAAACTTCAAAACAGCAAATGTAGCCAACTAAGAAAGTCCAATGGCCTAACTAACTGGGGAAAAGTCCTCAAAAATAAAAATACAACCACAAAATGGGATATTTTTAAAAGCATCCTAAACGCTAATTGTGAGAGGAACATACTTTATGGGAATAAAAGGGTAAGGAACAAGAAAAAAAACTATGTGCATAAATAGACTTGTAAAGAAAGTCATAAATACAAAAAGAAAGCATTTAAATAACTAAAACAAGAGGTTAACGAGGAAGCATTGAAAAACTGTAAGGAAAAAAATAGAATATGTAAAAGACAAATAAAAGCAGCCAATCTAGACAGAGAGATTAATTGCCAAAGAGAGTAAAACTAACCCTAAAATGTTCTTCAATCATATAGATGGTAAAAAGTATAAATGTGAAGGTGTCAGCTCTTTAAAGAATGATCAGAGGGGAGTTGCAAACATTGGGGAGGAGAAAGCAAAGCTATTAAATATTTTTTTCTCCACTGTATTCACTGAAGAAAATAAACTGTATGAATGTAGAATGTAAAAGTAAATTCCCTGTAAAAAGTGCCCTGTCTGACCCAGGAAGAAGTACAGCGGTGTCTTAAAAAGATTAAAATAGACAAATCGCAAGAACCAGATGGCATACACCCCCGTATTAAGTAATGTCAAAGCCAGACCCTTATTTCTGATATTTAAGGACTTTTTACTGACAGGGAGTGTTCCACAGGATTGACGCTTAGCAAATGTGGTGCCAATATTCAAAAAGGGTCCAAAAACAGAGCCTGGAAACAATAGGCTGGTAAGTTTAACATTTGTCGTGGGTCAACTGTTTGAATGTTTTCTAAGAGATTCTATATTGGAGTACCTCAATGAAAATAAGCAAATCATACCATATCAGCATGGCTTCATGAGGGATCAGTCATGTCAAACTAATATAATCAGTTTCTATGAGGAGTTAAGTTCTAGACTTGACCGTGGTGAATCAATGGATCTCGTATATCTTCACTTCTCCAAAGCATTTTATATGGTACCACATAAAAGGTTAGGATTAGAGATGAGATGAGTGAATCTATTCGCCGCTTTGTAGATTCATATTTTTTCCTACTCCGAAGCGAATCCCGATTTTTTCAGATTTGCTCCGTATTATTCGTAAATGTTCTTAAAATTTTGAATGCTAACGCTACGTACCCAACGTACACATTCTTCTTGTTCCCCCCTTCCCGGCCCCCGAAGCGGGAAAATAACGATACGACCTCTCTAGAGCGGGAAGTGAAGATACGCCCCCTCCCGAAGATAAGACTCCTCCCTCATTACTCTGCCCTCCTCTCCAGTTCAAGCCAGCGGTGAACAAGATACCACAGCATGGCGAAGCAACTGCGACCAAACTGAGGGGAAATGGTCTTTGGTAACGAGTACTCCGAACCACCACCCACTCCAGAGATCAGAGCGTCACAATTCTGCAAGACAGTCTCACCGGCTCCTGATTTGATATTCGACTTGCCAGCTAGTGCAGCTGGTGCGGCGGAGGCAGCTGGAGCGTCCAAGTACTGGACCATCTGAGCCCAGGAGAGCTACACTGGAGTAGCGCAAGGGAACTGTCCTATGGTTTTCAGTGGAGTGAGGCTGTGGTTTCCTTGCGGAAGACAAGGACGGCAAGGAGTATTTTGTGGGCCGAAGGTCAGTGAAACGGCTGTACGTGCCCCAACTCCATCACAGCCTATAAGTGGGGGATCAGGTGTAATATTCTCCCATGGCATCCCTGAAAGGCCCCTTTGTTACCGGGGTTACCTTATTATCTAAGCCCCTGGTCCCTACATTACAACCAGAAGTTTAGCCGGAGGAACCACCAGGCGAAGGACTCGTGCACTGCGTACAGGAGTCACCAGATGGCACCCTTCGTTTCAGGGAGAACCACAGCCACAGCCGGAGCCTCTGATCCCTGGACTGCCAGCACTACCACCACCATCACAGTCCTTTCAGCTGGGTCAGCTGACAACATCATCGTTTACTTTCCAGTCCACGGTGATCCACCAGTACCAACTACCCTGGAAAATGAAGTCAGCATCAGCCAGGGGAGCTGGAGCTTCTTCCCTGGGTGCAACCTTGCCTGAACCGTTGCAGCCACAAGACCTTACCCCTGCTGTCCCAGCAGGAGTATCCCAGGATAAAATACTGGGTAACACTGACATGGACTTAGGAATTTTAGTGAACATCAAACTAAGCTGTAGAAACCATTGTCAGGCAGCTGCTGCCAAGGGCAATAAGATAATGGGTTGCATCAAAAGGGGCACAGTCAGACCACATATTGAGTACTATATACAGTTTTGGGCTTCTGTGAACAAGATATATATATATATATATATATATATATATATATATATATATATCAGAGCTATAGAGGATTCAGAGAAGGGCTACTAAAGTACTAACTGGAATGGGTGGACTACAGTACCCTGAAAGATTATCAAAATTAGGTTTATTCACTTTAGAAAAAAAGATGACTAAGGGGAGATCTAATAACTATGTATAAATATATCAGGAGTACAGAGATTTCTCCCATCATTTATCCAGGACTGTGACTTTGATGAGGGGACATCCTCTGCGTCTGGAGGAAAGAAGGTTTCCATACAAACAAAGAAGAAGATTCTTTATGGTAAGAGCAGTAAGACTATCGAACTCTCTGCCTGAGGAGGTGGTGATGGTGAGTTCACTAAAAGAGTTCAGGAGGGGCCTGGATTTATTTCTAGAGTATAATAATATTACAGGTTATAGTTACTAGAGATACAGGGAATTATTCTGATTGCCTGATTGGAGTCAGGAAGGGATTGTTTTTCACTAAAGTGAGGAAAATTAGCTTCTGCCTAATAGTTTTTGTTTTTTTGTAGGCCTTTCTCTGGATCAAATTGCAGGATAACAGGCTTATTCAGCCTTATAAACTATGTTACTATTTTACTAATGTACACGCTCCCTGCAACCAGAAAATATTTTATTTTTAACACGCTTCATTACATATTAATTCTGATTGAATCAATTTTTTGGGAAAATTAGGTAAAATGTCTGAATCAAATTTTTAAAAACTTTGCTCGTCTCTAATGAGAGGAGAACAGAAAAATGGGTCCTGTGAGGATCGGAGATTATGTGTGGTGATGTATTGAGAAAGCTGGTCAGAGATCTAAAGAAGGAACAGGTTGTAGAGGGCCTTATATGTAGATGTTAGTATTTTAAGCTGAATTCGCTGGGCAATGGGGAACCAGTAAAGAGATTGGCAGAGGGGGGAGGCAGAGGAGAAACAAAGGGAGAGGTAGATTAACCGGGCAGCAGAGTTGAGAATAGATTGGAAGAGAGCGATAGTTCTAGATAGGAGGCCACAGAGGAGAATGTTGTAGTAGTCCAGGTGGGAGATGATGAGGGCACGCATAAGCATTATGTATACAAGTATAATATATATGAAACAAAGGGAGAGGTAGATTAACCGGGCAGCAGAGTTGAGAATAGATTGGAGGGGAGCGAGAGTTCTAGATAGGAGGCCACAGAGGAGAATGTTGTAGTAGTCCTGGTGGGAGATGATGAGGGCACGCATGAGAAATAAATATATATATTTATTCAGGATTTATTCAGATTCGCTTCGTATTATTCGTAAATGTACTTAAAATATTGAACGCTAACGCTACGTCTGCTATGTACACATTCTTCTTGCCCCCCCCCCCCGGCCCCAGATGCGGGAAAATGACGATACTCCCCCTCAAGAGCGGGAAAGTGAAGATATGCCCCCCTCAAAAGCGGGAAAAACCAGCCTGGCCCACCGGGAACTAACTATTTGCACGTATAGGGAGTGAAGAGTCCTCCCTCATTACTCCGCCCTCCTCTCCAGTTCAAGCCAGCGGTGAACAAGATACCACAGCATGGCGAAGCAACTGGGACCAAAGTGGGGAGAGATGGTGTTTGGTGGCGAGTTATCCAAACCACCGTCCAGTTCACAGGAGATCACAGTGTCACAATTGGCCAAGTGAATCCCAACAGGTCCTGACTCGATGTTCCCAGTGCTGGCTGGTGCAGTGGAGGCGGCTGGAGCGTCCACATGGCCGCCCAGGAGGAGAGCAACAGCAACACCTTCAATGCAGCAGAATCCCATCGTGCCTGCATCAGTGACGGCCCACGCCCAGACCCTATGGGACTACAAGAATGCAATGGAAGGACTGGGTCGTCCAAGTACTGGACCATCCTAGGCCGGGAGACCCTACACTGGAGCGGCGTAAGGGAACCGTCCTGTTGTTATCAGTTGAGCAAGGCTATGGCTTCCTTGCGGACAACAAGGAGTACTTTGTGGGCCGCAGGTCAATTAAACGACCGTACCTGCCCCAACCCCGTCACAGTCTATAAGTGGGGGATCAGGTGGAATATACCCCAATGGCATCCCTGAAAGGCCCCTTTGGTTACCTTATTATCTAAGTCCTTGGTACCTGCATCAGTAACACCAGTTTGGTCAGAGGAACCACCAGGCGAAGGACGTGTGCGTTGCCTACAGGAGTCACCAGATGGCACCCTCCGTTTCAGGGAGAAGCCACAGCCGGAGCCTCTGATCTCTGGGTTGCCACCACCATCACCATCACAGTCCTTTCAGCTGGGTCAGCTGATGACATCATTGTTTACTTTCTAGTCCACGGTGATCCAGTACCAACTACCCTGGAAAATGAAGTCAGCAGCAGCCAGGGGAGCTGGCGGTTCTTCCCTGGGTACAACCTTGCCTGAACCGGTGCAGCCAGAAGTCCTTACCCCTGCTGTCCTGGCTGGAGTATCCAGAAAAGTGAAGGCGCAAGTCGCTGCAGCGCTCACCAGTGTGACCACCACCCGGACCCGTCAAGTCCGATTTCTGGCAGAAAAGGGCAGTGGAGCTCCATCATGGCAGCCAGCTTGGCCTATATGAGACAGGAGCATCCTCTGATGTCATTCAGTAGCATTTCCAGCGAGGAAGACTTCAGGTCCCTCATCTGAGGAACCCTTCTACTGGCTGTCAGTCTGGCTGATTTAACTGACACCTCTGGAGGACCTATGGGAGCCACAACATGGACTGCACCTGACGCGTGAGAGTTAGTTGGCACTTGTTCTTAGTTGATGTTGTTTTTATTGCCTCCTGTTTGGCTCTCACCCAGATGGACATGGCTTGTCAGGACTCCCCCCCCATTCTGCAGAAAATTCCCAGTTTCACCTAAGTGCGCCTATTTTCCTTTTTCCCCCATTCTCAGGTTATTTGGGAGCCCGCTTTGCAAAAAGTGTTCTCTATTTTCTGCTATTTTATATTATCCATGTGGATTACATGTTACCTGTTTGGATTACAAAATCACCTCACGTGGATTACAATTGAATTTTGGACTGTGTTCCAGTGTTTATGCCAAGGAGCCATAAGGAGAGACTTAAATGTATATCTGAGCCTATTATGCTTGCAAATGTAAAATTGATTGCACTAAACTGTTTGCATAATTATGTCTTTGCTGTATTTTAGCATAGCAATTACAGGTTCAGCAAAGTTCAAGCACTGTAGCCCATTGTGTGTATTCTATTATGCACTTATTGTATGGTGTTTTTAGTAACTGCACTTAGCTGGATAGCTAACAGTGAGCACCTTACTTTTCTACCTCATATGGACTGCCTCTGCTGAGGACTGTACGCTGCAGCCTAGCCTCGTGCGTGCGTATGACGCAATTGCAAGTCAATAGTACGCTAAGGATTCGTATGTACTTTGTACGCTAATGCTTACACATTTAGATCAGTAGTGTACTTTTAACAACGCTTAGACTGTATGTTTGTAATTTGTGCAGTAATGTTCGCAAAACAACTATTATTTTTTTAAAGCAAATTCGACTGAATAAATTTGTGTTAAGAACGAATCTTGTCATAAATTTATCGATTATTAATCTACACTATCATCAAGCACCAATCTATGTGTCGGATATAGTAGTATAAAGCTTGCCGCTACTGGCATTTGGGGCAGTGGAAATATGTTATGTAGATACAAATCACACTTCTCTGCTTCCCTATATGGCAGTCTGATGGATGAGTCTGGTTTTTGTGAATTCTAGGAGAATGTTACCAGTCTGATTGTATTGTGCCAGCTGTAAGGTTTGGTGGTGTTAAAGTAGTTCACTATAGAGTTCACCACTCTAAAAATATGGTATAGCATTTATTCCAAAATACAATATACAGTGAAAGAATTCACAAACATAGAGATCTGTGTATTCAAATGTCTCAGAGAAGTTCTTTACCCTTGAGTCACATATGGTACCATTTTTATTATAGAAAAATGTTTAACCAATTAGAGATGCCCACTTTATTGTGGCTTCCTTTAAGTATGGAGTCAATCAACCCATCATTGTATAGCAGCATTTAAATATTTCTTAATGTGCATAAAAGCTGTAGGTAGGCAAATATATTGAAAATAGATAACTTGACTTCGACCTTATTTACTACAGAAGTGATAAAGGGAATTTGGTATTTAGAGTACAAAGTAAAAGTGTATATCACTGAGGTTAGAATAGAACAGGTGTGAGCTCCAAAAACAGGAAATATATCTACAAGGGCTTAAAAGGGGTCGACTCTTGACAGAAGAGACATATTATGCTATATTTTTGTTAGTGGTATGCCTGGTCCCTTAGTTCCAGTGAAGGGAAATCTTCAAGGGGTTGTCAGAGTTATTTTTTTTGTTAGTTGTATGTTTCTAACTAATCAAGTGTAAGGAGTTTACAATTCACAAGTCATGTGACCCTCACTGAGGGTCACATGACCTGTGATGTCAGCTTCTCTTCCTGCTCTGATGATGTTTCGTGCATGAGCCTTAAGAGCAGGTCTGTGTCTGTGCACAAGACGTCACTGTGCTGGTCATGCCCCCTGCACTGTCCTCTGATGCTATCTGCCCTGTGTCTCCCTCCCACTGGATTCTTCAGGAAAGATTAACCCCTTCTACCATCAGCAGCACAGACTCAGGGCTGGAGGCTTTGATGAGCAGCTGCAGGCAGTTAAGAGACAAAGGCTCAGGATCTTCCCTCCTCATCTTGCAGACACAGAGCTGGCAGGTTGGAGTAGTTCTGCAGAGCATTGCACAAGAACAGGTAGGGGGAGATTCTGTGTGTATCAGCAGTGTCATTGTACAGCTGGGACTCGCAGTCCTACACATACAACATGCTACTGAGTATCCCACCCAGGACAGCACTTTTATTCACTCCCTTTGGAGAGAAGGAACTAGGGAAGTGAGGAAATTGATTTTTTTTTTGCCTAAAACTTGCTTAGCTTATGTATATATTTGCAGTGCTATATTTTTTTTGTGATAATTCCGACAACCCCTTTAATGTGTCAAGATTAGCGATGAGTGAACCGAACCGCACTGTTCAGGTTCGTAACAAACATTGCGATGTCTGGGTACCTGAACACAGATTTAATCAGTCTGTTAATTGTGTTGGTGACCTATAGCCATTCTTTCGGGTGCAAAACACTTAACTTGCGCCCGTGACACAGAAATAAAATTGTTCTTCTGTTAGCCAATTTGGTGGGTGACCGTAAAAAAAAATGAGAGGAGCATCAACTAGGGGACATGGACGTGGTGCTGTTGGTGGTGGTGGAGCTCCTTCTGTAGGGAGCTGTCCTCTTGTGTACGCAGGCACGAATACTGCTCTACGAATCGTGAGGTCAGAACATGTAGAGGCAGTAGTAGATTGGATGGCTGACAGTGCCTCCAGTTCTTTCACATTCTCCCCCACCCGGTCCCCAGTTGAGAGTGCAGAGTTGGCACAGGTGGCCTACGGTCATCTGTCTTCCACCTCAAGCCCTGCGGAGCCCAAGTTATGCAGCAGTCATTTATTATTTTTGATGACTCTGCTCTGGGTTTCCATGGGCAATCCTCCTAGCTCTGCTCAAGAAGTGGAAGAGATTGAGTGTACTGATGCCCAACCACTTATGTTTGAGGGTGAGGACGTCACAGCGCATCTTTCCTGATGATGACGAAACAAAAGTGTCAACTGGAGGTCAGGGGTGAGGAGTGGGTGAAAGATGATGTGGAGGATGATGAGGTCCTAGACCTCACATGACATCCAGGTCAGCAGAGTGACGTGTTCAGTTCAGAGGAAGGGGTGAGGGTCACGAAGAGCCAGCTGCACAGCGGTTCTTCAGGCAATGTGCTGACAAGACATGGGTGGCTTGCATGCTGTGCAGTCAAAGCCTGAAGCGAGGCATAAATGTTCTAAACCTGAGCACCACCTGCATCACCAGGCATCTAACTTCAAAGCACGAGCTGCAGTGGAGTAGACACCTGACAAACCACAAAAGATCTGAGGCTCCTCCTGCTCCCTCTTCTTCTGCAGTCTTGACCTCGTCCTCCCCCTCTGGAGTGACAGGGACACCTAGCACCCCTCAAAGAGATGATGTGGCAGAAACACCACCATCACCACCAGTGTCACCGAGCATCTCCACACTGTCCCATGGAAGCATTCAGCTGTCCATACCCTAAACACTGGAGAGAAAGGGGAAGTACCCTCTACCCACCTGCGAGCCCTGGTCCTGAATGCAAGCATTTCAAAATTCCTGGCCTTTGAAATGCTACCATTCCATCTGGTGGAGACGAAGAGTTTTGAAAATTGAATGACGGTGGCTGTCCCGCAGTATGTGGTTCCCACATTTCCAGGCCGTCCGTCCCTGCCCTGCATAAACAAGCAGCGGAAAAAAATAAGATGTGCTCTGCGCAACACCATCAGTGGTAAGGTCCACAAAACCACTGATACATGGACCAGTAAGCATGGGCAGGGACATTAAATCTCCATAACTGCCCACTGGGAAAATGTAATGGCGGCTGGGCCTGAAGCGAAAAATGATTTGGCAGAAAGTGCGGGGCGTTTGTGCACACTTTCAGCATTCTCACCCTTCTGCTGCTTGTCTGTCTGCGCTGCAGTTTAACTTCGGCCTTCCTGCTTACCGCCTCATATGCGACGTACCCACAAGGTGGAACTCCACCTTGCAAATGTTGGAGAAACTGTGCGAGCAGCAGCAGGTGATAGTGAATTTCCAGCTGCAGCATGCATGAGTGAGTCACTCTGTGGAACAGCACCACTTCACCACCAGCGAGTGGGCCTCCATGTGGGACGTGTGCGCTGTGTTTCGAGTACTCCCCTAACGTGACTCAGCTTTACTATTCCACTTCTATGTCTCCCTAAAAAAAAAAGCTTTGGGCAATGATGAATGTGGATGTGGCACAGGAGGAAGAGGAGGAGGAACAGGAATCACGCCCACTATTATCAGGCCAGTCGACCACAGGTGGCTCAGAGGGTGGGTTCCTGCACCAACAGCAGCCAGGTACACAACTGTCCAGCCAGGGCACAGTTTTGGAGGATAATTATGAGAAGGAGGATTCACATTCACAGCAGGGTGGTACCCAAATCAGCTCATGGGCATCACTAGAGCATGGCTGGGGGGATACAGAGGACACAGACAATACACTTCCCACTGAGGAAAGCTTGTCATTGTCCCTGGCCAGCCATTGTTCCTCATGAGTGACTACATACTTCGGCTACTGATGGCATTCCCACCTGACAGTGAAGGCTCAGTGGAAGCACAAGGTGGAGACGGGAGTCATCAACGCAGCTGCGGTACCAACAGCACCTCAGAAGGGAGGATTATCATGTCCAAAATGTGGAAAAGATTTATCAGCACGCCACAACATCCAGCACAACCATCTGATATGGACTGTCTTAGCAGTAGTCAGCGTTTAAGCAATATGGTGGAACAATACATGTGCACACTCACTGATTTAACTGATTTAACATTTAACTTCTAGGTCTCCAATTTGGGAACATGGCCTGAGCTTGCCCTTTATGCCTTGGAAGTGCTGACCTGCCCTGTGGCAAGTGTATTGTCCGAATGTGTGTTTAGCACGGGGGGCGGGGGCGGAGTAGTGATCACGAACAGGCACATCTGCCTGTTGGCATCCAACGTGGACAAGCTCACATTCATTAAAATGAACAAGGAATGGATCCCACAGGACGTGTCTGTACCTTGGCCAGAGTACAGAGGTATACCAGCCACACCCAGCCATTGTTATACTCCAGCGCACTTTGTGCGCTCTCTTTGCTATTTTTCAATGTTTTGGGGCCTCCACAAACGAAAAAAAAGAAAACATACCAGTCACATGCAAACTATTTGCTTGTTGGTTCACAGATTGACGGACAGTGGGGGCACAGGCAGCCAGTAATCACGCACCAGCTCAGCAGGCCTGGAGTTCCATAGAGATTTAGCAGAGGCTAAGCTCACCTCCTTGGCTCTCTCATGTCGCATTGCCCACAACCTGCCACAACATGACAGACAAGGCACTGAGGGCAGCGGGCGCTTGTCAGACTAACTGACTAAGATGCATGAAGCTTAGTATGTGTTGCCCTGCTCCTCAGAGTGCACCACATGGTCAGCGTAGCACGCCTGCACGTCCAGAGCTAGTGAGTGACAGAGCAGAAAGCAGCTTGCACGTAAGTACTGAATGCCGCCTGCCATTCTATATGTAATCAGCTGGCTGTGCTGTGTGAAATGCAGGCAGCTCTCAGGAGGGATGAGGGAGAGGCTGTTCCTCTACCACGGTGACAGTGCATATACTACTGCACTCTCACTGTGAAGTACTGTTGCACATCGACCCGTCACTTCATCTTGTTAAAGATACACCCCCGGGAAGAGGGGTGAGTATAACGCTCACAGCGTTGCACTCACCTACCTCCTGCAAACTAGTGAGTGCTTCCATAATGTCAGGTAGAGATGGGCGAATCATCCAAAATTCGCTTTGTTGAATGTTCGTCGAACTTTTCAAAAGATTTGTACCTCATGCGAATCTATTCGGCGAAGCTGCGTATAAATCATACGTTATTATGTGGTGTTTTGCGAACATTCAAGCACTAATAACGAACGTACAGTTGTTAAAGGTACGCAACTTATGTGAACATGAGCATACAAAATTGCGTACGAATCCTCAAAGTACTATTGTCTAGCGATTGCGTAATACGCAGGCACGCACAACGCTAGGCTTTGCTGGAGCGGAATGGTGGAGCAGGAGGAAAGCTCTGAGTCTGACCCCTGGCTACATGATACTGTATCAGCAGATGAAAGCAGATCATCCGGCTGTGATTGAGCTAAGTGTGCCATCCACTCCACTACCTCATCCACTTTCTCCTCCACTACGATTTTGCGCCTTGGTGGGTTAGCCTAATGGAACAGTGGCCAACTATTGCGAATTCTACAAGTAGAAGCTCCGGTTACAGGTCCTTTTGCACTGCTGCCCTGTTGCACCTTCTCCTTTTTTTTGGAGCTCGAGGTCTGGCTGGAACCCTTTTGCTTTTCCATGCCAGACTTTTTCACTTGACTGAGGCCTTGCAGGTGGTCTTTGTCTCTGTCTCTCTCCCTGTCTGATAAATTACTAGCCCTGCACTTGTCCTGCACGGGCCCTGCAGTATCCCTGATATGTGTAATATGGATTCCCAGAACAATTACACCCCAGTTTTAACACAAGAGTTCACTGTCTCTCAGAACTTCACAGACAGTGCTTCTGCTCGTCTCAGCAGTCGCAGCACAACTGATTCGTCACTGGCTTACCGAGCCTGTGAGCCAATCAGAGCAAGCCCTTCCCACTAGGTCAGCTGACCGCTTTCTTCCCGGGCTTTTTGCTGCACGAATAACAAACTAACAGTAAAAGTTCGCTAATTAACTGAATTTGTACGCATCAGCGTATAAAGTACCTTAAACGTAGCATTAGCGTGCAGTTTATCGGACAAGTATGTAGCAAATGCGTAGAAAGCTTTAAGAACATTTTCGAATCTAACGGAGCGAATCTCAAAAAATCTGAATTTGCTTTGCAGCGGAAAATTTCCAAGATTCGTATCGAATCTACGAAGCGGCGAATAGATTTGCTAATTTCTACTGTCAGGCATATGAGTTTTTATGCTGTAACAGTTCAGATAGCAAAAATGACATGGCTTCAAAGGACAGCGGTGACTCAAGCTCTACTTTCATCCCCAGACTTCATAGCCCAATGGTGGTAGAAGAAATCACCACGTCATCACGTTGATGGCCCATTTTTGCTGTCACTTCCACTTTGTTGGATCCTATGACTTAATTCTGCCCCCAAGTACCCCAATATTTCCAAATATTTGTGGATGATAAATTACTGGAATTAACTGTACAGCAGACTAACCTATATGCTACACAATTTTCTATACAAAAGCACACATCTGTGTACTTAAAAAGGTGGACCCAACAAGTGTCCCTGAAATTAAAACATTTTGAGCATTACTCTTAATATGTGTGTAAGCCGTGTACCGGGTTGAGCTCCCCAGGATACAGCAAAGTCACGAACGAGGGAAGCAACTCCAACACCAGCTGAGACCCTTGTGCTGCACAGCGTGGTGCCCTCCGATGGATGCTGGAAGAAAATGTGGTAATTTACCTACTGGCAGGCACAACTAAACATCTTCGCCTTATCTGTTATTACCCTAAAAAAAATCAATAATAAACTGTTTGGGTGTGTGGTACAGGCTAGCCTGCGGTGCAGCACAACACATTACAAACGTACAATGCTCTACAGTATTCTCCCTCCCATAACTGGTCTTGTAGCATGTGCTTGAGTATTCCTTCTGAGCAAAACACCAGCCTGACTTGAGTTTGTGCGGAAGTTTATCAGCTCTCCAGTGTGAAATGTCACTTTAAATTGTGGAGTCCTTCCCATGAACAGCCAGCAACACTTATGGCCTGACACAAACAGAAATCCTATCTAACTATAGGCCTAGTTTCAGTCTCTAGGATTCTAAGCACCAACACTGTGGTGAGGTGTGTGCATGATCTGTTTCTTACCGACCCGGGTCTGCTCTGCATTTGCTAGTGACTGT
>ONZH01024796.1:0-25194 GCA_900303285.1 Rhinella marina | reverse complement strand
AAGCAGAACCTTTCCACTTTCATCCCTGTAGAGGAAAGGAGTATGAGAGTGAATCAGATATCAACAGGCCCTGGTGCACAAAGCTGAAACAATTCTTCCCATCTGACGCCGCTAGCGGCAGAGGGCATGGTTCTGTGGGCCAAGTAGCGGGGGAGAGGAGGCGAGCAGGCAGCTTGTCCAGCACTGGCAGGGGAACGCTCTCCAAGGCCTTTGCCAGTTTTATGTCACCCAGCAAGACACTGTCACCTGTCCCCAGTCTAGGCAGAGTAGGGGGGAGCTGTACAGAAAGATGGTGAGGGAGTATAGCTGACCATACCAACGTCCGTAGTGATCACTCTGCTCCATACAACTACTGGGTTTCAAAGCTGGACACGTGGCCTGAACTGGGGCTGTACGCCTTGGAGGTGCTGGCCTGTCCTGCCGCTAGCGTGCTGTCAGAGCAGGTATTCAGTGCAGCTGGTGGCGTCATCACCGATAAGCGTACACGCCTGTCAACTGACAGCGCTGACAGGCTGACGCTTATTAAAATGAACAAAGCCTGGATTTCACCGGAATTCAAATCTCCTCCGGGGGAAAGCAGCTAAAGATTAACATTACTTATGTATCCGATTCCTCTTCTCTACTCCTCCTCCTACTCCTCCTCCTACTCCTCCTCCTCCTTGTCGTCTTTGCCTAACGCTGACCAAAAAAACGCCATTTTTTAGAGGTCCAACTGGCACTCTTTTACCACAATTTTTCCGGAGGTCCACCTACAGGCCCTCTCTCCAAACAATTTTTCCAGAGGTCCACCTACAGGCCCTCTCTCCAAACAATTTTTCCGGAGGTCCACCTACAGGCCTCTATTCAAACAATTTTTCAGGAGGTCCACCTACAGGCCCTCTGTCTAAAGAATTTTTTCCGGAGGTCCACCTACAGGCCCTCTATTCAAACAATTTTTCAGGAGGTCCACCTACAGGCCCTCTCTCTAAACAATTTTTCCGGAGGTCCACCTACAGGCCTTCTCTCTAAACAATTTTTCCGGAGGTCCACCTACAGGCCATCTCTCTAAACAATTTTTCCGGAGGTCCACCTACAGGCCCTCTCTCTAAACAATTTTTCTGGAGGTCCACCTACAGGCCATCTCTCTAAACAATTTTTCCGGAGGTCCACCTACAGGCCCTCTCTCCAAACAATTTTTATTTGCACCTAGTTGGGTGCTTCCCTAACATGTGATGGGCATGTGCCTCACCTTTCTTGGTCTGGGTGAGCACAATTGCCATGAGGGTAACCACCAGGCTGTTGCCTGAGAATTTGGGGTAATGGTGGGATTAGGCAGCCTCAGAGGCATCCATGCATGCTGCCCCTGCTGTTTCCTGTCCATTTCCGTGGTGTTTCCATCATTTTCTGAGGTTTCCAGGTTTTCACCCAGCCTTCCCTAGGCAGAGCCTTGGTCCCCTGCAAAAATGCTCGAGTCTCCCATTGACTTCAATGGGGTTCGTTACTCGAAACGAGCACCCGAGCATCGGGAAAAGTTCGTCTCGAATAACGAGCACCCGAGCATTTTAGTGCTCGCTCATCTCTAGTAAAAATGTTATGGCTCTTGGAATGCAGGGAAGAAAAAAACAAAAACGCTAAAATGAAAATTGAAGGGGTTAAATTCAATTAATATTCACTTTTTATTCTATTCTATTACAATGTTAATATTGTGTATATGCAGGATTATATATGGGTCTGACTTTCTGACAGCCGCCTGACATCTTCCTGACACATTTCAGTTTTTTTCCCACTACACATTTGCATTTTGTTCATCTGCTTTTCTATATTATTTTTATCCCTTTTTTTGATCCTACAGGGAAACACTTCTGTCAGATGTAAGAGACGCGACATTTACGGTTTGGTGAAAGAAAACAGAAACATTTTCCTGCCAAAGGTTACGTTTCATCGCTTCGGTGTCCGATGTTTTCACTTCTCAAAAGTTCTCAAAAGTTCATGGTGTCAATTCAGCTAATTCCAAAAAAATCCTAAATCTATAAGGTCAGGTCTAATGACTAGGACCATATAGGAAGGTCAGATCACGTCTGGATACGTCCTGACTACAGCGGAATGACCGTAACCTCTGTGGTGTCACAGGATCCCCAAGAGACCGCCAATACGCCTTTTTTTATTGGCCCACTGTTTTAGGCTGGCACTGATTTACTGAGTGGGTGGAGCCCACTTCTGGCTGTGGTCTACAGCAGAGGGCTCTCTCTTTGACCCTCATTGACCCCCCCCCCACAACTCAATCACAGGCTGCCGATAGTTGGCATGGCAGCCCGGAGTCCTTACAATGGTCCTTGGCTCTGCCAAGTGCAGTAACCTATTAGGCCCTGCCAGAAGTGGAGTCTAATAGGCTGCATGTTAGGGTAAAACGATAGATCTAATACACTGCACTCACATGTTCAAGTCCCCTTCTAGGACTAAAATATTTAGTGAATTGAATCTTTGAAATGGTTGAAACCATTATGGAGATTATTTATAGCGTCATTAATCTTCTGTTTGATTAGATGCTTCCCTTTTTACTTTTGCACTTCCCTTCCCTTTTCTTTGCCTTTGTTGAAATGCCTATATTTTATTTCTACGTAAAATTTGAAATGTTGACGGGACAATGTACACATCCCAATATGCAATGTATAATGTACAACAGATGTATATTTATAACCTGTCTCAATAAAAAACAATGTTTAAAAAAATAAAATAAAATAAAATATTTAATAAATAAAAATTCAAGTTTTTATTAAAAAAATTAATAAAAATAATAAAAATCCCAAATAAAAAATTCCACATTTTCATGGAAAAAATTAAAAAAGAACCATAATTAGTATCGAACTATGTATATGAACTATGAAATTGCCGCACCAAGAATGCCATAAAAAAAAAAAACTTGATAAAGTCGTAGTTTTTTTGCTCACTCACTTTAAAAAAACAAGCGATCAAAAAAGTTACCTGAGATGGTATTCAGAAAACCTGCAAATCGTTGAGCATAAACCCTCCAAGAACTGTAAAATAAAAACCTTTGAATACAACAATGAACTGCGCAGCGCATCATGTGACCCCTCTTAACGCTGCTGAGCGGATTAAAGAGTTCACAGAGAGGGGAGGGGCACAAATGATGAGTTCATTTACAGTCTTGTTCCTAACTGAGGGGTTTTTTTTGTTGGGGGGGGAGAAGGTGTTGTCACATTATAGACACTTAAAGGGACTGTCCACCATGGCTGCTTTATTCAATAAACAGAACCAGCTCTGTCCATCCGGTTGTTTCTGGTATGTATTGCACGCTTTATTAAAGTGTATCAGGCACCCCACAACCGATTTTCACTAAACAAGTATCACTTTAAACAGCAGGATCAACCCTACAAGCCAGTATATTTTCATAGGGTTGATCCGGATTACCAGGGTTCTTTAACTATCTACAATGTGATCCCAACTGTCACAAGTAAATGGATGAGAGGTGCATCAACATTTATGACCATTTGCTAGACTTTCCTTTTTCAGTACTTCTTAAAGGGGTATTCCCATCTCAGACATTGGGGGCATATCGCTAGGATATGCCCCCAATGTTTGATAGGTGCGGGTCCCACCACTGGCATAGAACGGGTGCCCATAAGAAGAGGGCACCCTGCACATGTGAGGCCATCCTTCATTCATTCCGATGGTAGCGCCGAAAGTAGCCAAAGGCTCAGCTGCAATACCAAGCACAGCCACTCTATACAATGTGCGGCGCTGTGCTTGGAAAGCTGCCAGGAGTCCACAGTGCTCACCGAAGCTCTGAAATGACTGGCGGCTCCATGGAAGAGCCAATTTGTAGGGGTGCTGGAACTCAGACCCTGAGGATAGGCCATCATTATCATTTCCTGGACAACCCCTTTATGCTTCATTCACACGTCCATATTTTTTTTTCCAGATTTTCGGTCCGTTTTTTTCCGGATCAGTGTTTCCGCAAAAACTTCCCGTTTTTACCAATTGTACATCCACATCCGTTCTGTTTTTCCGCAAAAAAAGGAAGTAGGAATATATGTTGGTAGGGTACTTCTTTCTATTTCCTGGAAACGGATCCCCAATTGCGGAAGATATGCGGATGACATATTGATGCATTCCGCATATCATCCGCATTTTTTTGCACACCCATTGACTATAATTGGACCACGGACCGCATATGCGGACAAAAGTTGGACAAGCTCTATCTTATTTGCGGATCCGCATAACGGAACGGAACAATGGATGCGGACAGCATACAGAGCGCTGTCCGCATTATTTCAGGACCCATTGAAATGAATGGATCCGCATACTATCCGCATGATTTGCAGATCGGATCAGGAAAGAAAAACAGGACGTGTGAATGGACCCTAAATATGTATTTTGTGATCCATAAACCACGGATCTGCAAAATACGGATTCCAAACTACATACGATTGTGTGCATGAGCCCTTATGGGCAGGATTTTGTTAGCCTCAACCATTTTTGGTCCAGGACAATACCAATTTACCCTACCGGGACTGTCTCTGAAATTCAGGGGCAGTCCCTGCAAATTCAGGACACTTGGCAAGTATGCTCGTGCTGTCTGCAATTTTTGTGGCCCTATAGAAATGAATGGGCGTTGCGTGTGATGCACAAAAGTGAGTCAGGTGAAATATAATGTTGGCAGTGAATTCTCTGCCTGGATCACCACAAAGGTATGGAAATCAGGTGGGACCTACATCTATCGGACATTTATGACCTACACTCCAGCTGTGGTGAAACTACAACTCCCAGCATGCTCCATCATTTCTGTGGACTTCTGAGAACAGCCAAGCAAGTGTGCATCTTGGGAGTCCAAGACAAGCTGGAGCGGCCGGAGGTTAGCCATCACAGCCCTGTGGATCATGATAGGGTTCCATGGTGACCAAATTAGAACCACAGAGGTGAGGTCTGACTGGTGGGGTCATAAAATGGGCATTGAAATGTAGGCGCATGTTAAAGCCATGTGGAAACCAACCAAAAGATTAATTTCTACTATGTCTAAGCTCCTCTAACTTTTCTTCTTACCTCGGAGGATCGTGTATTTCCCTTTATCGCTTGCAAGACATATTCTTGGTACCTTTCTCCCCGTTGCCCATGTTGGTCACGGCATACCAAATGGGAAGACCCTGGTTTCTGCAGAGCGCCAGCCCACTTTCCCGAAGCAAGTGTCCACCCAAAATATTCCTCATTTGATGACACCACCCGACATGCGCCACTAAAATACTTCATAAAGTGAAGAGACTTTGGTTGGATTGGCATGGTTCTGGCAAAGTTGGAAAAACTAATTTTATTATCCAGGTCATGGTTGACACAAGCCCAGGAGAATATGCCTTTGTTCCAATTTTTGCCTAAAAGTGAGCGGAAATCGCAATACCCGGGGTTCTGTGGCCTATAAATGCTGAAGAAAGTTGGTGGAAACCTGCAAAGTCCACTAAAGCTTTCGAAGTTTCACAATTTTCGTCCAGGATTCTGTAATCCAGTTTATGGGTCAATCGAGCGATGAGTCATTGTTGATCTTGATGACCGCCAAACGGGCAGCCAAATTCTGGCAAGGCCTTAGAGAAGAGTGGGTCACATTTCCAAGGGCCAACGACACCCACGGTAAGTTTATACTCCCACGCTCTAGTGGCATCGTGAGTAATCCTATAGGAAGCACCAAGGAACCACATGAAACGGGAACGTTCTTGAAGGTCTTTGTGTTCGTAGCTTGGTTGGGACCTTAGAGCCTCGATCTTTTCGACAGAGAAGTCTCCAAGGTCTGGAGGAAAGACAAATCATTGTCTTACAGCTTGTCACGGGGAAGCTAAGGTCCTTCACTGCCATGAATCTACAACGCAGGGTAGGTCCTGAGAAGGAAAAGAAAGAAAATTATTTCATAACCAACAGAAAATAGTCTTCAGTGGACACTAAACCTAGTGCTCGAATGCTTTTGGACCCCATCTAATCTCCATTAGGCCCGTGTGCCCGGCCGTGTAGTGCTGCGGGCGGCAAACTGCGGTCCAGCATGCACGGGCACTGACCGTGAGGCCATCGCATGCGGATCGCGGACCCATTTCACTTGAATGGGGTCCAGCGATCCGTATCCGAGGGTCCGCACCGCAAAAAAGTAGTGCCTGCACACCATAGTGCTTCCGTGGTGTTCCAATCCGTGCCTCCGCTCCGCATCTCCCGGATCGCGGACGCATTGAAGTGAAATGAGTTCGCGATCCGTGATGCGGGCTGCACACGGCCGGTGCCCGTTTATTGGCGGACCCACATATGCGGGCCCGCAGCACGGGCACGGCCGGCACACGTTTCGTGTGAATGAGGCCTTAGGCTTCATTCACACGATCGTATGTGTTTTGTGGTCCGCAAATTACGGATCCGCAAAAAATAACGGATGACGTATGGCATCCGTGTTTCCGTTTTTTTGTGTGGATCCATTGTAACAATGTCTATCCTTGTCAGCAAAACGGACAAGAATAGGACATGTTCTATCTTTTTGCAGGACGGAAATATGGACATACGGAAAAGGAATGCACACAGAGTACCTTCCGTTTTTTTTTGAGGACCCATTGAAATGAATGGTTACGCATACCGGTCCGCAAAAAAAACGGAACGGACACAAAATACGGTCGTGTGAATGAAGCCTAAGACCTCTTATATAACTCAATGTACATGGAAGCTTCTACAACCCCTTCATTTAAGGGCTCATTCACAACGAACGTGTTAGCCAGCCGTGCCCGTGCTGCGGGCCGCATACGGGGGGTCCGGCAATAAACGGGCACCGGCCCGTGTGGCAGCCCGCATCACGGATCGCGGACCCATTCACTTCAATGTGTCCACGATCTGGGAGATGCGGAGGCACGGATGCGGAACACCATGGAAGCGCTACGGTGTGGCTTCCGTGGTGCTTCTGGCCGTGCCTCCGCACTACTTTTTTACGGTGCGGACCCTCGGATGCGGATCGCGGACCCCATTCAAGTCCAATGGGTGCGCGATCCGCATGCGGTGGCCTCACGGTCCGTGCCCGTGCATTGCGGACCGCAGTTTGCGGTCCGCAGCATGGGCACGGCCGGCACACGTTCGTGTGCATGAGGCCTAAAGGGGTTTTCCAGGATATTTACTACTGATGATGACCTATCCTCAGGATAGGTCATCAGTATCTGATCGGTGGGGGTCCAACACCTGGGACCCCGCCGATCAAGCTGTTTGAGAAGGTACCAGCGCTCCTGTGAGCTCCGCTACCTTCTCCCTGCTCACCAAGCACAGCGCCGTACATTATATAGTGGTCATGCTTGGTATTGCTTTCAGCCCCATTCACTTCCATGGGGCTGAGCCCGCTCCTAGGCTACGTGACCAAGCTAAGAGAAGGTAGCGGCGTTCACGGGAGCACCGGTGCTTCTGATACAAGCTGATCGGCAGGGGTCCCAGGTGTCAGACCCCCACGCAATCAGATACTGATGACCTATCCTGAGAACAGATCATCAGTTTTAAAATCCGCGGAGAACCCCTTAAGACTCTTGAGGCTGGCAAAAAAAACCAGATGTAGCAGAGCTGAAAGTGTGTTCCCATGTGCTAACAATTCTGGAGCATCTATTTATATGACTCTATGTTGTGTCATTCCTCTGCTATTCCTACTAAGGGCTCATGCTCAAGACTGTATGTATTTTGCGATCCGCAAAAAATGGATCTGCAAAAAATACGGATGCCGTCGTGTACATTCCATATTTTGCAGAACAGAACAGCTGACCGCTGATAGAACAGTCCTATCCTTGTCCCTAATGTGGACAATAATAGAACATGTTCTATTTTATTTCGGAACGGAAATACGGACATACGAAACGTAGTGCACACGGAGTAACTTCCTTTTTTTTTTTCAGACCCATTGAAATAAATGGGTTTCGAAACGGTCTGCAAAAAAAACGGAACGGACACGGAAAGAAGTATATGAATGAATTGCTAGCAGTTTGTAATCAAGGGCCAGCTGGGTGTTACCAATTGGGGTGTGCGTCCCTGTACAGTACAACACCGGTGGACACAGTCCCAAGTGGGAACGCCCATCTGAACCTTCATTGCAGACTGATGGGAATTCATTCATAGACGTCTAGTGGGTATAATAGAGGAATGGCACCACAGATATAACTTCCGGACAGATGTGATTACTGGTTGGGAAAAAGTCTATACTGCACAATCCAAAGATGAATGAGCTATCATGTATTACAGGGTTGTGCCAGAGCAGGCGCTCTAGAGCTCACGGGCTATGCATTCAGCACAGCCCAAAACATGAATGGACGATCTAAGTTGACACCATCTAATGGCTCATTTTCAGGGGGGTACAGGTGCAGACATAGAGGCATCCTATGCAGCTGCTATGGGGTCCTGGTGGAGAGGTGGCCTAGCCTGGCTGGTCCTGTCCTGATTCAGGATCATCCTCTCTTCATCAGAATGGACAGCAGTTATGAAGAGCGTGTCTTGCCTTGGAGGACTTTGTCCTGTCCTGCATTACACAGACGACCCATCGATATGAATGGACATAGTGTAATGCTTTATTTCTCCTTTGGTGGCGCTGCAATGAAACATTGCCAGGTTCCCTCTCAGACAAAATCTGATCACTAGTGGTCCCAGCAGAAGGACACTTTGTGATCAACCTATGGTTAAGGGATTGTCCAAGGAGGAGAACGAGCCCCTTTAAACATGCTGCCTTACCGAGGCTCAATTGTATCTGTGTCTTGTGATTTATAATCTTTCTACCCTTGTAGTAACAATAACTCAGTCTCCATACACTTTGGTTGCTGTTGTCTTTCTGCTGCCAATACCAGTAGGCATACATACCAACCGTCCTGGATCCGGCAGGACTGTCTTGGATTTTGGTGGCTGCCTTGTAGTCCCAGAACGGCTGAGGTATGATCCGCTTTCACCTGTCTCTGCATCCATAGTAATGGAGAAGCAGAGAGCCGTCCGCTCCCCGCTTCACCATTTCATCTCAACTGCAGGCGTAGCACAGCCCACGATGCAGTCACACACCGCACTGCTGGGCTGTGTAGAGAGAGTGTGCCCGACCGGGAATCAGCCCAGCAGCGCCATGTGTGACCGAGTTATGCCAGCTGAGGAGCGCAGGATGTGCCCGATTAATGGTGAAACCAAGTGAGTATTTACATTTCTTTAACTTTATTTAGAAGGAGGGGCACTACTTAAAGGGGCACAATGTGAGCATATAAATAGTGTGAAGAGAGCACAATGTGGCATAACTACTATGATGGGGCAGAAGGTGAGAACGTAATACTGTGAAGGGAGCATAATGTGGGCACATAACTACTGTGAAGAGAGCACAATGGGGAATAACTACTGTGATGGGGGCCACAATGTGGACATAACTACTATGATGGGGCAGAAGGTGAGAACGTAACTACTGTGAAGGGGCATAATGTGCACATACCTACTGGATGGGGCACAATGTGGACATAACTATACTATGATGAGGCAAATGTGGGCATAACTACTGTAATTAGGCCACATTGTGGCATAACTACTGTGATGGGGCCACAATATGGGCAAACTACTGTGAAGGGGGCACAATCTGGGCATAACTACTGGAGGGGGCACAAGGAGGGCATAAACTACTGTGAAGAGGGCACATGTGGACATACTACGGTGATGGTGCACAATGTGGCATAACTACTGTGAAGGGGGCAACAAAGGGTGAGCACATAACTATTTGAAGAGGGCACAATTTGGGCATAACTACTGTGAATGAGGCACATTTGGGCATAACTACTGTGAAGGGGCCCCCAATGTGGGCATAATACTGTGATAGGGGCAAACTGTGGGCATAATACTGTGATAGGCTACATTGTGGGCATACCTACTGTGAAGAGAGCACAATGTGGGCATAACTAGTGTGAAGAGGGGCACAATGTGGACATACTACTGTGAAGGGGGCACAAGGTGAGAACATAACTACTTTGATGGGCCACAATGTGGACATAACTATTGTGTGGTGGCACAAATGGGAAATGATTACTATTTGGGGTCATTAAAGGGATCTCCAATGAGCAAGGAATGCAGCAGTATAAAGGCATGAGGACAAAGCGGCAGCCCATGATGAGATGGAAGATGGATTTCGGACTATGTCAGTACAGCTAACTGCAGTCACGATCGCACCCGAGACTGAAGAAAATAGGTAAGAAGAGCCACTCCCTACCCCCACCCCCAATTAAAAAAAGTTGTAATACAACTGGACGTCCCCTTTAAAATCATTACTATAAGTTCCTGCTGCTCGGAGAGTCACCGGCTGACGTGGACTGTGTTAAGGCTCCATCAAGTGAATGGATTATAATCGTCTTAATGCTCATCGCTTTGTCAGCACAAGGATGGAGGAATTTACTGGGAGCGTTTCACCGGCTGCAACGAGAATACCAAATCCCCGATGTGTGCCACCGCCAGGCGTATTAACGAGGCAGGCGAGGAACAACCCTCTCACGCATCACCTGCAGAGACCGCCGAGGCAGGACCCAACCAGGACAGACCAAGACAAAATATTTCACAAATGAATTCACAGATACACAGCGTATACTCAGATCAGCCATAACATTAAAACAGGTGAAGTAGAGACCATGGACCTCCTGGTGATAATGGCGGCGGTCAGTGGCAGTCAGTTCTTGAGGTTGATGTGTAAGAAGAGTGGGATTAAATGGTCCAGAGTAAGGGTCTGAAGTCCAAGGGCCGAATTGTGACAGCTAGATGGTGGGTCAGAGCATGTCTAGAATGGTCAGTCTAATGGGGTGTTCCTCATATGTACTGGTTAGTACCTACCAAAAGTGGTCCAAGGAAGGACAACTGGTCACAAGACTCAGTGATGCGTGTGGTAAGTGAAGGCTAGCCCGTCTGGTCCAATCCCACAGAAAACTGCTGTGTATGAGGTGGTGTAGTCACAGTTCAGTCAGAGTCTCCATGTTGACCCCTGTCCACCATCGTAAGTGCCTAAAAGGGCATGTGAGCATCAGAACTAGACCACAGAGCAATAGAAGAAGGTGGCCTTTACATCATGTGGGTGGTTGGGTGTCACTCACCCAGAGGAGAGGTTGGGTCAGTTGCACTATGGGAAGAAGACAAGCTGGTCTTCCAGATAACCGGTTTCTCCGAAGTACTCCTGTAAGGTTGTACAGTCATGGCCAAAAGTTTTGAGAATGACACAAATCTTCTATTTTCACATGATCTGCTGCCCTCTGGTTTTTCTGTGTGTTTGTCAGATGTTTTTATCACATACAGAAATATAATTGCAATCATATTATGAGTAACAAAAGCTTATATTGACAGTTAGAATGAGTTAATGCAGCAAGTCAATATTTGCAGTGTTGACCCTTCTTCTTCAGGACCTCTGCAATTCTCCCTGGCATGCTCTCAATCAACTTCTGGACCAAATCCTGACTGATAGCAGTCCATTCTTGCACAATCAATGCTTGCATTTTGTCAGAATTTGTAGGTTTTTGTTTGTCCACCCGTCTCTTGATGATCGACACAAGTTCTCAATGGGATTAAGATCTGGGGAGTTTCCAGGGCCATGGACCCAAAATCTCTATGTTTGTTCCCTGAGCCATTTTAGTTTATCACCTTTGCTTATATGGCAAGGTGCTCCATCATGCTGGAAAAGGCCATTGTTTGATCGCCAAACTGCTCTTGGACGGTTGGGAGAAGTTGCTCTCGGAGGACATTCTGGTACCATTCTTTATTCATGGCTGTGTTTTTAGGCAAGACTGTGAGAGAGCCGATTCCCTTGGCTGAGAAGCAACCCCCACACATGAATGGTTTCAGGATGCTTTACAGTTGGCATGAGACAAGACTGGTGGTAGCGCTCACCTCGTCTTCTCCGAATAAGCTGTTTTCCAGATGTCCCCAAACAATTGAAAAGGGGATTCATCAGAGAAAATGACTTTCCCCAGTCCTCAACAGTCCACTCCCTGTACCTTTTGCAGAATATCAGTCTGTCCCTGATGTTTTTTTTCTGGAGAGAAGTGGCTTCTTTGCTGCCCTCCTTGAGACCAGGCCTGCTCCAGGAGTCTCCGCCTCACAGTGCATGCAGATGCACTCAACAATGCTGCTGCCATTTCCTGAGCAAGCTCTGCACTGCTGGTAGCCCAATCCCGCAGCTGAAACACTTTAAGAGACGGTCCTGGCTCTTGCTGGTCTTTCTTGGGCGCCCTGGAGCCTTTTTGGCAACAATGGAACCTCTCTCCTTGAAGTTCTTGATGATGCGATAGATTGTTGACTGAGGTGCAATCTTTCTAGCTGCGATACTCTTCCCTGTTAGGCCATTTTTGTGCAGTGCCAATGATGACTGCACGTGTTTCTTTAGAGATAACCATGCGTAACAGAAGAGAAACAATGATGCCAAGCACCAGCCTCCTTTTAAAGTGTCCAGTGGTGTCATTCTTACTTAATCATGACGATTGATCTCCAGCCCTGTCCTCATCGACACCCACACCACCTGTGTTAATGGAGCAATCACTGAAACGATGTTAGCTGGTCCTTTTAAGGCAGGGCTGCAATGATGTTGAAATTGTGTTTTGGGGGATAAAGTTCATTTTCTAGGCAAATATTGACTTTGCAAGTAATTGCTGTTAAGCTGATCACTCTTTATAACATTCTGGAGTATATGCAAATTGCCATTATAAAAACTGAAGCAGTAGACTTTGTAAAAATTAATATTTGTATCATTCTCAAAAATTTTGGCCATGACTGTATGTAAGGGGGTTCTCCCTTGCAAGTTGATGAGCCATGTTGATCCACACCCCTTACACAATGATGCACTTGAATTGGCTTGTACAGACTTGGGCCATTTGTCACTGACAAGGCAGAGATCCTGAGAATCCTGCTCAACTTGTGGACCACTGTCAGCTCCTTGACTTGGAATGGGACTGATGTGTTGCTTGGGTCTTCCAGGAGACTGCTCCATGATGGAGAAGAAGACCACTCTGTAGCCTGCAAGTGTACCAACTGGAAGTGGTAGCCGTGCCCAACCATCCTGTTTGTGTGACCATAGACCAAGACAGTGCCTTGCCCACACAGGCCTTTAACTTATACCATGTGTTGAAAACTGTGAGTTTATCGCAAGACTTTAAGCACTAAGCTGGTGTGACTATCTAAGACTGCAACCTCCAAACTGCATGCAGGGCGGTCTTGGGCACCACGCATCCTATGCATTTGCATAGGGCCCCGACGTCCAAGGGGGCCCCCACGCTCCGCTCTTGTGCTGGTGCCCAAGACCGACCGCACAGCTGTCACTTACTGCATTTGTCCGCCGTGGACCGGCCTCACTGCGGCTGCACGCACCGCACCCGCTTACTCTCAAGTCCGGAAGTATAGCAGGAAGCTCACGCAGCCACAGAGAGGCCGGTCTGCACAGCAGAACACAAACTCTGCGGCTGCGCGTCAGTGTCCCAGGCTCCAGCACGTGTCCCAGCTCAGCCAATAGAGAGCTGGGAGTCTGGGACATGCCATAGGCTATGGGCAACCTTCACCCCCCCACATTCTTTCATTGTTTAACAGTGAGTTAATTGTTAATTGTTTGACAGTATTTTATTGTTAAAAAAGTATTTGATGTCTGGGGGGGGCGTGTCATCAGAGGGCGTGACGCGTCATTGGGGGGGGAGGGGGGACCCGGACATAACTTCGCTTAGGGCCCCAGAAATGCCAAGACCGCCCCTGGCTGCATGCCACTTATAACTAGCAAGCTCAGTGCCACTGCCTGTAAACATTATGGACTCTGCCCCAATAAAGTTCTGTCCCTTTGAACCATGTTGTGTCTGTCTCCATTACCACACCATCCTCGAGTTGGGTACTATGTAACAGTCAAGGGCCACACACTACAAACTGAGACTCTTACAGCAAACTAAGCTGTAGAAACCAGTGTCAGACAGCTGCTGCCAAGGCCAATAAGATAATGGTTTGCATCAAAAGAGGCATAGATGCCCCGTGATGAGAACATAGTCCTGCCACTTTACACATCACTAGTCAGACCTCACATGGAGTACTGTGTACAGTTCTGGGTTCCTGTGAACAAGGCAGACATAGCAGAGCTGGAGAGGGTTCAGAGGAGGGCAACCAAAGTCATAACTGGAATGGGTGGACTACAGGACCCAGAAAGATTATCAAAATTAGGGTTATTCACTTTAGAAAAAAGACGACTGAGGGGAGATGTAATAACTATGTATAAATATATCAGAGGTCAGTACAGAGATCTCTCCCATCATCTATTTATCCCCAGGACTGTGACTGTGACGAGGGGACATCCTCTGCGTCTGGAGGGAAAGAAGGTTTGTACACAACATAGAAGAGGTTCTTTACGGTAAGAGCAGTGAGACTATGGAACTCTCTGCTGAGGAGGGTGGTGATGGTAAGTTCACTATAAGAGATCAGGAGGGGCCTGGATGTATTTTCTGGAGGTAATAATATTACAAGTTATAGTTACTAGAGAGGGTCGTTGATCCAGGGAGTTATTCTGATGTTGATTGGAGTCGGGAAGGAATTTTTTCCCTAAAGTGGGAAAATTGGTTCTACCTCACAGGGTTTTTTTGCCTCCTCTGGATCAACTTATAGGAAAACAGGAAGAACTGGTATGGACGGAGGCTTTTTTTCGGCCTTATAAACTATGTTACTGTGTTACATTTGGCATGGCCGACAGGATAACACCGCAAAGATTAACATAATGAAATGCCATGAATTGCGTGTGGTGTGGGCAAAACCAAGTAATAGGGAGGTCTTCAGGTCTAAGCCTAGAAGTGGTCACTGTCAGAAAATAAAAGTGAAGTAGGTTGACAAGCAGTGTGGGCTTCCGGTTACTGACCTAGAGTGGGCAAAAATCACAACTGATGGACTGAAGGGAAAGTATCGTCTAGTTCAGTCATACCCAAGGGTACAGCTTTGTGCACAGTGATGACACTCATGAGGAAGATGTTCAATGGTCAACTTATGTGGAACTGATGCCTAGACCATTGCAACATCTAAACATGGAGAGAATTCAACTTGACGGAGGAGAGCTGTGGTAGTTGGGCCGCTGATGTGACTAGACAAGATGAGCTCTCCAGTACCAAGATTTGGATACTGGTCCAATTGGTGTCCTTTCCCAACCCTGATTCTGTCATGAAAGGAGGAGATCCAGGAGCCAATGGCTGTCAGCCCTAAGGTGCCTGGAGAGGTGACAGGAATCTGTGCCTTGTGAGTGCTGGCCTGAAGAGACACTGGAGTGGCTATGGCAAAGAGACTTCCTTGTCCTGCCTTTCGTGTACAGAAGGTGTTCTCCTACATACTGACTCTTGGACTGGTGCATCACATGAAAACCTTGTTTTTCGGGTGGTGTCTTGACTCTAGTAGGTGAATACACGATGCAGGTGTGGACCAGGTGTGGCTATTAGGGAGTGCCAAGGAGAGCGCTTGCTAAGTCTGAGGGAAATGGAAAGGAGTGTGCACTCAAACTGACTTGTACTGACCCCTTGATGCTGATGTACAAGTGTAGTGACCTGAACATTTGTGTTGCCTTGTGTTATTTCATTAAAATGTTATTGTCATGTTTGGCACACAATGTTGCGGGTGTAATTAGCTGGTGAGGTCCCTGGTCATGTGTGTGAAGGCAGTACCATGGCGC
Source organism: Rhinella marina (assembly GCA_900303285.1). NCBI lineage: Eukaryota > Metazoa > Chordata > Amphibia > Anura > Bufonidae > Rhinella > Rhinella marina. The sequence continues at coordinate 9,557 of ONZH01024796.1, read as the reverse complement.
CACGTGAGATCTGCTTAAGGTTGACCTACATTGTATAAGGAGGAGGTATGGTGTATGTGAGCATTGAGAAGTTCAGAGAGCCTGTCAGGTGCAAGACAGGTAGTGCATTGGAGTGACGTTGCAAAGGAGATTTGGACTCTGCCCGCGTTCATCACTGATATGGCAAGTGCCAAAACCATGGTAGCCCTGTGTTCATTAAATACAATGAGTTGCTCTACCAAACTTGACTGAACCATCAAACTGTGGGCCCACCAGAGATTATAATTGCCAATATGTATGCCCAATTGTGAATGTAACCACCAAGCTCGGTGACTGTAACCATCAAGCTGTGTGCCTAGCTGTGAATGTAACTGCCAAGCTGGACACCAGCTAGATAGTGACTGTATCCACCATGCTGTGTGATTGTACCCACCAAGTATGTGCCCAATAGTAACTGTAACTGCCCATCTGTATACCCAATTGTGACTATAACCACCAAGTTGTGTGCCCAACTGTGAGTGTAACTGCCAAGCTGGACACCAGCTAGATAGTGACTGTATCCACCAAGTATGTTCCCAATAGTGACTGTAACTGCCCATCGGTATACCCAATTGTGACTGTACGTAACTGTCAAGGTCTACACCAGCCAAATAGTGACTGTAACCACCAAGTTGTGTGATTATAACCACCAAGTATGTGCCCAATAATGACTGTAACTGCCAATCTGTATACCCAATTGTGACTGTAACCACCAAGCTGTGTGCCCAATTGTGACTATAAAGGTCAAGCTATGTGACCAATAGTGGCCATAACCACTAGACTGTATGCCCAATTGTGAATGTAACCACCAAGCTCTGTGACTGTAACTAGTCCGATTGTGACTGTAACCATCAAGCTGTGTGCCCAGATGTGAATGTAACTGCCAAGATGGACAGCAGCTGAATAGTGACTGTATCCACCAAGCTGTGTGATTGTACCCACCAAGTATGTGCCCAATAGTAACTGTAACTGCCCATCTGTATACCCAACTGTGACTGTAACCACCAAAATGTGTGCCCAGTTGTGACTGTAAATGCCAAGTTATATGACCAATAGTGGCCATAATCACTAGACTATATGCCCAATTGTGACTATAACCACCAAGTTGTGTGCCCAACTGTGCCTGTGACTGCCAAGCTGGACACCAGCTAGATAGTGACTGTATCCACCAAGTATGTTCCCAATAGTGACTGTAACTGCCCATCTGTATACCCAACTGTGACTGTAACCACCAAGATGTGTGCCCAACTGTGACTGTAACCAGCAGGATGTATGCCCAGTTGTGACTGTAAATGCCAACTTATATGACCAATAGTGGCCATAATTACTAGACTGTATGCCCAATTGTGAATGTAACCACCAAGCTCTGTGACTGTAACTAGCCTGACTGTGACTGTAACCATCAAGTTGTGTGTCCAACTGTAACTGCCAAGCTGTACACCAGCCAAATACTGATTGTAACCACCAGTAGCGACTGTAACAGCCAATTCGTATACCCAATTGTGAATGTAACCACCAAGATGTGTGCCCAACTGTGCCCAAGCTATGTGAGCAATTGTGGTCATAACCACTAGGCTTTATACCCAATTGTGAATGTAACTGCCAAGCTCTGTGACTGTTACTAGCCCAATTGTGACTGTAACCAACAAGTTGTAGGCCAAATTGTAAATGTAACCAACAAGCTCAATGTTTATAACTGTTACACTTTGTAAAGTTCTGTTCCTTCGAGCTCTGCTGTGTCCACTTCCATTACTGCACCATCCTTGAGTGTTGTACTGTGTCAAGGTCCAGAGCCACACACTAGAAACTGACCCACTTACTAGCGCACCACTCATAGGTTACATGATTCCTACTCTCTTAGTATCCTTTCCTCCAATGCTTCATAAACAGCTCGTCTTGTCCTTTGTGTATATACTGTATATGTGCTCCATTACCATCATTCCACTGTTTCTCACCCAAATTTTGGATTTGGTTATGAGACACAGTCACGTGTTGTCATCTTCCATCTATGAGTAAATCAGAAGTTACAACAACAGCCAAAGTTTAGTAATTATGTGTCATTTACTTACAAAGATATTACAGATTTATCGTAGTATCCCTGAGGACATGTTTGAGGAGGTGACAACAGGAAATGCCGCCATATTGGTTGTCACGTTGGAATTATTTTCAGGCACTGTATACTGTCAGCTGGACAGGGGTCACTTTCATGAGACTCTTATAACTTATTTGCCTCGCCTGTATGTGGTATCTGAGTTCATGTTGTGTGATTCTGCATTGTACAGGGATATGTGGCATATAATATATAACACACACCATATAATAACCGGACCTGTATACAGCTAAATACATTCCAGCCCTGGGGACAAGTAACTACATATCACCGAGTAATGTGCGAGGCCTGCACAGTGCACAGGGGGCAAATCAGTGTATCCCATGAGATCGAGCAATACACATCCATATGGGATACTCATAAAGGGTTTTTTCTTTTTCTTTTACTTGCATTTCTCTTTAAATCAGTTATATAAAGGTCATTACATTAAAGCCTAAGTCAAGCTTGGAACCTAATTCTACAAGTCACATATGTAATAAGCTACATAAACAGAGGGGTCACTTTGTACATACATTACTTATCCTGTACTGATCCTGAGTTACATCCTGTATTATACTCCAGAGCTGCACTCACTATTCTGCTGGTGCGGTCACTGTGTACATACATTACATATCCTGTACTGATCCTGAGTTACATCCTGTATTATACTCCAGAGCTGCACTCACTATTCTGCTGGTGCAGTCACTGTGTACATACATTACTTATCCTGTACTGATCCTGAGTTACATCCTGTATTATACTCCAGAGCTGCACTCACTATTCTGCTGGTGCAGTCACTGTGTACATACATTACATTACTTATCCTGTACTGATCCTGAGTTACATCCTGTATTATACTCCAGAGCTGCACTCACTATTCTGCTGGTGCAGTCACTGTGTACATACATTACTTATCCTGTACTGATCCTGAGTTACATCCTGTATTATACTCCAGAGCTGCACTCACTATTCTGCTGGTGCGGTCACTGTGTACATACATTACTTATCCTGTACTGATCCTGAGTTACATCCTGTATTATACTCCAGAGCTGCACTCACTATTCTGCTGGTGCAGTCACTGTGTACATACATTACATATCCTGTACTGATCCTGAGTTACATCCTGTATTATACTCCAGAGCTGCACTCACTATTCTGCTGGTGCAGTCACTGTGTACATACATTACATTACTTATCCTGTACTGATCCTGAGTTACATCTTGTATTATACTCCAGAGCTGCACTCACTATTCTGCTGGTGCAGTCACTGTGTACATACATTACATTACTTATCCTGTACTGATCCTGAGTTACATCCTGTATTATACTCCAGAGCTGCACTCACTATCTGCTGGTGCAGTCACTGTGTACATACATTACTTATCCTGTACTGATCCTGAGTTACATCTTGTATTATACTCCAGAGCTGCACTCACTATTCTGCTGGTGCAGTCACTGTGTACATACATTACATTACTTATCCTGTACTGATCCTGAGTTACATCCTGTATTATACTCCAGAGCTGCACTCACTATTCTGCTGGTGCAGTCACTGTGTACATACATTACTTATCCTGTACTGATCCTGAGTTACATCCTGTATTATACTCCAGAGCTGCACTCACTATTCTGCTGGTGGAGTCACTATGTACATACATTACAGCAAAAAATGCAGTGATATAGACTGTACATATGTTTCTGCATAGTCCTTGTCGATGATGTAATGACGCATTGCTTTTCTATTTTCCAGGAATGTTCATTCCACCAGAACGCAGTCACCACGGTTACATTCAGTATAACACAGTTTGTGTTAGAGTTCGGTCGTAAAGGTCTTTTAATGGGCCATAAATGTGAGTCTGGACGGGTTCATTTCTGAAGAACTTAGCTGATTCCATAATTTGACATCTGTCACTCCCACTAATCCACTGATTATACAAGAGCGTAGGGTTGAATTTACAGCATCTGTTTTAATGTTTCTTTTTTTCTGTTTTATTGTATTTTTTTTAGCTTTTACTAGCATTATTGTATGATTATACAATTTTTTTTGCATATTATAGTATAAGTATTAGTTACTATTATTATTATTACATTTTAAGAATGTAACCACTTTATATACACAACTTTTTTGTTTATATACTTTTTAACTGATACTTTAACTATCTCATATCTATTATCTATCTATCTATCTCTTGTCTTTCTTCTATCTATCTATCTATCTATCTATCTATCTATCTATTATCTATCTATCTATCTATCTAATATCTATTATCTATCTTTCTATCTCATATATATCTATCTATCTCATATCTATATCTATCTAATATCTATTATCTATCTATCTCATATCTATCTATCTCATATTGAAGACCACACACAGGGGTTACTAGAGACATTCACTTACCCTTCAACAGCCCATTATAAACTTTGTATGCAGAACATTATAGGACCAGTGCCACCTCATTTAACCCTTGGAAGACTCCAAGTTCAGAATTTCAGCACCAGGGACAGCTCCCTGCAAAGTCCTGCAGATAGTCTTGTGCGGACTTGATTTCGCTCATATCCTCTCTATGGAGTCGATGTCCAGGGCAGGGAGCCCTCTCCTTCCTCCAGTGTCTTGTATCCACCACCTGATTTCTTCTTATCCCCTTGATCTTCCCTTAGGAAGTCAGCAAATTCCATATCAATGGGATAAGGATCCAGCAACAAACCAACATCGTGTAGAAGGCAACATTTCCTCTATGGGAATCCTGCTCTCAGCTCTGGCAGGACATCTCTCCTAGGCTTCCACTTCTGGTGTCCTGCACATTATGCCCATGGGTCTGCAGCTCCTGGAGGTCCCTCCTTGTGTCCTCTGCCTTGTACTATTATTATTCCATTTGTTTTTAGAATTCCGTGTTCACAATGGTAGAAAATAAGCTTTACATTCATCTGCAGCGATTCTTCTGAGTGTGACCTTTGGGTCAGGAGCAGAGCATTACTTGGAGCTGTGAGTGTGTCTCTAATCCCTGCTTTGTGCAGGAAGCCTCCTAAGAAGATTGCTGCTCCACTCTGCCTCTCACACCTCTTGTCTACTGCATTTTAGCTCCTCTCCTGTTCCCTGCCTGTGCTTGCACTTCATAGATATGACATGTATAGTAAACAGCTGCCCTGCCTGCAGGGACCTGGGCTGAGCTGATGTGAAAGGGATCTGCAGCTTATTAAGATACAAAGTAACTGTGATGATTACTTTGTAACTGATAGATATCAAATATATGGGGCAGGGGTCCCCAACCTGAGGCTCTCCAGCAGTAATGACACTACAACTCCCAGCATTCCCGTCATCAATGTAGTTTTACAACAGCTGGAGATCCACAGGTTATATAGAGAATGCTGTAAAATCTGTCCTATTCCCCAAGTGTCAGATGCACATATGTAAGGGTCATTGTGAAATAAAGTCAATATTATATTAATGAACATATTTTATTATATCTGTTATTACCATAAATATTATTTTATTATTTTGCTGTGATTATTATTATTATTATTATTATTATTATTATTATTATTATTATTATTATTATTTTATGTATTATTTATTTATTATTATTTGTTATTATTATGTTATTATTTATTATTGTTGTTATTATTATTATTGTTATTATTATTATTATTATTATTTATTATTATTATTTATTTGTTATTATTTTATTACTATTTATTATTATTATTTGTTATTATTTATTATTATTGTTGTTATTATTATTATTATTATTATTATTATTATTATTATTACATTAACTTAACAGTTATACAGCTCTGACATATTCCATAGTGTTGTACAGATGCACTCACCTTGCTCCCTGGGGCTAAGTCATCTAAATACACTCACCAACTTTTTTTTCTCAAACTCTGGGGCAAATTTATTATAAAGGTATTTTTTATTTCATGATTATCATTATTTTATTATTTATTATGTTATTTAATGTATTATATTATCATTGTTTTGTTATTATTTTATCAGATTATTATTATTATTTCATTGTATAGTTATTTTATTATTTTATTACTTGTATTATTATTGTTTTTGTTGTGTTATTATTGTATTATTATTTCATTATGTATTGTATTATTGATTATTATTGTGGGTATTATTATTATTAGTAGTAGTAGTAGTATCAATTGTATTATTATTAGTTTTATTAGTAGTATTATTTATTGTAGTGTATGTTTATTTCTGTTTACTATTAAATGGGGTCCTTCCGCCACCATAATGGCCCCCCAACCACCTGCAATACCTCACAAGTTCTGGTCATCATGTCGCCAGTAATGTTCTGGAATAGTTTGCAAAATGGATAACTACTGTATCCAAACACACACACATATATACAAATACACACACATGGTTTTTGGGCAAGTAGATCATTTGAAAAGGGGGCAGTGGTCTTTATGCCACAGGTCAAGTTTGCCAGGCCCCCATGCCACCTCTTCATTCTTGATGGACATCTCAGTGCTCCTGAGATCCTGAATGCGCGGTGCTCCTGTGATCCTGAATGCGCAGTGCTTCTGAGGTCCTAAATGCGCAGTGCTCCTGAGATTCTGAATGCGCAGTGCTCCTGAGATCCTGAATTTGCAGTGCTCCTGACATCCTGAATGTGCAGTGCTCCTAAGATCCTGAATGTGCAGTCCTCCTGAGATCCTGAATTGCGCAGTGCTCCTGAGATCCTGAATGCATGGCAGTGCTCCTGAGAATGCGCAGGCTCCTGAGATCCTGAATGCGCAGTGCTCCTGATATCCTGATTGCGCAGCATGCTCCTAAGATCCTGAATGTGCAGTGCTCCTGAGATCCTGATTGCGCAGAGTGCTCCTGAGATCCTGAATGCGCAGTGCTCCTGAGAGATCTGATGCGCAGTGCTCCTGAGATCCTGAATGTGCAGTGCTCCTGAGATCCTAAATGCGCAGTGCTCCTGAGATCCTGATGCGCAGTGCTCCTGAGATCCTGAAGTGCTCCTGAGATCCTGAATGCGCAGTGCTCCTGAGATCCTGAATGCGCAGTGCTCCTGACATCCTGAATGTGCAGTGCTCCTAAGATCCTGATGTGCAGTCCTCCTGAGATCCTGCCAAGATCCTGAATGCGCAGTGCTCCTGAGATCCTATGCGCAGTGCTCCTGAATCCTGAATGCGCAGTGCTCCTGAGATCCTGATTGCGCAGTGCTCCTAAGATCCTGAATGTGCAGTGCTCCTGATATCCTGAATGTGCAGTGCTCCTGAGATCCTGAATGCGCAGTGCTCCTGAGATCCTGAATGCATGGTGCTCCTGTGATCCTGAATGCACGGTGCTCCTGTGATCCTGAATGCGCAGTGCTTCTGAGATCCCGAATGTGCAGTGCTCCTGAGATCCTGAATGCGCAGTGCTGAGGTTCTGAATGCGTGGTGCTCCTGTGATCCTGAATGTGCAGTGCTGCTGAGGTCCTGAATGCGTGTTGCTCCTGAGATCCTGAATGCACAGTGCTCCTGAGATCCTGAATGTGCAATGCTCCTGAGATCCTGATTGCGCAGTGCTCCTGAGATCCTGAATGTGCAGTGCTCCTGAGATCCTGAATGCCAGCTCCTGATCCTGGCTGCAGTGCTCTGAGATCCTGAATGCTGAACAGTGCTCCTGAGATCCTGAATGTGCAGTGCTCCTGAGATCCTGAATGCGCAGTGCTCCTGAGGTCCTGAATGCGCAGTGCTCCTGAGATCCTGAATGCGCATGCTCCTGAGATCCTGAATGTGCAGTGCTCCTCCTGAGTGCTCCTGAATGTTGCAGTGCTCCTGAGATCCTGAATGTGCTGCGATCCTGAAGTGCTCCTGAGATCCTGAGATCCTGAATGCGCAGTGCTCCTGAGATCCTGAATGGCAGTGCTCCTGAATGCGCATGTCCTGAGATCCTGAATGCGCAGTGCTCCTGAGATCCTGAATGTGCAGTGCTCCTTGCAGATCCTGATGCGCAGTGCTCCTGAGATCCTGATTGCGCAGTGCTCCTGAGATCCTGAATGCAGTGCTCCTAAGATCCTGATTGCGCAGTGCTCCTGAGATCCTGATTGCGCAGTGCTGATCCTGTGAGTGCTCCTGAGATCCTGATTGCGCAGTGCTCCTGAGATCCTGATTGCGCAGTGCTCCTGAGCAATCCTGAATGCGCAGTGCTCCTGAGATCCAAATGCGCAGTGTCCTCCTGAGATCCTGAAATGCGCAGTGCTCCTGAGATCCTGAATGTGCAGTGCTCCTGAGATCCTGAATGTGCAGTGCTCCTGAGATCCTGAATGTGCTGTGCTCCTGAGTGAACTACCCAAAAAACATCATTGCGGACATGGTGAACAGAGCTGGGAGGTACTATGGGTGGTTGTGAGATTGTCATGGAGCGGCTGCCGGGCCTCGTCTGAGAGGACAATCCTGACTAGCCACGTGAGTGGGGTTTACATAGGAGTCTTGAGTTGCAAAGAAGTTCCTGGGGGGGGGGCATTCAAAAATTTGCTGTGGGGCCTGGTCTAGTTTCTAGTTACGCCACTGACTAAGTTACTCCCTGAAGCTTGCACATAAATAGAAACAAACACTCCAACCTTTTCTCCCTGGTCAATTTATTAGAAAATCATTAATATAACTATTATATTCCTATATTACGGTGAATATTATTATTCATTATTGTTAAAAGAGGTTTTCCAGGATTTTACTACTGATGACCTATCCTCAGGATAGGTCATCAGTATCTGATAGGTGGGGTCTGACACCCGGGACTCCCGCCGATCAGCTGTTTGAGAAGGCACTGGTGCTTCTGTGAGGGCCGTGGCTTTCTCTTAGCTTTTCCAGTAATGTCATGTTCATTGGTCATGTGACCTAGGAGCGGCTCATGTTCTATATTCCGTGTTTTTCACGCAGCCCTGGCTCCATAGAAGTGAATGGGGCTTCAGTGAAAAACGCATTGTGTCCGGAAGCAAGTGCGGATACAATGCATTCACTGATGGTTGCTAAGGCCTCTTTCACACGAGCGTGACGGATTAGGTCCAGATGCGTTCAGTGAAACTCGCACCATTTTGCAAGCAAGTTCAGTCAGTTTTGTCTGCGATTGCGTTCAATTGTTCAGCTTTTTCCGCGCGGGTGCGATGCGTTTTGATGCGTTTTTCACGCGCAAGATAAAAAAACTGAAGGTTTACAAACAAACATCTCTTAGCAACCATCAGTGAAAAACGCATTGTATCCGCGCGTTGCCTTCAGGATACAATGTGTTTTTCGCAGACAAAACTGACTGAACTTGCTTGCAAAATGGTGCGAGTTTTACTGAACGCATTTGGACCTAATCCGTCAGGCTGGTGTGAATGAGGCCTAATACAGATATTTTACTAGAGAAGTGACCCTGAGTGGTTGGATCTCAGTCTGAGACATTGTATGTTGAGTCTGGTTTCAACTTACGATGGGTCAGAAAAGATCCTGTAGATCC
>ONZH01024795.1:0-57137 GCA_900303285.1 Rhinella marina | reverse complement strand
AAAGTCGGAGCGCCGCTGCTGATCTGGTTGACGTTGGGCAGAGCCGCCATAGTAGGAGCCTCTCATGTGCGTCATCCGCAGCTTCTGCACCTGGAGCTGCCAATACAAACCACAGTCATATGACCAACTACAACCCCCAATATACAGAGATGTGTGATCTATTACATGTAAGACACGTGACCCCAGAGATCAGTGACAGGTAACACACGTGACCCCAGAGATCAGTGACGGGTGACACACGTGACCCCACAGGACCAGTGACAGGTGACACACGTGACTCCAGAGATCAGTGACAGGTGACACACGTGACCCCACAGACCAGTAACAGGTGACACACGTGACTCCAGAGATCAGTGACAGGTGACACACGTGACCCCACAGACCAGTGACAGGTGACACACGTGACCCCACAGACCAGTAACAGGTGACACACGTGACCCCACAGACCAGTAACAGGTGACACACGTTGACCCCACAGACCAGTGACAGGTGACACACGTGACCCACAGACCAGTGACAGGTGACACACGTGACCCCCACAGACCAGTAACAGGTGACACACGTGACTCCAGAGATCAGTGACAGGTGACACACGTGACCCCACAGACCAGTGACAGGTGACACACGTGACCCCACAGACCAGTGACAGGTGCACACGTGACCCCACAGACCAGTGACAGGTGACACACGTGACTCCAGAGATCAGTGACAGGTGACACACGTGACCCCAGAGATCAGTGACAGGTGACACACGTGACCCCACAGACCAGTAACAGGTGACACACGTGACCCCACAGACCAGTAACAGGTGACACACGTGACCCAGAGATCAGTGACAGGTGACACACGTGACTCCAGAGATCAGTGACAGGTGACACACGTGACCCCAGAGACCAGTGACAGGTGACACACGTGACCCCAGAGATCAGTGACAGGTGACACGTGACCCCAGAGATCAGTGACAGGTGACACGTGACCCCAGAGATCAGTGACAGGTGACACAAGTGACCCCAGAGATCAGTGACAGGTGACACAAGTGACCCCAGGAGATCAGTGACAGGTGACACGTGACCCCAGAGATCAGTGACAGTGACACGTGACCCCAGAGATCAGTGACAGGTGACACACGTGACCCCAGAGACCAGTGACAGGTGACACACGTGACCCCACAGACCTGTGACAGGTGACACACGTGACCCCAGAGATCGTGACAGGTGACACACGTGACTCCAGAGATCAGTGACAGGTGACACACGTGACCCCCAGAGACCTGTGACAGAGTGACCACAAGTGACCCCAGAGACCAGTGACAGGTGACACACGTGACCACACAGACCAGTGCACAGGTGACACACGTGACCCCACAGACCAGTGACAGGTGACACAAGTGACCCCAGAGATCAGAGACAGGGTGTCACACGTGACCCCCACAGACCAGTGACAGGTGACACACGTGACCCCAGAGACCAGTGACAGGTGTCACACGTGACCCCACAGACCAGTGACAGTGACACCCCAGAGATCAGAGACAGGTGTCACACGTGACCCCACAGACCAGTGACAGGTGACACAGTGACCCCAGAGACCAGTGACAGGTGTCACACGTGACCCCACAGACCAGTGACAGGTGACACAAGTGACCCCAGAGATCAGAGACAGTGTCACACGTGACCCCACAGACCAGTGACAGGTGACACACGTGACCCCAGAGACCAGTGACAGGTGACACAAGTGAACCCCACAGACCAGTGACAGGTGACACATGTGACCCCCAGAGACCAGTGACAGGTGACACACGTGACCCCACCAGACCAGTGACAGGTGACACATGTGACCCCAGAGACCAGTGACAGGTGACACACGTGACCCCACAGACCAGTGACAGGTGACACATGTGACCCCAGAGACCAGTGACAGGTGACACATGTGACCCCAGAGACCAGTGACAGGTGACACAAGTGACCCCAGAGACCAGTGACAGGTGACACAAGTGACCCCAGAGATCAGTGACAGGTGACACACGTGACCCCAGAGACCAGTGACAGGTGACACACGTGACCCCCAGAGACCAGTGACAGGTGACACATGTGACCCAGAGATCAGTGACAGGTAACACACGTGACTCCAGAGATCAGTGACAGGTGACACAAGTGACCCCAGAGACCAGTGACAGGTGTCACACGTGACCCCACAGACCAGTGACAGGTGACACACGTGACTCCAGAGACCAGTGATGGGTGACATGTGACCCCAGAGAGCAGTGACAGGTGACACACATGACCCCAGAGACCAGTGACAGGTGACATGTGACCCCAGAGACCAGTGACAGACGTGACCCCAAAGACAGGTGACACACGTGACCCCAGAGACCAGTGACAGGTGACACACCTGACCCCAGAGACCAGTAACAGGTGACATGTGACCCCAGAGACCAGTGACAGACGTGACCCCAAAGACAGGTGACACACGTGACCCCAGAGACAGGTGACACACGTGACCCCATAGACCAGTGACAGGTGACACACGTGACCCCATAGACCAGTGACAGGTGACACACGTGACCCCAGAGACCAGTGACAGGTGATCCCAGAGACCAGTGACAGGTGACCCCAGAGACCAGTGACAGGTGACACACGTGACCCGAGGACCAGTGACAGGTGACACACGTGACCCGAGACCAGTGACAGGTGACACACGTGACCCCACAGACCTGTGACAGGTTACACACGTGACCCCACAGACCTGTGACAGGTTACACACGTGACCCCAGAGATCAGTGACAGGTGACACACGTGACCCCAGAGACCAGTGACAGGTGACACACGTGACCCCACAGACCAGTGACAGGTGACCCCACAGATCAGTGACAGGTGTGACACACGTGACCCCACAGATCAGTGACTGGTGACACATGTGACAGGTTCTGTCTGACAGGTTTGGGTGATAACTGAATGATAGGAGGTGTCAGATATCGCGATAGGTCGCATGTCAGTACCCGGGTGGAGCCGATATCCATCATGACTTCCTCGAAGGCTGCCGTCTCCTCCGCCTGCCTCTGGCGCTGCAGCGCGATCTTCTCGCTGAACTTGCGCGGGTTGGAAGCAGAGCCCGGCCCGCTCGCCCCCGGAGCCGCCATTTTTCCAGCCCTTCCGCAGCCGCCGAAGGGGTGCAAGGAGGAGAGCAGCCACAGAGGCAGGGACGTCGGGAAATGTAGTCCTACTCCGCCCTATCCCTGCGACACAGGCGGCAGAAGGAGCGGAAACGGACTACAAATCCCGCTCACCATTGTGAAGCGTGGGCAGTGCGAGCCGCAGCGCCTGCCGGGAAATAAAGTTCACGGCGGCAACACAGAAATAGGCGTGACGCGGACCAGAACTACACCTCCCGGGGTGCCCTGCGCCAGCAACCCGCGGTTAACCCCTGCCCAACCATATTCAGGCTATGCGCAACCTCCTACATACTTCCCCAATAATAACTCACATCACACAGGCCATGTGCACCCTCCTAAATACTTCCCCAGGAATAACTCACCTCACACAGGCCATGTGCACCCTCCTAAATACTTCCCCAATAATAACACCTCACACAGGCCATGTGCACCCTTCTAAATACTTCCCCAATAATAACTCACCTCACACAGGCCATGTGCACCCTCCTAAATACTTCCCCAATAATAACTCACCTCACACAGGCCATGTGCACCCTCCTAAATACTTCCCCAATAATAACTCACCTCACACAGGCTATGTGCACCCTCCTAAATACTTCCCCAGGAATAACTCACCTCACACAGGCCATTTGCACCCTCCTAAATACTTCCCCAATAATAACTCACCTCACACAGGCCATGTGCACCCTCCTAAATACTTCCCCAGGAATAACTCACCTCACACAGGCTATGTGCAACCTCCTAAATACTTCCCCAGGAATAACTCACCTCACACAGGCCATTTGCACCCTCCTAAATACTTCCCCAATAATAACTCACCTCACACAGGCCATGTGCACCCTCCTAAATACTTCCCCAATAATAACTCACCTCACACAGGCTATGTGCACCCTCCTAAATACTTCCCCAGGAATAACTCACCTCACACAGGCTATGTGCAACCTCCTAAATACTTCCTCAATAATAACTCACCTCACACAGGCCATGTGCAACCTCCTAAATACTTCCCCAGGAATAACTCACCTCACACAGGCTATGTGCACCCTCCTAAATACTTCCCCAGGAATAACTCACCTCACACAGGCCATGTGCACCCTCCTAAATACTTCCCCAGGAATAACTCACACACTCAGGAAATAGTGTAAAGAACAGATATTTATTACAAGTATCTCCCACAAACAGTCGGGTACAAAACATGGCATCAAACTTCCAGTCAGTAAAAAAACCCACAGACTGAAAGGCTTAACAAACCTCATGTAAAAAACACTAGAAATACAGAAAAATATCAAATATAGTCATTTCTGGCACCAGTGTGAGCAGGAAGGGGTAAAGGTGGCCGCTCATACAAGCGGTAAACCCATCTGATGGGTTAATCACAGACCAAGGAGAACGCCATCTACATTACGTATGATGCATGATGAAACGGTGGAGCTTAAGGCGGAGCTTAACTTAACATAAGGCGGAGTTAAACAGCAAAAGGGCAGCACAAAATTGACAAAAAAAGCTAAATTTCAAAACCTTTATTTAAAAAAAAAACAAAAAAAAAAAAACTGGTTCCTCTGCAGCCTCACGGAGAACAGCAACAGGCGGGAGGGTCATGCACTTGGCAGATATTAGGAGCATTGTCATGGATGCTCCAGCTGCCGCCATCGCCGTACACAGTCTTTCAGAATAAACCGACCACCAGGTGGCGGCGTTGTGCACTCCTGGGGCCACATTGAAATGCTGTGGTTAGAGGGGAAGCCTTTACTGACGGACCGCCCTCACTGGAGCCTCCGTGACCCCCTAACATCTGTGCTCATCAAACCAAGGAGGGCCGGATCAAAACGTGATATGGCAGTAAATCCATCCAAGTATCAGCTTTTGGAGATTAAAGAGAACTTCTAGCCATGAAGGAACAGCACCACAAATTACTGTGGGTGTAGCCACAGGGGGCGGTATTTCATTACTGACTGCTGGTGTAGCCGTATTCTTACCCATAGGGGGCGGTATTACATTAGTGACTGCTGGTGTAGCCGTATTCTTACCTATAGGGGCGGTATTACATTAGTGACTGCTGGTGTAGCCGTATTCTTACCCACAGGGGGCCGTATTACATTAGTTGCTGCCGGTGTAGCCGTATTCTTACCTATAGGGGCGGTATTACATTAGTGACTGCTGGTGTAGCCGTATTCTTACCCATAGGGGTGGTATTACATTAGTGACTGCTGGTGTAGCCATATTCGTACCCATAGGGGCGGTATTGCATTAGTGACTGCTGGTGTAGCCATATTCTTACCTATAGGGGCGGTATTACATTAGTGACTGCTGGTGTAGCTGTATTCTTACCCACAGGGGGCGGTATTACATTAGTGACTGCTGGTGTAGCTGTATTCTTACCCACAGGGGCAGTATTACATTAGTGACTGCTGGTGTAGCTGTATTCTTACCCACAGGGGGCGGTATTACATTAGTTACTGCCGGTGTAGCCGTCTTCTTACCTATAGGGGCAGTATTACATTAGTGACTGCTGGTGTAGCCATATTCTTACCCATAGGGGTGGTATTACATTAGTTACTGCCGGTGTAGCCGTCTTCTTACCTATAGGGGCAGTATTACATTAGTGACTGCTGGTGTAGCCATATTCTTACCCATAGGGGCGGTATTACATTACTGACTGCTGATGTAGCCGTATTGTTACCCATAGAGGGCGGTATTACATTAGTGACTGCTGGTGTAGCCGTATTCTTATCCATAGGGGCGGTATTACATTACTGACTGCTGGTGTAGCCGTATTCTTACCTATAGGGGGCAGTATTACATTAGTGACTGCTGGTGTAGCCGTATTCTTACCCATAGGGGGCGGTATTACATTAGTGACTGCTGGTGTAGCCATATTCATACCCATAGGGCGGTATTGCATTAGTTACTGCCGGTGTAGCCATATTCTTACCTATAGGGGCGGTATTACATTAGTGACTGCTGGTGTAGCCGTCTTCTGACCTATAGGGGCGGTATTATATTACTGACTGCTGGTGTAGCCGTATTCTTACCTATAGGGGGCAGTATTACATTAGTTACTGCTGGTGTAGCCGTATTCTTACCCATAGGGGCGGTATTACATTACTGCCTGCTGGTGTAGCCGTATTCTTATCCATAGGGGCGGTATTACATTACTGCCTGCTGGTGTAGCCGTATTCTTATCCATAGGGGGCGGTATTACATTACTGACTGCTGGTGTAGCCGTATTCTTACCCATAGAGGGCGGTATTACATTACTGACTGCTGGTGTAGCCGTATTCTTACCTATAGGGGGCAGTATTACATTACTGACTGCTGGTGTAGCCGTATTCTTACCCATAGGGGCGGTATTACATTAGTTACTGCTGGTGTAGCCGTATTCTTACCTATAGGGGGCGGTATTACATTAGTGACTACTGGTGTAGCCGTATTCTTACCTATAGGGGGCGGTATTACATTACTGACTGCTGGTGTAGCCGTATTCTTACCTATAGGGGGCGGTATTATATTAGTTACTGCTGGTGTAGCCATATTCTTACCCATAGGGGGCGGTATTACATTAGTGACTGCCGGTGTAGCCGTATTCTTACTCATAGGTGGCGGTATTATATTCGTTACTGCTGGTGTAGCCGTATTCTTACCTATAGGGGTGGTATTATATTACTGACTGGTGTAGCCGTATTCTTACCTACGGGGGCGGTATTACATTAGTGACAGTAGTAATATTTTCCTCGCTAGGGGGCAGTATTATATTACTGACTGGTGTAGCCGTATTCTTACCTATGGGGGCGGTATTACATTACTGACTGCTGGTGTAGCCGTATTCTTACCTACGGGGGCGGTATTACATTACTGACTGCTGGTGTAGCCGTATTCTTACCTACGGGGGCGGTATTACATTAGTGACAGTAGTAATATTTTCCTCGCTAGGGGGCAGTATTATAACACCGCTACTGGCTGCAATTGCTCAGTAGAGGCAGTAGGGGGCAGGTACCTGTGAGGGGGCGTCACACCTTGATGAATAAGATGGCGGTGATGACAGAGAAGCCACACAGTATGACGATGACCTTGACGATGCGCTGGTCGCCGGC
Organism: Rhinella marina; assembly: GCA_900303285.1. Classification (NCBI taxonomy): domain Eukaryota; kingdom Metazoa; phylum Chordata; class Amphibia; order Anura; family Bufonidae; genus Rhinella; species Rhinella marina. The sequence continues at coordinate 49,877 of ONZH01024795.1, read as the reverse complement.
GGTCAGCTCGTGGGGCAGGATCTCCAGGAAGGTGATGTACAGGAAGGTCCCTGTGGCGATGCCCTCCAGGACGCTGCGGCTCAGCTGGTGCATAGGGTCTGCGTTCTCTGTCAGCACGATGCCAAGGCCGATGCCCAGCGGAGTCATGAAGGAGAAGAGGAGGAGGCAGGAGAGGACAGCGCGGGGGCGGAGGCGGCCCTGCGCCAGCTTCAGTGTCAGGCTGAAGGAGATGATGCACTTGTGTATGAGGAGCGCCAGGCAGGTCTCCAGCACCTTCCCGCTCTCCTGCAGGAGCCCCACAGCCAGACCCTCCAGGACCGAGTGCAAGGACAGAGACAGGACCAGGACCACGGCCCGGACTGCAGAGTGGGCGTTCACATCCACGTGGACATGCGGCTGGTCCATGTGTGGGACCCTGGAGTCAGGGCTCAGGAGGGAGTGCGTCTCCTCAGACCACCCCGGCTGCTCCTTGTAACTCAGCACAATCTGCTCCAGGACCAGGACCAGGAAGAAGCCCATGGCCAAGACGAACTCCTGCAGCGGGAACTGGAGCTGGGGGCAAGCACAGAGAGCAAGGGGTTAACAGAGTAGTAAGGCCCCCGGGTCACCTGACTAAGGGTGTCGGGGGTAAGGCCCCCGGGTCACCTGACTAAGGGTGTCGGGGGTAAGGCCCCCGGGTCACCTGACTAAGGGTGTCGGGGGTAAGGCCCCCGGGTCACCTGACTAAGGGTGTCGGGGGTAAGGCCCCCGGGTCACCTGACTAAGGGTGTCGGGGTAAGGCCCCCGGGTCACCTGACTAAGGGTGTCGGGGGTAAGGCCCCCGGGTCACCTGACTAAGGGTGTCGGGGGTAAGGCCCCCGGGTCACCTGACTAAGGGTGTCGGGGGTAAGGCCCCCGGGTCACCTGACTAAGGGTGTTGGGGTAAGGCCCCCGGGTCACCTGACTAAGGGTGTTGGGGGTAAGGCCCCCGGGTCACCTGACTAAGGGTGTTGGGGTAAGGCCCCCGGGTCACCTGACTAAGGGTGTTGGGGTAAGGCCCCCGGGTCACCTGACTAAGGGTGTTGGGGGTAAGGCCCCCGGGTCACCTGACTAAGGGTGTTGGGGGTAAGGCCCCCGGGTCACCTGACAAGGGTGTTGGGGGTAAGGCCCCCGGGTCACCTGACTAAGGGTGTTGGGGGTAAGGCCCCCGGGTCACCTGACTAAGGGTGTTGGGGGTAAGGCCCCCGGGTCACCTGACTAAGCATCACATGACCAGCCGCCATACTCACGGTTATGTTCATCCTCAGGAGGGCCTCGTTGACCCCGGAGAGGTAGTCCGGCAGCAGGTCCAGGAGGCAGGTGGCCAGGAAGACGCCCCCGGAGAAGCAGCTGATGAGACTGAGCGCTCTGCGCCGTCCGCCTGCAGTGAGGAGAGCGCCGACATTACAGCTAGCGTCAGTGGTTGTCGGAGCCCCGCCCCTTTCCTGAGAACGGCAGACTTACCCAAGATGTCGGGGGCAGCTTGACGTCTGAAGAGGAAGAGGGGGGCCAGGCCACTGATGAGGGTCAGAAGGAGCAGCGTCACCAGCGACCCCAGCTTCACCTCTAAGCCGGCCACCGACAGGGAGGCGTCCTCCAGGCCCGGGCTCCACACCACGCTGGCGGGGTTCACCTCCATGGCGGGAAGAAGAGGGCGGCACAGGTCACCGGAGGTCACTGCAGGACAGCGGACACGTTATACCTGCACCGGCCCCCACCAGAGGGCGACTAACCAGCCCAACTACCCCCCACCAGAGGGCGACTAACCAGCCCAACTACCCCCTCACAGAGGGCGACTAACCAGCCCAAGTACCCCCCCACCAGAGGGCGACTAACCAGCCCAACTACCCCCTCACAGAGGGCGACTAACCAGCCCAACTACCCCCCCACCAGAGGGCGACTAACCAGCCCAAGTACCCCCCACCAGAGGGCGACTAACCAGCCCAAGTACCCCCCCACCAGAGGGCGACTAACCAGCCCAAGTACCCCCCCACCAGAGGGCGACTAACCAGCCCAACTACCCCCCACCAGAGGGCGACTAACCAGCCCAACTACCCCCCCACAGAGGGCGACTAACCAGCCCAAGTACCCCCCCACCAGAGGGCGACTAACCAGCCCAAGTACCCCCCCACCAGAGGGCGACTAACCAGCCCAACTACCCCCCACCAGAGGGCGACTAACCAGCCCAACTACCCCCCACCAGAGGGCGACTAACCAGCCCAACTACCCCCCCACCAGAGGGCGACTAACCAGCCCAACTACCCCCCACCAGAGGGCGACTAACCAGCCCAACTACCCCCCACCAGAGGGCGACTAACCAGCCCAAGTACCCCCCCACCAGAGGGCGACTAACCAGCACAACTACCCCCCCACAGAGGGCGACTAACCAGCCCAACTACCCCCCCACCAGAGGGCGACTAACCAGCCCAACTACCCCCCACCAGAGGGCGACTAACCAGCCCAACTACCCCCCCACCAGAGGGCGACTAACCAGCCCAAGTACCCCCCCACCAGAGGGCGACTAACCAGCCCAACTACCCCCCCACCAGAGGGCGACTAACCAGCCCAACTACCCCCCCACCAGAGGGCGACTAACCAGCCCAACTACCCCCACCAGAGGGCGACTAACCAGCCCAACTACCCCCCACCAGAGGGCGACTAACCAGCCCAACTACCCCCCACAGAGGGCGACTAACCAGCCCAAGTACCCCCCCACCAGAGGGCGACTAACCAGCCCAAGTACCCCCCCACAGAGGGCGACTAACCAGCACAAGTACCCCCCCACCAGAGGGCGACTAACCAGCACAAGTACCCCCCCACCAGAGGGCGACTAACCAGCCCAACTACCCCCCCACAGAGGGCGACTAACCAGCACAAGTACCCCCCCACCAGAGGGCGACTAACCAGCACAAGTACCCCCCCACCAGAGGGCGACTAACCAGCCCAACTACCCCCCCACAGAGGGCGACTAACCAGCCCAACTACCCCCTCACAGAGGGCGACTAACCAGCCCAAGTACCCCCCCACCAGAGGGCGACTAACCAGCCCAACTACCCCCCCACAGAGGGCGACTAACCAGCCCAACTACCCCCCACCAGAGGGCGACTAACCAGCACAAGTACCCCCCACCAGAGGGCGACTAACCAGCTCAAGTACCCCCCCACCAGAGGGCGACTAACCAGCCCAAGTACCCCCCCACCAGAGGGCGACTAACCAGCCCAAGTACCCCCCCACCAGAGGGCGACTAACCAGCCCAAGTACCCCCCCACCAGAGGGCGACTAACCAGCACAAGTACCCCCCCACCAGAGGGCGACTAACCAGCACAAGTACCCCGCAACCAGAGGGCGACTAACCAGCACAAGTACCCCCCCACCAGAGGGCGACTAACCAGCCAAGTACCCCCCCACCAGAGGGCGACTAACCAGCACAAGTACCCCCCCACCAGAGGGCGACTAACCAGCACAAGTACCCCCCCACCAGAGGGCGACTAACCAGCACAAGTACCCCCCACCAGAGGGCGACTAACCAGCACAAGTACCCCCCCACCAGAGGGCGACTAACCAGCACAAGTACCCCCCCACCAGAGGGCGACTAACCAGCACAAGTACCCCCCCACCAGAGGGCGACTAACCAGCCCAAGTACCCCCCACCAGAGGGCGACTAACCAGCCCAACTACCCCCCCACAGAGGGCAACTAACCAGCCCAACTACCCCCCCACAGAGGGCGACTAACCAGCCCAAGTACCCCCCCACCAGAGGGCAACTAACCAGCACAACAGCAGTGAGGTATCAGGTACAGTACAGAGGGATGAGGCACAGCAGTGAGGTATCAGGTACAGTACAGAGGGGATGAGGCACAGCAGTGAGGTATCAGGTACAGTACAGAGGGATGAGGCACAGCAGTGAGGTATCAGGTACAGTACAGAGGGATGAGGCCACAGCAGTGAGGTATCAGGTACAGTACAGAGGGATGAGGCACAGCAGTGAGGAATCAGGTACAGTACAAAGGAATGAGGCACAGCAGTGAGGTATCAGGTACAGTACAGAGGGATGAGGCACAGCAGTGAGGTATCAGGTACAGTACAGAGGGATGAGGCACAGCAGTGAGGTATCAGGTACAGTACAAAGGGATGAGGCACAGCAGTGAGGTATCAGGTACAGTACAAAGGGATGAGGCACAGCAGTGAGGTATCAGGTACAGTACAGAGGGATGAGGCACAGTCGGATTCTCTCACCCCCTCAGATTCAGTCGCGTCTTTCCAGCCTATTGCTCTGCGCATGCGCTTCCGCCATCTTGCTGCACCCGGAAGTGACGGTCTACTTCCGGCTAGCAGCATGGTTATCTACTCCATGCACCGTAAGGACATGTGATTTTTTTCCTCAATTTCAGAGTGACCCCTCCGCCTCTTCCTGTGACGTCAGGAGAAGCTCTCTTCTAGTCAGCACCTCCCAGCCAGAGGGTTCAGAAGTTCTGCACACCGGCATGGGGCGGCCCCAGAGCTGGAGGGGGCGGAGATAAATATCGGAGCAGAGGGAGTGCCCGCCCCTTCCAGAGCTGCGCCGTGCGGAGAGGTGAGTGGCCTGTCCGTCCTCTGTTTACAGATGGCAGTGGTCGGTTGCTATGGGTGACGGCTGCGGTTTGGCTCTTTTCTGGTCTGTGCAGCAGTATGGAGCGGTGGAGCAGCCTCAGCACTGGGCAGAAGCTCGCCTGTGACTGTAGGAGTGTCGGCTGGAGCAGCGCTGTTGTACGTGTGTTACTCCAGATACCGGACAGGTGAGCCGCACGCTGTGTAGAGACCGCCGCCCTGCACCGCCACCTCTTAACATGTGTGTCCCCCCTAGCTTCCCGCCACGGAGAGGACGAGCTACATATGACCATCCCCCGGCATGCTGCTGAGCTCATTATAGGGCCGGACGGCACCATCACTGACCAGGTGAGACATGGCGGTCAGATCTGTCGCCAGGCGACTCCGCCATCGTGACTGCTGCTATTTTTCTCCCGTAGCTGAAGACACAAAGCCGTGCCCACATTGAAGTGACTGCGGATGGTGGTGGGGAGCGCCATCTGACCATCCAGGGCAGCCCCTCACAGGTGCGCCAGACCCAGCAGCTGCTGCACAGGATCCTGCAGGACGGAGCCGCGCTGAGGGTGAAGCTCCAGTTCCCTGCCAGCTCTATGGGCCGCATCATAGGTAGGTGCCAGGTAATGCCGGCGCGGGGAGTGCCCGCCACCCAGTCTTACGTGCTTCCCCTTTGCTTGCAGGAAAAGGGGGCGAGCGAATCCGGGAAATTACCAGGACTTCTGGAGCCCATATTGACTGCGAGCGCCGGGCAGAGAGCAGCGGGCTGACCAGATACATCACAGTCACCGGTACCCGCCAGCAGGTGGAGGCGGCCAAGGTGCGAGGTCTGCGAGGGGGGTGATAATATGTGCCGCCCCATGGTAACACCCGCTGTCCCTCCTCCGCTCAGACCCTCCTCCAGAAGGCGTCCGAGGAGGAGGCCGCCGTCCAGCGCAGAGCCGCAGAGTCCTCCACCTTCCGATCCTGCAGGAAAGAGATCATTGCTGTGAAGAAAAGAGAAAGACAGCGCCCCCCAGAGGACGAGGAGACCAGACCGCCTCCTGGGGAAGCCCTCCGCACCGCAGAAGACATACCCCCAGAAGACGAACCAGCGACACAGGAAAACATGGCCGACTGCACCTACAACATCTGCAGGTTTGAAGGTACTGGCGTCACATGACTCCCCTCAGCACTTCTTACTGGTTAAGGGGACGTGTGTGCGGTCACATGACCCCGGTTTGTTTCGTCCTCCAGTCCCCAGCCCGGACTTCAGCTTCCGCGCAGACGAGTATGTGGATGTCTACGTGTCGGCCGTGGAGAACCCCGAACACTTCTGGATACAGATCCTGGGCTCCCGCTCCTCACAGCTGGACAAGCTGACCACCGAGATGAGTGACCACTACCAGAGGCAGTGGAGGGTGAGTGTGCCCCACACACTGCTCAAGCCACGCCCCCTTCACCCCACAATCCCACTGTGAGGCGAGAATGTGGGGTGTGTCAGGGAGAGACTTAGGGTTGTTACATGGTTGCTCCTCCCCTCATGTCACTGTCTGGGTTTGTTGCCCCTCCCCCTAATTACGCCATGGTCTGGATTTGTTGCTCCTCCCCTTATGACATAACTGTCTTGTCAGGGGGCGGTGCCGGAGATTCAGGTGGGCGACATTGTGGCCGCCCCCTTTCACACTGACAGGTTCTGGTACCGGGCGGAGGTTCTGGGCTTCCTGAAGAATGGAAATGTGGACCTGTATTACGTGGACTATGGCGACAACTGGGCCACGGCGAGGGAGAACCTGTTCCCACTTCGGTGAGTACAGCGCCATCCCCCGATGTGCCGTCACAAGCCCCGCCTCCTGTGACACCAGACTTGTCCTCTTCCAGGAGTGACTTCCTGAGTCTCCCATTCCAGGCCATTGAATGCTGCCTCTCTGGTGTGGCCCCCTGTGGTGAGTTGTGGCCCCCTGAGCCCCTCTTCCTCTGTACGGGGGGTTTCTGGGGCTCTATTGTGTCTTCTCCTGGCAGGAGGCTTGTGGTCGGAACAGGCTCTGGACGCTTTTGACGCTTTATCGCACTGCGCTGAATGGAAGCCGCTGCTCGCTAAGATCTCCAGCTTTCCTTCTGCCGGGGGGTCTCGCTGCTTCCAGATCCAGCTGTATGACCCGTCCAGTGACCCGGTGAGTCGTCCCCTGCACCCCGAGGCCTCTCCCTGCATTCTAGAGGGTTAGTACAACCTATCCCACAGTGCCCAGTGAGGCTATAGACGGCGCTCTGCTGCCGGGCGTCGTGGGAGAGGCTATAGACGGCGCTCCGCTGCAGGGCGTCGTGGGAGAGGCTATAGACGGCGCTCTGCTGCAGGGCGTCGTGGGAGAGGCTATAGACGGCGCTCTGCTGCCGGGCGTCGTGGGAGAGGCTATAGACGGCGCTCTGCTGCCGGGCGTCGTGGAGAGGCTATAGACGCGCGCTCTGCTGCCGGCGTCGTGGGAGAGGCTATAGACGGCGCTCTGCTGCCGGGCGTCGTGGGAGAGGCTATAGACGGCGCTCTGCTGCCGGGCGTCGTGGGAGAGGCTATAGACGGCGCTCTGCTGCCGGGCGTCGTGGGAGAGGCTATAGACGGCGCTCCGCTGCAGGGCGTCGTGGGAGAGGCTATAGACGGCGCTCCGCTGCAGGCGTTGTGGGAGAGGCTATAGACGGCGCTCTGCTGCCGGGCGTCGTGGAGAGGCTATAGACGGGGGGGGGCTCCGGGCTGGGGGTCGTGGGAGGGCTAAACGGCGCTCCGCTGCAGGGCGTTGTGGGAGAGGCTATAGACGGCGCTCTGCTGCGGGCGCGTGGGAGAGGCTATAGACGGCGCTCCGCTGCAGGGCGTCGTGGGAGAGGCTATAGACGGCGCTCTGCTGCAGGGCGTCGTGGGAGAGGCTATAGACGGCGCTCCGCTGCAGGGCGTCGTGGGAGAGGCTATAGACGGCGCTCCGCTGCAGGGCGTCGTGGAGAGGCTATAGACGGCGCTCCGCTGCAGGGCGTCGTGGAGAGGCTATAGACGGCGCTCCGCTGCCGGGCGTCGTGGGGAGAGGCATAGACGGCGCTCCGCTGCAGGGCGTTGTGGGAGAAGCTATAGACTGCGCTCCGCTGAGCGGCGTCGTGGGAGAGGCTATAGACGGCGCTCCGCTGCAGGGGCGTCGTGGGAGAGGCTATAGACGGCGCTCCGCTGCAGGGGCGTCGTGGGAGAGGCTATAGATGGCGCTCTGCTGCAGGGCGTCGTGGGGAGAAGCTATAGACTGCGCTCTGCTGCAGGGCGTTGTGGGAGAGGCTATAGACGGCGCTCTGCTGCAGGGCGTTGTGGGAGAGGCTATAGACGGCGCTCTGCTGCAGGGCGTCGTGGGAGAGGCTATAGATGGCGCTCTGCTGCAGGGCATCGTGGGAGAGGCTATAGATGGCGCTCTGCTGCAGGGTGTTGTGGGAGAAGCTATAGACGGCGCTCTGCTGCCGGGCTCTGTGGGAGAGGCTATAGACGGCGCTCTGCTGCCGGGCGTCGTGGGAGAGGCTATAGACGGCGCTTCTGCTGCGGGCGTCGTGTGGAGAGGCTATAGACGGCGCTCCGCTGCAGGGCGTCGTGGGAGAAGCTATAGACGGCGCTCTGCTGCCGGGCGTCGTGGGAGAGGCTATAGACGGCGCTCTGCTGCCGGGCGTCGTGGGAGAGGCTATAGACGGCGCTCTGCTGCCGGGCGTCGTGGGAGAGGCTATAGACGGCGCTCCGCTGCAGGGCGTCGTGGGAGAGGCTATAGACGGCGCTCCGCTGCAGGGCGTGTGGGAGAGGCTATAGACGGCGCTCTGCTGCCGGGCGTCGTGGGAGAGGCTATAGACGGCGCTCCGCTGCAGGGCGTCGTGGGAGAGGCTATAGACGGCGCTCCGCTGCAGGGCGTTGTGGAGAGGCTATAGACGGCGCTCTGCTGCCGGGCGTCGTGGGAGAGGCTATAGACGGCGCTCCGCTGCAGGGCGTCGTGGGAGAGGCTATAGACGGCGCTCTGCTGCAGGGGCGTCGTGGGAGAGGCTATAGACGGCGCTCCGCTGCAGGGCGTCGTGGGAGAGGCTATAGACGGCGCTCCGCTGCAGGGCGTCTGGGAGAGGCTATAGACGGCGCTCCGCTGCAGGGCGTCGTGGGAGAGGCTATAGACGGCGCTCCGCTGCCGGGCGTCGTGGGAGAGGCTATAGACGGCGCTCCGCTGCAGGGGCGTTGTGGGAGAAGCTATAGACTGCGCTCCGCTGCAGGGCGTCGTGGGAGAGGCTATAGACGGCGCTCCGCTGCAGGGCGTCGTGGAGAGGCTATAGACGGCGCTCCGCTGCAGGGCGTCGTGGGAGAGGCTATAGACGGCGCTCCGCTGCAGGGCGTCGTGGGAGAGGCTATAGATGGCGCTCTGCTGCAGGGCGTCGTGGGAGAAGCTATAGACTGCGCTCTGCTGCAGGGCGTTGTGGGAGAGGCTATAGACGGCGCTCTGCTGCAGGGCGTTGTGGGAGAGGCTATAGACGGCGCTCTGCTGCAGGGCGTCGTGGGAGAGGCTATAGATGGCGCTCTGCTGCAGGGCATCGTGGGAGAGGCTATAGATGGCGCTCTGCTGCAGGGTGTTGTGGGAGAAGCTATAGACGGCGCTCTGCTGCAGGGCGTTGTGGGAGAGGCTATAGACGGCGCTCTGCTGCAGGGCGTTGTGGGAGAGGCTATAGACGGCGCTCTGCTGCAGGGCGTTGTGGGAGAGGCTATAGACGGCGCTCCGCTGCAGGGCGTCGTGGGAGAGGCTATAGACGGCGCTCCGCTGCAGGGCGTCGTGGGAGAGGCTATAGACGGCGCTCCGCTGCAGGGCGTCGTGGGAGAGGCTATAGACGGCGCTCCGCTGCAGGGCGTCGTGGGAGAGGCTATAGATGGTGCTCTGCTGCAGGGCGTCGTGGGAGAAGCTATAGACTGCGCTCTGCTGCAGGGCGTTGTGGGAGAGGCTATAGATGGCGCTCTGCTGCAGGGCGTCGTGGGAGAGGCTATAGATGGCGCTCCGCTGCAGGGCATCGTGGAAGAGGCTATAGACGGCGCTCCGCTGCAGGGCGTTGTGGGAGAGGCTATAGACGGCGCTCTGCTGCAGGGCGTCGTGGGAGAGGCTATAGACGGCGCTCTGCTGCAGGGCGTCGTGGGAGAGGCTATAGATGGCGCTCCGCTGCAGGGCGTCGTGGGAGAGGCTATAGACGGCGCTCTGCTGCAGGGCATCGTGGGAGAGGCTATAGATGGCGCTCTGCTGCAGGGTGTTGTGGGAGAAGCTATAGACGGCGCTCTGCTGCAGGGCGTTGTGGGAGAGGCTATAGACGGCGCTCCGCTGCAGAGCGTCGTGGGAGAGGCTATAGACAGCGCTCCGCTGCAGGGCGTCGTGGGAGAGGCTATAGACGGCGCTCCGCGGCCGGGCATCGTGGGAGAGGCTATAGACTGTGCTCCAGCGGAGCGCCATCTATAGCCTCTCCCATAATGCAACAGGAATCCAGCATTAAACTGCCGAGGATCGGCTGTAACAGCAGATTAGTGCTTGCAGCTCTGGCTCTGACAGGAGTGTAAGACGTGACTGCAGCCTTGGCTGTGACTAGAGTATAAAATGCGATCTGGTCATGTCTGTCAGATGCTGGACGTCGGTCTGGAGCTGATCCGCCAGGGCTATGCCACCGAGCGGAGCGTGAGCCCCACGAAAACTGATGAGGATGGATCTCTGGTGTCTCGACTCCTGGTGAGTACCACCATTCTCATCCTCCCCCAGTGACCGCGGCTTTGTACTCACTGTACGCTGCCCCCCCCGCAGGAAGAAGTCACCAGCCTGTCTGTGAGGTCAGAACCTGGCAGCTACTCCGGCCGGCAGGAGGCCGGGCACCGGGCATCAGGTGAGTGTTGAGGGTATGGGAGCAGTGTGGGTCAGGGTTATAGGGCGGTCCCCACCACCCCCTCATTAGGTCACTGGCTGGGTGATTAACACCCAGATACCTACGTCCCAGATGGGTCTATTGAAATGATACGAGCTGACGTGGACCCCAGCCCGGACCACCAGCAGAGCGCCATCTCCAGCCCCGCATCCTGCCAGAAGTCTGCAGAGGAAGTGGACAGCCTGGAGCAGAGCTTCTCCGACATCCGGCTCAGCGACCATCCTCCGACGGCCACCTCTAGCCCGTCCACCGACCCCTCTCCCCAGAACACCAGCTGCTCCACTGTGTCCTCCGAGTCCTCGGGGGAGGTGTCCTGCTCCACCTGCACCGCCTCTGAGGGACAGAGCTTTGTGTCCTCCTCCCTGGAGGACAGCAGCATCTACTCCCCCCGTGGCTGCTTCTACTACCTGACTGACGAGGCGTCCACCAGCTCCTCTGGGGACGTCATCACCATCAGCTCCGACAGCGAGGAAGATACCGGCCAGCCGAGGACGGGCGTGAAAAAGAGGGCGAGAGATTCTGGTAAAATGGAGTGACCTGGTGGTGGAGACATGAGCTATAGTCACAGGGGCCCCCCACAGCCATCACCAGCGGGGCCCATAGTCCTGTTAGAGGGTGTGCACTGCAGGTTCTTCATCTATTGCACCCCCATTACATCTGTGTGTTCTCTCGCTCCCCCCCGGTCTCCACTGCTGTCTTTTGTGCGCTCTCTCTCTGAAGCTATGTTTTCTTTCTTACTGTAGTTTAACCCAGACGCTGACTGTCTTGCTGTCTCTTACCCCCGGTGCTGACTGTCGCTCTCTCCCTGAGGCTGACTCTTGCTGTCTCTTACCCCCGGTGCTGACTGTCGCTCTCTCTCTCCTGAGGCTGACTCTTGCTGTCTCTTACCCCCGGTGCTGACTGTCGCTCTCTCCCTGAGGCTGACTCTTGCTGTCTCTTACCCCCGGTGCTGACTGTCGCTCTCTCTCTCCTGAGGCTGACTCTTGCTGTCTCTTACCCCCGGTGCTGTCGCTCTCTCTCCCCCTGAGGCTGACTCTTGCTGTCTCTTACCACCGGTGCTGACTGTCGCTCTCTCCCTGAGGCTGACTCTTGCTGTCTCTTACCCCCGGTGCTGACTGTCGCTCTCTCCTGAGGCTGACTCTTACCCCCGGTGCTGACTGTCGCTCTCTCTCTCCTGAGGCTGACTCTTACCCCCCGGTGCTGACTGTCGCTCTCTCTCTCCCTGAGGCTGACTCTTGCTGTCTCTTACCCCCGGTGCTGACTGTCGCTCTCTCTCCCTGAGGCTGACTCTTGCTGTCTCTTACCCCCGGTGCTGACTGTCGCTCTCTCTCTCTCCTGAGGCTGACTCTTGCTGTCTCTTACCCCCGGTGCTGACTGTCGCTCTCTCCCTGAGGCTGACTCTTGCTGTCTCTTACCCCCGGTGCTGTCGCTCTCTCTCCCTGAGGCTGACTCTTGCTGTCTCTTACCCCCGGTGCTGACTGTCGCTCTCTCTGTCCCTGAGGCTGACTCTTGCTGTCTCTTACCCCCGGTGCTGACTGTCGCTCTCTCTATCTCCTGAGGCTGACTCTTACCCCCCGGTGCTGACTGTCGCTCTCTCTCCCTGAGGCTAACTCTTGCTGTCTCTTACCCCCGGTGCTGTCGCTCTCTCTCCCTGAGGCTGACTCTTGCTGTCTCTTACCCCCGGTGCTGACTGTCGCTCTCTCCCTGAGGCTGACTCTTGCTGTCTCTTACCCCCGGTGCTGACTGTCGCTCTCTCCCTGAGGCTGACTCTTGCTGTCTCTTACCCCCGGTGCTGACTGTCGCTCTCTCTCCCTGAGGCTGACTCTTACCTCTGCTGCTTTCGCTCTCTCTCTGTCCCTGAGGCTGACTCTTGCTGTCTCTTACCCCCGGTGCTGACTGTCGCTCTCTCTCCCTGAGGCTGTCTCTTACCTCTGCTGCTTTCGCTCTCTCTCTGTCCCTGAGGCTGACTCTTGCTGTCTCTTACCCCCGGTGCTGTCGCTCTCTCTCTCCTGAGGCTGTCTCTTACCCCCGGTGCTGACTGTCGCTCTCTCTCCTGAGGCTGTCTCTTACCCCCGGTGCTGTCGCTCTCTCTCCTGAGGCTGTCTCTTACCCCCGGTGCTGACTGTCGCTCTCTCTCTCCTGAGGCTGTCTCTTACCCCCGGTGCTGACTGTCGCTCTCTCTCCCTGAGGCTGTCTCTTACCTCTGCTGCTTTCGCTCTCTCTGTCCCTGAGGCTGACTCTTGCTGTCTCTTACCCCCGGTGCTGACTGTCGCTCTCTCTCTCCTGAGGCTGTCTCTTACCCCCGGTGCTGACTGTCGCTCTCTCTCTCCTGAGGCTGTCTCTTACCCCCGATGCTGACTGTCGCTCTCTCTCTCCTGAGGCTGTCTCTTACCCCCGGTGCTGACTGTCTCTTTCTCTCTCGGCAGACGTGTTCCTGAGCTCCAGCAGTGATGTCATTGTCATAGAGGATGAGCCCTGATTGGCGGCGCCCCCTCTGGCTGTATTTTGCACCTTCCATGTTTACCAGTTGTATATATTGTGTCTGTAATAAAGTTTTCTTTGTTCATTTAGTGCCAGGCTCCTCCCTCTGCGCCATTTATTCAGATCTTACAGCTTATTTTGGTGAGGGCTTTGATCCCCCCCGGCTGAGGCCGCTCTATCCATCGTGTAGACCAGGAAGACATTGTCCGTGCAGGTTGGGAGCCACCGCCGCTGCTCCAGCCTCACCACCTCGAAGCCGACGTAACGGAAAGCTCTGAGCAGATGCCCTGTAAACAAGAACATGGCGCTCTGTCACCGGCGGCCCCTGTAATGCCCGTGTAACTCCACCCATCCCCAGGCTCCTCCCTCTACCTCTTCCCTCAGTCTGTCCTTTGCTGACTCCCAGAAGAACCCAAATCGCGTCCATGTTCATCTCCACAAACTCCAATATGGCTGCCAGGCTGCAAGTGAGGAAAGGTCATGAGAAGCATGGAGGTGGCAGAGCTGGTGACCCCTTCTCCAGTCACAGCCAAAGCTGCGCTCAGAGCTGAAATCCCACAATGCTCTCCTTTCATGTCCAGTGCATTATGGGTGTGAGGCCACAGCTCCTGCAGTTGTGGATGCAGCTCTGGCTGTGTTTGGAGCATACGGTTATATTTTGGACATTACCCCTCGTGGTCCGCTTGCTCTAAAAGCTCGGCTGCGGAGTCCAGAAAGAGCCGGCGATTGGTCAGTAGTCCGAACCAGTGCAGAGTGTCCTGTCCTTGCCTGTACTGGAACTCGAGGAGGGTGGGGGTCGTGGCAGGGGCTGCGGGCTCGGTGAAGACTGACAACTTTCCAGCCTAGGGAGAACGAAATGTACAGTAAACGTCCTTGCCCCCTACAACCCGTGACATCTACTCCTGTCAGTGACTTACTGCAGCCAGCGGTCTGAGATGTGACTGTCCAGACTCCACCCTCAGCCGGAGACGCCTCAACTCAGGAATGCCAAGGGCAACAGTGCCGGCCAGACGCCTTTGGCCGCTGCGCGCTCATCCTGAAGGGGTCCAGAAAGACTACAAGAATAAGGATGGAGCGAAGGGTCGGGAAATGGCACAGAACACAGGCCGGGGCATCAGTCCTGGAGGTTACGCCCCTCTGCCACTCCCCCTTATCAGGTCCTTTCTTTGGGAACCCCAACTCAGCAGCGGGGTATTACTGCATACCATGTGGCCCCAGCCACACGCTCACTTCTGGCTTACAGCCCCTTACATTGTCTGTGGTGCTGCAGAGCCATCTAGTGGCCACCATGATCACTGCACGCACACACAGTACACAGGATATTTCCCGTGTCCTTCACTGCAGTGTGGTGGGAGCCCGGCTGGAGACTTACCTGAGAAATGTGGGGCAGCAGAAGTCGGAGGTATGTACTGGGGCGGGTGTCAAGGCCTCCCATGCATTGTGAGGACACCTGAGAACCAGCTCATTATAAAGGGCCTGAGGTCACTGATGACATCACAGAGATGGAGGCGGGGCCAGCAATAGGGGCAGTTCACCTCTGTCCTGAGCGGGAGCCCACAATCCTGTAATGCTCCAGCCGGGGACAAACATTTGCAGTGAGCCCAGGAGAGGAGTGATAGTAGAAAGAATGGTGGTTGTAGTACTCACTCTGTTGCTCTCTTGGGCCACGCAGTTCTTCCCTTCGGGGTACTGGTTTGGGGTCCTCCTGTCTGATGACGGTTGAGGTGTAAGGCAGTGTCCCTTGGTGCAGCTATGGATGTCGTTGCAGTGTAGCAGCGCAGTGAAGAATGAAGCCAGGTTAATGGCAAACAAGGGTTGTTCCACATGATAGGACCCTCAGTGATCACGAGAATGGGACCAAACCCGTTTCCGACACCCCCCCCCCCCAATCCCCTTAGGGCGCCTTCACTCGCTGCAGATTTTATTGAAGAATTTTACGCAACCGAAAATCAGTTCCATTAATTTGAATAGAGGGGCAATGGATTTCTTCACACTCCATTCAGGGGAAGGGAACTGATTACATTGCACTTCTCTAGCTTTGACATAGGCATCCAGGCATGGGGTGCACTGTGCAATACTTTCTCTCTGCAATGCAACCTCAGGGCAGACCCTAAACATCAGACTATGCTCTGTATTCACAGTCCAATTCCTCTTATTTCTCTGTGGGATGTGGATGTTCTTTTACGCAGATGGCCAATCTGCTCCAATGTATGTTCAGCCACTGGAAGCAAACATGCTGTAGAGCCGAGAGGTGGTCTTCAGACACCTCACCTCCACAGAGCTTCTGCTCTGCACCTCCTCTCTCTGTCTTCTGGCCTGCTTTTCCAGAAGTGGCTGGGGTGTCAGCACTACATTTTCCATCACACTGAGGCTGATTCACATCCACTACTGAAGCACGGCCGGACCCCAGCACCTAAGACAAGGAAGAAAAATGAGGGGCAAACAGTTTTAACCCCTGTTCTGCAGTGCACCACTGCTCCACAGGCCCCATTACATATAACCAACATGTACATTAGGACATCCACAGGGCGCAGACACCAGGGGCTCATCTGTCATGGCCTCCCACCCCCTGAGTGAGGCCTAAACCACCTTCTCCTATATCAGGCCTGTGGGGTTTTCTTCCTGGACCCACGTCACCCGTTGTTTGCTGGGGAAACTATGTATAGAATTCAGGACTGCAGGGAGTGAGGTCTGAGGCACACAAGGCCTCAGTCACAGACATTTGATCTCAGGGAAGATGGCGGCAGCCAGTGCAGACAATTCCTCATCGCTTTGTTCCTATCGCTGCTTCCCCTACTCATCACTCTGCAGACGCTAGAGCGCCAGTGAGTCACGTGACGCGGAGTGCAGGCTCTAATTGGTCGCTGCTTCACACGCGCTGCCCTTGGGTGTCAGTCAGCGCCTCTGAACGAACGGCCGGGATGTTGAGGACATGCAGCAGCCTGCTGAGCCGCCGGTCACCGGGCTTCACCCAGATCCGGGTGAGTGTATCCTGCCGCACCGAGTGAACACCGGCGGACGCGTTCCCCTAGCAGCCAATCACTATTCAATGTCAATACGGATCCGAAAATGAAAGCGGAGAGCAGATTGGTTGCTATGGGCAACGCCACTCATGTACTTCCCAGTAGCCTACTGATAGTCCCGCCCCCACAGCACTGTACCCCTCCCCTGAGACTCCCCCAAGCCCCGCCTCCAGTACTGCACTCCTCCCACAAGCTCACAGCCCCGCCCCAACATTCCAGCCACAAGTTCAAAGCCCCACCCCAGCACTGCACTCCTCCCATAAGTTCACAGCCCTGCCCCCAGCACTGCACTCCTCCCACAAGTTCACAGCCCTGCCCCCAGAACTCCTCCCACAAGCTCACAGCCCCGCCCCCAGCACTGTACTCCTCCCTCAGGCTGACAGCTCTGCCCCCAGCACTGTACTCCTCCTTCAGGCTGACAGCCCCGCCCCCAGCACTGTACTCCTCCCTCAGGCTGACAGCTCTGCCCCCAGCACTGCACTCCTCCCACAAGTTCACAGCCCTGCCCCCAGAACTCCTCCCACAAGCTCACAGCCCCACCCCCAGCACTGTACTCCTCCCACAAGCTCACAGCCCCACCCCCAGCACTGTACTCCTCCCACAAGCTCACAGCCCCACCCCCAGCACTGTACTCCTCCCACAAGTTCACAGCCCTGCCCCCAGAACTCCTCCCACAAGCTCACAGCCCCGCCCCCAGCACTGTACTCCTCCCTCAGGCTGACAGCTCTGCCCCCAGCACTGTACTCCTCCCTCAGGCTGACAGCTCCGCCCACTGCGGTCTTTATATTGGTGATTCCAGGGTACGGTGGTGGTCGAGCGCTGGTGGAATGTGCCACTAGCCAAGGAGGGGGAGGAGCCGTACCTTCACCCGCGGAGGCACCGCATCTACCGGGTGCTGGAGGACACTAAGCACAGCGACAAGGAGAAGATGGAGCTGATCCTGACGCAGAACGTGCACCGTAAGTCCGGGGCGGAGGGGGTCCCCTGTACCTAGGGTCACAGGCAGCTCCTCTACTCTCCTCTCTTTCAGGGCTGGGCAGCCGCGGTGACACGGTGCTGGTGGACAAACGGCGGGGGCGGAACAAGCTGCTGGCGCAGGGACTGGCGGTCTACGCCTCCCCCGAAAATAAGGAGAAGTTCGAGGAGGAGAGGAGGGTGAGCTCTGCCAATATGGTGGGGGAGGTGTTAGGAAAATAGCAAGAGGAGGAGTCAGCTAATAGGGGGGGGAGTGGTCAGGTAATAGCAGGGGGAGGGGGTCAGGAAATAGCAAGGGGAGGAGTCAGCTAATAGGGGTGGGGGTCAGGAAATAGCAGGGGGAAGGATCATGAAATAGGGGGGGGCGTGGTCAGGTAATAGCAGGGGGCGTGGTCAGGTAATAGCAGGGGGCGTGGTCAGGTAATAGGGGGAGTGGTCAGGTAATAGGGGGCGTGGTCAAGTAATAGCAGGGGGAGTGGTCAGGTAATAGGGGTGGGGTCATGAAATAGCAGGGGGTGGGGTCATGAAATAGGGGGAGTGGTCAGGTACTTGCAGGGGGAGGGGGATCAGTGGGGAGGGCTGCACGTCTGATAACCCCGTTTCTCCTTTCCAGTTGCAGCTGTCGGGCGAGCTTGGAGGCAGGAAACAGACCTGGACAGGCGAGATGGTGAGACGGCGATACAGAGCCCCGCCCCCACTAACCATGACTGCCGGAAAGTCAGGGGATGCGCCTCATAATTGGGGTCCATTCACCCGTCCGTGTGTATGGGGCCACATCTCAATGGGGCCACAAAAGACGCGGAGGGCGCACCGTGTACCGTCCAAATCCGTAGTTATGTTCCGCGGCCCCGGAAAAAAGATGTCCTATCCGTGGACAAGAATAAGCATTTCTATCATAGGGCAATTAGTGCACCGCCTCCTCTAGGGTCATGTGACTGTGAGGCGTCACGCCCAGTCCTGCTGTAGACACTGAACCAGGAGGGGGCGTGTGTGAGGAGCACATCCTGAGACCCCACACATAAGGCGGATTAGGTCCAGGATTTACTGACGACATAAGACGCCACTGATTAGGGTGAGCCGCTTATCCTCCGCCATGTTGTGTGAGGGCAGCCGCTGATTTCTGCTTTTTGGCCCCCAGACTGTGAACTACCTGAAGAAGTCTCGGCTGAAGGTCGAAATGAAGACCAACATAAAGTGGCAGCTGAATGAGGAGATTGTGGCACGAAATCTACTGAAGAGCGTAAGGAGAACGCCCGGCGGGGGTCACGGTGGAGCTGAGGCTGTGTCCTTGGTGATAGTGGATGTGAATTTTGTGTGCGTAGTCATGGTGGACGTGGCAAGTGTCCTGGGTGACGGTGGATGCAACTGACGTGTCCTGGGGGATGGTGGTCGCGGGTCGCCTGTCCTGGGGGATGGTGGGCGCGGGTCGCCTGTCCTGGGGATGGTGGGCGCGGGTCGCCTGTCCTGGGGGATGGTGGGCGCGGGTCGCCTGTCCTGGGTGATGGTGGGCGCGGGTCGCCTGTCCTGGGTGATGGTGGGCGCGGGTCGCCTGTCCTGGGGATGGTGGGCGCGGCTCGCCTGTCCTGGGGGATGGTGGGCGCGGGTCGCCTGTCCTGGGGGATGGTGGGCGCGGGTCGCCTGTCCTGGGTGATGGTGGGCGCGGGTCGCCTGTCCTGGGGGATGGTGGGCGCGGGTCGCCTGTCCTGGGGGATGGTGGTCGCGGGTCGCCTGTCCTGGGGATGGTGGTCGCGGGTCGCCTGTCCTGGGGGATGGTGGTCGCGGGTCGCCTGTCCTGGGGGATGGTGGGCGCGGGCTCGCCTGTCCTGGGGGATGGTGGGCGCGGCTCGCCTGTCCTGGGGGATGGTGGGCGCGGGTCGCCTGTCCTGGGGGATGGTGGGCGGGTTCCTGGGGATGTGGGCGGGTCGCCTGTCCTGGGGGATGGTGGGCGCGGGTCGCCTGTCCTGGGGATGGTGGGCGCGGGGTCGCCTGTCCTGGGGGATGGTGGGCGCGGGTCGCCTGTCCTGGGGGATGTGGGCGCGGGTCGCCTGTCCTGGGGGATGGTGGGCGCGGGTCGCCTGTCCTGGGGATGGTGGGCGCGGGTCGCCTGTCCTGGGGGATGGTGGGCGCGGGTCGCCTGTCCTGGGGATGGTGGGCGCGGGTCGCCTGTCCTGGGGGATGGTGGGCGCGGGTCGCCTGTCCTGGGGGATGGTGGGCGCGGGTCGCCTGTCCTGGGGGATGGTGGGCGCGGGTCGTCTGTCCTGGGGGATGGTGGGTGCGGGTTGTGTCCTGAGTGAGGTGTGACGTGGACGTGTGTGTGGTCCTGCCTTCATTGCTTGCTGTTAGGTGAGGTCCACCGATGACCCGCCATCTCCTCTCTCCAGTTAGGGGTGGTGGCGCCTGCAGCAGCGCTGAAGATTCCAGATGAGCCCATCAGCAGATTCGGGGAGTACTGGTGTGAAGTGACGGTGAGCTCCTGACGCTGTGCAGATATGAAGGGGAACACCCATCTGGGGTGTGGGGGCACTTACACCTCTGTCACTGTACCCTGACACCCTAGTCGGGTACTTCCTGGCGTGCCCTGCCCCCGGGGGGACATCTTCTGATTATTTTCTTCTCCTATGTGGCAGGTGAACGGCATCGACACGGTGCGGCTGCCAATGGACGTCGTCAATTACATGAGACCGAAAACGAAACGATACAAGCACTGGTTATCCAAGCAGGCAGCGACATCAGAGGGCAGCACTACATACGAGTCACCAGAAGAGGGCGACATTACCACAGCACAAGGCCGTCATACCTCACAATCACCAGCAGAGGGCGACATGGCCTCAGAATTGGCACCAGGTGGCAGCGCACCCACAGACTCTAAAACAAACTGAAGCCCCAGGGGGCATTGTCCCGTTTTCGGACTGTCCGCCCCTCGTACGTCCACATTAATTTGTAATAAAATCTCCATGTTGGATGGCGTTGCAGCTCGTTGATGGTTGCACCGCAGTCACATGACGCGGAGGTGCTTTGTTATTGGTCTGGTAGGAAGGTATTATGGGAGCGGAGGATGTGTAGAAATGTTTTCGCCGGGGGGGTTTCGCGTAAATTGTGCATTTTGTCTACAGAAGGCGGCGCGGCTGGACGCCTACAACCTGACACCTGCCGGCCGCCATTGTCTGTGACACAATGTGCCGGGCAGCCACAATCTCCAGGGCAGCAGATCCTGATGGGGGAGGGCCGCGCTGTAAACCCCCTCAGCCTGGTTAACTCATTCCCTGCCGGTCTGAGACAGCACAAGAGGTGGACACAGACGGCGCTTGATTGATGATCTGCGGGCGATCTATAAACGCAGCTTATTAATAGCCAATGAGCAAGGGGTTAACAAGGGCTCCTCGGACTACTGACAGGAGTAATGGTCTGTACAGGGGTCACTGGCATGATCATCTGCAGGATATATCACTGTATCTGTCAGGAGGTAGAGAGGACAGAGCAATGTTCTGCAGATCTGTAGAGGTCAGAGGTGTAATAATCTGCAGGATCTATCACTATGTATCTGTCAGGAGGTGGAGAGGACAGAGCGATGTTCTGCAGATCTCTAGAGGTTAGAGGTGTAATAATCTGCAGGATATATCACTGTATCTGTCAGGAGGTGGAGAGGACAGAGCGATGTTCTGCAGATCTGTAGAGAGGTCAGAGGTGTAATAATCTGCAGGATATATCACTATGTATCTGTCAGGAGGTAGAGAGGACAGAGCGATGTTCTGCAGATCTGTAGAGAGGTCAGAGGTGTAATAATCTGCAGGATATATCACTATGTATCTGTCAGGAGGTAGAGAGGACAGAGCAATGTTCTGCAGATCTCTAGAGAGGTCAGAGGTGTAATAATCTGCAGGATATATCACTATGTATCTGTCAGGAGGTGGAGAGGACAGAGCGATGTTCTGCAGATCTGTAGAGAGGTCAGAGGTGTAATAATCTGCAGGATATATCACTATGTATCTGTCAGGAGGTGGAGAGGACAGAGCGATGTTCTGCAGATCTCTAGAGGTCAGAGGCGTAATAATCTGCAGGATATATCACTAATGTATCTGTCAGGAGTAGAGAAGGACAGAGCGATGTTCTGCAGATCTGTAGAGAGGTCAGAGGTGTAATAATCTGCAGGATATATCACTATGTATCTGTCAGGAGGTGGAGAGGACAGAGCGATGTTCTGCAGATCTCTAGAGGTCAGAGGCAGGGGCGGATTGGCCATAGACCTTACAGGGAATTTTCCTGGTGGGCTGATGCCCAGGGGGCTGCTCAGTGGAAGTTTTTGGGGATGTATTTTGTGATGAACTGTGGTATTTGGCTCTGTTGGGGCGGTATAATGTACCACAATATGGTATTGCTGGCTCTGCCTTCCGTCAATTTGGACCCAAATACAAAACGGGGCCACTTTTAGTATTTTTTCCAGGGCCACTTTAGGTTCCCAGTCCACCCCTGGTCAGAGGTGTAATAATCTGCAGGATATATCACTATGTATCTGTCAGGAGGTAGAGAGGACAGAGCGATGTTCTGCAGATCTCTAGAGAGGTCAGAGGTGTAATAATCTGCAGGATATATCACTATGTATCTGTCAGGAGGTGGAGAGGACAGAGCGATGTTCTGCAGATCTCTAGAGGTCAGAGGTGTAATACTCTGCAGGATATATCACTATGTATATGTCAGGAGGTGGAGAGGACAGAGCGATGTTCTGCAGATCTGTAGAGAGGTCAGAGGTGTAATAATCTGCAGGATATATCACTATGTATCTGTCAGGAGGTAGAGAGGACAGAGCGATGTTCTGCAGATCTCTAGAGAGGTCAGAGGTGTAATAATCTGCAGGATATATCACTATGTATCTGTCAGGAGGTGGAGAGGACAGAGCGATGTTCTGCAGATCTCTAGAGGTCAGAGGTGTAATACTCTGCAGGATATATCACTATGTATATGTCAGGAGGTGGAGAGGACAGAGCGATGTTCTGCAGATCTGTAGAGAGGTCAGAGGTGTAATAATCTGCAGGATATATCACTATGTATCTGTCAGGAGGTAGAGAGGACAGAGCGATGTTCTGCAGATCTCTAGAGGTCAGAGGTGTAATAATCTGCAGGATATATCACTATGTATCTGTCAGGAGGTGGAGAGGACAGAGTGATGTTCTGCAGATCTGTAGAGGTCAGTGGGTGTAATAATCTGCAGGATATATCACTGTTTATCTGTCAGGAGGTGGAGAGGACAGAGCGATGTTCTGCAGATCTGTAGAGAGGTCAGAGGTGTAATAATCTGCAGGATATATCACTATGTATCTGTCAGGAGGTAGAGAGGACAGAGCGATGTTCTGCAGATCTGTAGAGAGGTCAGAGGTGTAATAATCTGCAGGATATATCAGTATGTATCTGTCAGGAGGTAGAGAGGACAGAGCGATGTTCTGCAGATCTGTAGAGAGGTCAGAGGTGTAATAATCTGCAGGATATATCACTGTTTATCTGTCAGGAGGTGGAGAGGACAGAGCGATGTTCTGCAGATCTGTAGAGGTCAGAGGTGTAATAATCTGCAGGATATATCACTATGTATCTATCAGGAGGTAGAGAGGACAGAGCGATGTTCTGCAGATCTGTAGAGGTCAGAGGTGTAATAATCTGCAGGATATATCACTATGTATCTGTCAGGAGGTGGAGAGGACAGAGCGATGTTCTGCAGATCTCTAGAGGTCAGAGGTGTAATAATCTGCAGGATATATCACTATGTATATGTCAGGAGGTAGAGAGGACAGAGCGATGTTCTGCATATCTGTAGAGAGGTCAGAGGTGTAATAATCTGCAGGATATATCACTATGTATCTGTCAGGAGGTAGAGAGGACAGAGCGATGTTCTGCTGCTGTCACCCCTCCCCCTCTCCTGCTGCTGGGGGTCTCTGCTCTTCTATCAGATAGTGCCCTGGGGCAGAAGAGGAGAGCAGAATCTGGGGACCGGGACTGTGGAGTCGGAGTCGGTATAAAATGGACTCCAACTCCTAAAATATATAATAAATTAGTACATTTAGTTCAGTGCTGAATATATTTTCATAAGAATTTGGGAAAATAATGAAATGTCCTATAAATGTCTGTTCTAGGATCACTGTGTGCTGCCCTTTATGTAGATGTCAGTAGTGAAGCTCCTCCGCTACAGATCAGAGGAAAAAGGCACTGGGAAGGAATGGCTGCACTCATCTCAGATCTGCTGGAGGAAACAGGATTAAAGGGGTTTTCTCACTGGTTACAAAGATTAGCTTTCATCATAAAGGGACGGATAAAAGAAGACATTGTCTAAATCCAGTGGTCAGTCATGAACTATAGTCAGTTCAGCAGGACTCTCACTGCACACAGGTTTCTATGGTAATCTGCAGACCATAAAGACTTATCTGATTGGCTGAGAGCAATGAAGAATGATGGGACTGAGCTCTGAGTGATTACCTGCAGGAAGCAAAAGGTCCAAGTGTTGTGAGGACTGAGAAGCTTTACCTGGAATTTTGTTAGAGATCACAATCTCCTGCTCTGTCAGAGACCCCCCCCCCCCCACAGCCTGAGGAGACAGTGTGAGTGCAAATTGCCTGTCAGCCAGTGAATCAATCTCCTGCTCTGTCAGAGTAATAACTGCTGGAGCCAGCCCCCCCCCCCAAGACACCCCCCCGACTCCACAGCCCTGTGTCCCTCCTAGTGCTGGTCCGGGCCCCGTGCTGTTCTCCTGGGGGAGGAGGTGCAGTGCCAGTCCGGGCCCCTCCTAGTGCTGGTCCGGGCCCCGTGCTGTTCTCCTGGGGGAGGAGGTGCAGTGCCAGTCTGGGCCCCTCCTAGTGCTGGTCCGGGCCCCGTGCTGTTCTCCTGGGGGAGGAGGTGCAGTGCCAGTCCGGGCCCCTCCTAGTGCTGGTCCGGGCCCCGTGCTGTTCTCCTGGGGGAGGAGGTGCAGTGCCAGTCCGGGCCCCTCCTAGTGCTGGTCCGGGCCCCGTGCTGTTCTCCTGGGGGAGGAGGTGCAGTGCCAGTCCGGGCCCCTCCTAGTGCTGGTCCGGGCCCCGTGCTGTTCTCCTGGGGGAGGAGGTGCAGTGCCAGTCCGGGCCCCTCCTAGTGCTGGTCCGGGCCCCGTGCTGTTCTCCTGGGGGAGGAGGTGCAGTGCCAGTCCGGGCCCTCCTAGTGCTGGTCCGGGCCCCGTGCTGTTCTTCTGGGGGAGGAGGTGCAGTGCCGGTCCAGGCTCTGGTATACTATATATAGAAATCCCTTCTTTAACCCTTTCCTGCTGACGTCTCCCAGGTGCCGTCTCTTTGTTTGGCCTGCGTGACACTCGTGGCCCGCGAGGACAAGTCATTATGTGGGATCTGCTGGCGGGGGAGGGGAGGGTTATTTTGAGCGGCGCTCCCCGCGGACTGTCTGGGGCCTGCGCACAGGTACGGCTTGTTTACAGGAGACTACGTCTGCTCGGCGGCCCGTCCACCATGTCACTTGTTCAGCTGCAGTTTGTCCTCCGGAGCTGCCCTTCCATAATGCTAATTAGTGGCGGCCGGACAGTTTCCTGGTAAAATGGCCACTAGAGGGCAGGTGTCTCTTCTGCTGTCACCAGTCCTGTATGTCCTCCGGGGGGTGCAGCTGAGCCTCGCCCAGGAGATCATCGGCTCCCCCCACACCCCACCCACAGAAGAACCTGAGCCCCGCTGAAAGCAAGAGGGGCCCCGAGGCAGCCTGGATG
Source organism: Rhinella marina (assembly GCA_900303285.1). Taxonomy (NCBI): domain Eukaryota; kingdom Metazoa; phylum Chordata; class Amphibia; order Anura; family Bufonidae; genus Rhinella; species Rhinella marina. The sequence goes on along the minus strand of ONZH01024795.1, from coordinate 25,163 downwards.
GTGAAGAGACTGCCCGGACCGGCCGTGCTAAGAACTGAACTGCGCTCTCACTGAAGAGACTGCCCGGACCGGCCGTGCTAAGAACTGAACTGCGCTCTCACTGAAGAGACTGCCCGGACCGGCCGTGCTAAGAACTGAACTGCGCTCTCACTGAAGAGACTGCCCGGACCGGCCGTGCTAAGAACTGAACTGCGCTCTCACTGAAGAGACTGCCCGGACCGGCCGTGCTAAGAACTGAACTGCGCTCTCACTGAAGAGACTGCCCGGACGGGCCGTGCTAAGAACTGAACTGCGCTCTCACTGAAGAGACTGCCCGGACGGGCCGTGCTAAGAACTGAACTGCGCTCTCACTGAAGAGACTGCCCGGACCGGCCGTGCTAAGAACTGAACTGCGCTCTCACTGAAGAGACTGCCCGGACGGGCCGTGCTAAGAACTGAACTGCGCTCTCACTGAAGAGACTGCCCGGACCGGCCGTGCTAAGAACTGAACTGCGCTCTCACTGAAGAGACTGCCCGGACCGGCCGTGCTAAGAACTGAACTGCGCTCTCACTGAAGAGACTGCCCGGACCGGCCGTGCTAAGAACTGAACTGCGCTCTCTCTGAAGAGACTGCCCGGACCGGCCGTGCTAAGAACTGAACTGCCGCTCTCACTGAAGAGACTACCCGGACCGGCCGTGCTAAGAACTGAACTGCGCTCTCTCTGAAGAGACTGCCCGGACCGGCCGTGCTAAGAACTGAACTGCGCTCTCACTGAAGAGACTGCCCGGACGGGCCGTGCTAAGAACTGAACTGCGCTCTCACTGAAGAGACTGCCCGGACCGGCCGTGCTAAGAACTGAACTGCGCTCTCACTGAAGAGACTGCCCAGACTGGCCGTGCTAAGAAACTGAACTGCGCTCTCACTGAAGAGACTGCCCGGACGGGCCGTGCTAAGAACTGAACTGCGCTCTCACTAAGAGACTGCCCGGACGGCCGTGCTAAGAACTGAACTGCGCTCTCACTGAAGAGACTGCCCGGACGGGCCGTGCTAAGAACTGAACTGCGCTCTCACTGAAGAGACTGCCCGGACCGGCCGTGCTAAGAACTGAACTGCGCTCTCACTGAAGAGACTGCCCGGACCGGCCGTGCTAAGAACTGAACTGCGCTCTCACTGAAGAGACTGCCCGGACCGGCCGTGCTAAGAACTGAAACTGCGCTCTCTCTGAAGAGACTGCCCGGACCGGCCGTGCTAAGAACTGAACTGCGCTCTCACTGAAGAGACTACCCGGACCGGCCGTGCTAAGAACTGAACTGCGCTCTCTCTGAAGAGACTGCCCGGACCGGCCGTGCTAAGAACTGAACTGCGCTCTCACTGAAGAGACTGCCCGGACGGGCCGTGCTAAGAACTGAAACTGCGCTCTCACTGAAGAGACTGCCCGGACGGGCCGTGCTAAGAAACTGAACTGCGCTCTCACTGAAGAGACTGCCCGGACCGGCCGTGCTAAGAACTGAACTGCGCTCTCACTGAAGAGACTGCCCAGACTGGCCGTGCTAAGAACTGAACTGCGCTCTCACTGAAGAGACTGCCCGGACCGGCCGTGCTAAGAACTGAACTGCGCTCTCACTGAAGAGACTGGCCGGACCGGCCGTGCTAAGAAACTGAACTGCGCTCTCACTGAAGAGACTGCCCGGACGGGCCGTGCTAAGAACTGAACTGCGCTCTCACTGAAGAGACTGGCCGGACCGGCCGTGCTAAGAACTGAACTGCGCTCTCACTGAAGAGACTGCCCGGACGGGCCGTGCTAAGAACTGAACTGCGCTCTCACTGAAGAGACTGGCCGGACCGGCCGTGCTAAGAACTGAACTGCGCTCTCACTGAAGAGACTGCCCGGACCGGCCGTGCTAAGAACTGAACTGCGCTCTCACTGAAGAGACTGCCCGGACCGGCCGTGCTAAGAACTGAACTGCGCTCTCACTGAAGAGACTGCCCGGACGGGCCGTGCTAAGAACTGAACTGCGCTCTCACTGAAGAGACTGCCCGGACCGGCCGTGCTAAGAACTGAACTGCCTCATTGTAAGAATTATCAACCTATCTGAGTCTGAACATCGGGAGCCATATTTACTGCCTGAACATCGGGGGCCACTATTATTTACTGAACATCGGGGGCCACTATTATTTACTGAACATCGGGGGCCACTATTATTTACTGAACATCGGGGCCACTGTTACCGCCTGAAGCCCTGTGTATGTGCAGGAGCTCCCGAACACGTCTCCTCACGGTTCCACCTTACATCACATGCAGTGTGACCACCCTGCTGGGGGCCCCTCAGGACCTGCATTATCTGTGCACCATGCAGAAGGCACCGTCTCCCTCGGGCAGGTGGAGCCTTTTCTCTGAGGTGACCAGTTCTTCCAGGGGACATCTATCCAATCCCTTCTAACCCCTCACAGCAGCACAGAGTATTTCATAAAAGCCACAACTACACAGTGCTCTGTCATTTTTGCGGTCACTTGTTCCAGCTGTCTACAATGAGTGCACAGGTTTATAACATCTGTCTCTACATCTCTCACCGTGCCCCGCAGGGTACAGAGCCTGAACCAGCAGGAGGTGATGCGAGGTCTTCAGCTGCCACACATGGCGAGGCCGATTCTCTCACCATGCCCCACAGGGCAGACACTGAACCAGCAGGGGGCGATGTAAGGACCGCAGGTGTCACACATGGCGAGACCGATTCTCTCACCATGCCCCATAGGGCAGACACTGAACCAGCAGGAGGCGGAGGTAGATGTATGTAGATATAATCAGTCACATGAGGGGCGGTGAAGTTGGACGGCTTCCCTTCCGGACTGGAATCCACAGCAGGGGATGTCACTGGGGGCTCCTCTCCTCCTGGATCTGGTCCCGCAGCGCCGGGTCTGTGAAGTAATCTACAAGGCAGATATAAGATGTGAGTTCCCAGGACCGCTCCTATGAGAGGGTGGGGCAGAGTGCTCCAGGTGTGATCAGACGATAGAAGAGATAAGGGCGGGGCAGAGTGCTCCAGGTGTGATCAGACGATTAGAAGAGATAAGGGCGGGGCAGAGTGCTCCAGGTGTGATCAGACGATAGAAGAGATAAGGGCGGGGCAGAGTGCTCGGGTGTGATCAGACCGATAGTAGAGATAAGGGCGGGGCAGAGTGCTCCGGGGTGATCAGCGATAGAAGAGATAAGGGCGGGGGCAGAGTGCTCCAGGTGTGATCAGCGATAGAAGAGATAGGGCGGGGGAGAGTGGCGATAGAAGCGATAAGGGCGCAGACAGATCAGACGATAGAAGAGATAAGGGCGGGGCAGAGTGCTCCAGGTGTGATCAGACGATAGAAGAGATAAGGGCGGGGCAGAGTGCTCCAGGTGTGATCAGACGATAGAAGAGATAAGGGCGGGGGCAGAGTGCTCCAGGTGTGATCAGACGATAGAAGAGATAAGGGCGGGGGCAGAGTGCTCCAGGTGTGATCAGACGATAGAAGAAGAGATAAGGGCGGGGCAGAGTGCTCCAGGTGTGATCAGACGATAGAAGAGATAAGGGCGGGGGCAGAGTGCTCCAGGTGTGATCAGACGATAGAAGAGATAAGGGCGGGGGCAGAGTGCTCCAGGTGTGATCAGACGATAGAAGAGATAAGGGCGGGCTGCTCATGTGATGCTCAGGGATAAAGAGATAGCTGTGATCAGACGATAGAAGAGATAAGGCGGGGGCAGAGTGCTCCAGGTGTAATCATCGACGATTAGAGAGGATAAGGGCGGGGGCAGAGTGCTCCAGGTGTGATCAGACGATAGAAGAGATGGCGGGGCAGCGGGGCAGAGTAGGAGCTCCAGGGCAGCCTGATCAGCCAGGTGAATGCAGGGGGCAGAGTGCTCAGGCCAGATGACTGTAGATGTCAGGACGTTCTAGGTGTGTCAGGAAAGGGCAGGGCTCTTTCTGGTTGTAGGTGTGATCAGCCTCTAAGCTTCCTTTCTCCGGTACACATGGGGTTAACGCTGCCTGCATGGAGTAGCTGCTTTCCACTTGCTCCCATCTCCATAGTAACACGTGCGTGTGCGTTTCTATGTAACTGCATTACACGGCTGTAATATGATTTAATAAAGGTCAGAATGGATCTTCTGGGGCCGTCTGGAGCACATCAGCCGCCAGGAGCCGTCACCACCTGCATTCCCAGCGGTCAGGGGTCCGTCCCAAGAAGAGACCCTCCCAGGTTTATATGGAGCAACGCAGGACACAATATGGCGGCCGAACCGCCAGCGAATGTCTGCACAGATCGCCCTACAGGTCCCAGCATCCACCATTACTACATACCCCCTCATTATATATCCAGTCACCCTGACCGCACACGGCCTCCTCCCCCAATCTATACCACCCGCTGACCGCACACCGGCCTCCTCCCCCAATCTATACCACCGCTGACCTCACACGGCCTCCTCCCCCATCTATACCACCCGCCTGACCTCACACGGCCTCCTCCCCCAATCCTATACCACCCGCTGACCGCACACGGCCTCCTCCCCCATCTATACCACCCGCTGACCGCACACGGCCTCCTCCCCCATCTATACCACCGCTGACCGCACACGGCCTCCTCCACCATCTATACCACCCGCTGACCTCACACGGCCTCCTCCCCCAATCTATACCACCCGCTGACCGCACACGGCCTCCTCCACCATCTATACCACCCGCTGACCTCACACGGCCTCCTCCCCCAATCTATACCACCCGCTGACCGCACACGGCCTCCTCCCCATCTATACCACCCGCTGACCGCACACGGCCTCCTCCCCCAATCTATACCACCCGCTGACCGCACACGGCCTCCTCCCCCATCTATTACCACCCGCTGACCTCACACGGCCTCCTCCCCAATCTATACCACCCGCTGACCGCACACGGCCTCCTCCCCCATCTATACCACCCGCTGACGCACACGGCCTCCTCCCCCATCTATACCACCGCTGACCGCACACGGCCTCCTCCCCCATCTATACCACCCGCTGACCGCACACGGCCTCCTCCCCCATCTATACCACCCGCTGACCGACCACGGCCTCCTCACCATCTATACCACCCGCTGACCGCACAACGGCTCCTCCACCATCTATACCACCCGCTGACCGCACACGGCCTCCTCCACCATCTATACCACCCGATGACCTCACACGGCTCCTCCCATCTATACCACCGCTGACCGCACCGGCCTCCCCCATCTATACCACCCCGCTGACCGCACACGGCCTCCTCCCCCATCTATACCACCCGCTGACCGCACACGGCCTCCTCCCCATCTATACCACCCGCTGACCGCACACGGCCTCTCCCCCATCTTACCACCGCTTGACCGCACACGGCCTCCTCCCCCATCTATACCACCCGCTGACCTCACACGGCCTCCTCCCCCATCTATACCACCGCTGACCGCACGGCCTCCTCCCCCATCTATACCACCCGCTGACCGCACACGGCCTCCTCCCCCATCTATACCACCCGCTGACCGCACGGCCTCCTTCTCACCCCATGCCTTGCACCCGGCCTGTATGCCACCCCCCGTGGCTGGAGGTTGTGTTCCTGCAGTAATTTAATTCCTCACACATCCGGCCAGCAGCCATGGCAATCTCCGTTTTTCCACAGGCAGCAGCGTTCCCTGTGGAGGCCGGGTACCAGGCCGGATCCTGAGCCTCATTAGAGGCCGGTAACGATGTCCCTGCTGACAGCCACTTATTATAACCTGTTATTACAGATGTCAGAAGCCGCCACCCGTCATACGTACAGGAACGGTGCCCGGGACCGCCAGTCTCCTGCAGACACTCCAGAAGGTGAATGGCGGCAGTGGAGGATCAGCGCAGGGCGTTTACAGTCCCCAATCAGTCTGGTGGCCGTGTCTCTGATCAGGGGATGTCTCGCGGACTGTAGTAGAAGCGCGGATGTCTCTCTGATCAGGGGATGTCTCACAGACTGTAGTAGAAGTGCGGATGTCTCTCTGATCAGGGGATGTCTCACAGACTGTAGTAGAAGCGCAGATGTGTCTCTGATCAGGGGATGTCTCACAGACTGTAGTAGAAGCGCGGATGTCTCTCTGATCAGGGGATGTCTCACAGACTGTAGTAGAAGCGCGGATGTCTCTCTGATCAGGGGATGTCTCACAGACTGTAGTAGAAGCACGGATGTCTCTCTGATCAGGGGATGTCTCACAGACTGTAGTAGAAGCACGGATGTCTCTCTGATCAGGGGATGTCTCACAGACTGTAGTAGAAGCGCGGATGTCTCTCTGATCAGGGGATGTCTACAGACTGTAGTAGAAGCACGGATGTCTCTCTGATCAGGGGATGTCTCACAGACTGTAGTAGAAGCGCGGATGTCTCTCTGATCAGGGGATGTCTCACAGACTGTAGTAGAGGCGCAGATGTGTCTCTGATCAGGGGATGTCTCAGACTGTAGTAGAAGCACGGATGTCTCTCTGATCAGGGATGTCTCAGACTGTAGTAGAAGGCGCGGATGTCTCTCTGATCAGGGGATGTCTCACAGACTGTAGTAGAAGCGCAGATGTGTCTCTGTTCAGGGGATGTCTCACAGACTGTAGTAGAAGCGCAGATGTGTCTCTGATCAGGGGATGTCTCACAGACTGTAGTAGAAGTGCGGATGTGTTCTGATCAGGGGATGTCTCACAGACTGTAGTAGAAGTGCGGATGTGTCTCTGATCAGGGGGATGTCTCACAGACTGTAGTAGAAGCGCGGATGTCTCGCAGACTGTAGTAGAAGCGCGGATGTCTCTCTGTTCAGGGGATGTCTCACAGACTGTAGTAGAAGCGCGGATGTCTCTCTGTTCAGGGGATGTCTCACAGACTGTAGTAGAAGCGCGGATGTGTCTCTGATCAGGGGATGTCTCACAGACTGTAGTAGAAGCACGGATGTCTCTCTGTTCAGGGGATTGTCTCACAGACTGTAGTAGAAGCACGGATGTCTCTCTGATCAGGGGATGTCTCAGACTGTAGTAGAAGCACGGATGTCTCTCTGATCAGGGGATGTCTCAGACTGTAGTAGAAGCGCGGATGTCTCTCTGATCAGGGGATGTCTCACAGACTGTAGTAGAAGCGCGGATGTGTCTCTGATCAGGGGATGTCTCGCAGACTGTAGTAGAAGCACGGATGTGTCTCTGATCAGGGGATGTCTCACAGACTGTAGTAGAAGCACGGATGTCTCTCTGTTCAGGGGATGTCTCACAGACTGTAGTAGAAGTGCGGATGTCTCTCTGTTCAGGGATGTCTCGCAGACTGTAGTAGAAGCGCGGATGTCTCTCTGATCAGGGGATGTCTCACAGACTGTAGTAGAAGCGCAGATGTCTCTCTGTTCAGGGGATGTCTCACAGACTGTAGTAGAAGCGCGGATGTCTCTCTGATCAGGGGATGTCTCACAGACTGTAGTAGAAGCGCGGATGTCTCTCTGTTCAGGGGATGTCTCACAGACTGTAGTAGAAGTGCGGATGTCTCTCTGATCAGGGGATGTCTCACAGACTGTAGTAGAAGTGCGGATGTCTCTCTGTTCAGGGGATGTCTCACAGACTGTAGTAGAAGCGCGGATGTCTCTCTGATCAGGGGATGTCTCACAGACTGTAGTAGAAGCGCAGATGTGTCTCTGATCAGGGGATGTCTCACAGACTGTAGTAGAAGCGCAGATGTGTCTCTGATCAGGGGAGGTCTCACAGACTAGTAGAAGTGCGGATGTCTCTCTGATCAGGGGATGTCTCACAGACTGTAGTAGAAGTGCGGATGTCTCTCTGTTCAGGGGATGTCTCACAGACTGTAGTAGAAGCGCGGATGTCTCTCTGATCAGGGGATGTCTCACAGACTGTAGTAGAAGCGCGGATGTCTCGCAGACTGTAGTAGAAGCGCGGATGTCTCTCTGTTCAGGGGATGTCTCACAGACTGTAGTAGAAGCGCGGATGTGTCTCTGATCAGGGGATGTCTCACAGACTGTAGTAGAGGCGCAGATGTGTCTCTGATCAGGGGATGTCTCAGACTGTAGTAGAAGTGCGGATGTCTCTCTGATCAGGGGATGTCTCACAGACTGTAGTAGAAGCGCGGATGTCTCTCTGATCAGGGGATGTCTCACAGACTGTAGTAGAAGCGCGGATGTCTCTCTGTTCAGGGGATGTCTCACAGACTGTAGTAGAAGTGCGGATGTCTCTCTGATCAGGGGATGTCTCACAGACTGTAGTAGAAGCGCGGATGTCTCTCTGATCAGGGGATGTCTCACAGACTGTAGTAGAAGCGCGGATGTCTCTCTGTTCAGGGGATGTCTCACAGACTTTAGAGGACTGCTCTGCATGTTATGTGGTTTCTGAGTGTCGCCCCCCGGTGGGGATAGGACCTCCGCCCACCTGGCACTCTTTCCACTGCACTGGCCCCCCGGGAGGACAGCAGCAGAGCTCCCCGGGGCCCAATCCAGGAGACGGCTGCGATGGAGGAGGTGCGAGAGGCGCTGATGCCTCTTCCGTCCTTCTCAGTGATGGATTCTCGCCTCAGATCCCTCTGGAGTAAGCATTACTCACGCCCAGCTCTGTCCTTACTAATAAAGCTTGGAAGAGACCAGCGTCCTGTCACACAGCGGGCGCTGCTCGTCTCCTCCAGAGGCTGCTGGGACAACACAATCCCCAAATACAAGAAAGTGACCTGAAAACCTCTCCTGGGCATCATCATCACCACCAGTAATGGCTGCTTGACCTTGCTGCCGCTGCTGAGCCTGTGTGTCAGTCTACACTGGGACTATCGCATTCTATTCATACATCTCACCAGGATGTGAAGGAACACAACAATATAAATGACATCTGTGGCTTATGAGGGCTGTGGAGGACCCCCGACCAGGAGGGATGGGCGTCATGGGGCACGTGGGATGTACGGATGATGAGGGTGGTACGTGTCCTAGGACACGTATGATGTACGGATGATGAGGGTGGTACATGTCCTAAGACACATACGATGTACGGATGATGAGGGTGGTACGTGTCCTAGGACGCGTATGATGTACGGATGATGAGGGTGGTACGTGTCCTAAGACACATACGATGTATGGATGATGAGGGTGGTAACATGTCCTAAGACACATACGATGTATGGATGATGAGGGTGGTACATGTCCTAGGACACATACGATGTATGGATGATGAGGGTGGTACATGTCCTAAGACACATACGATGTACGGATGATGAGGGTGGTACGTGTCCTAGGACGCGTATGATGTACGGATGATGAGGGTGGTACGTGTCCTAAGACACATACGATGTATGGATGATGAGGGTGGTACATGTCCTAGGACACATACGATGTATGGATGATGAGGGTGGTACATGTCCTAAGACACATACGATGTATGGATGATGAGGGTGGTACATGTCCTAGGACACATACGATGTATGGATGATGAGGGTGGTACATGTCCTAGGACACATACGATGTATGGATGATGAGGGTGGTACATGTCCTAAGACACATACGATGTATGGATGATGAGGGTGGTACAATGTCCTAGGAACACATACGATGTATGGAATGATGAGGGTGGTACGTGTCCCTAGGACAACGTATGATGTACGGATGATGAGGGTGGTACGTGTCCTAGGACACGTATGATGTACGGATGATGAGGGTGGTACATGTCCTAGGACACGTATGATGTACGGATGATGAGGGTGGTACGTGTCCTAGGAACGCGTATGATGTACGGATGATGAGGGTGGTACGTGTCCTAAGACACATACGATGTATGGATGATGAGGGTGGTACATGTCCTAGGACACATACGATGTATGGATGATGAGGGTGGTACGTGTCCTAGGACACGTATGATGTACGGATGATGAGGGTGGTACGTGTCCTAGGACACGTATGATGTACGGATGATGAGGGTGGTACGTGTCCTAGGACACGTATGATGTACGGATGATGAGGGTGGTACGTGTCCTAGGACACGTATGATGTACGGATGATGAGGGTGGTACGTGTCCTAGGACACGTATGATGTATGGATAACGAAGAGTCAATGGATCATCTCACCTGCTGCAAATTCTCTGACGTTTTCTGGTCTTTTTAATAAAACTTCAACTAGAAAAAAAAAAAAAAAAAAATGAAAGAAGAGAATTAGTAAAGGACACGCGCCACCTATGACCCGGGACGCGCGCCACCTATGACCCGGGAGGCAATATAACATTATAATTACCGGATGAATCCACAGAGCAGCAGCTTCACCTCCTGATGACTTCTCAGATATTCCTCATTACTGACCCGGGTCTGAATCTGGTTAAGAAGAAGGCGACATGTAAGAGGGGGCACTGCCCGGTGTACAGAGGACGTAGACCCAGGTGTAGAGGGGGCACTGCCCGGTGTATAGAGGACGTAGACCCAGGAGTAGGGGGGGCACTGCCCGGTGTACAGAGGACGTAGACCCAGGAGTACGGGGGGCACTGCCCGGTGTACAGAGGACGTAGACCCAGGAGTACGGGGGGCACTGCCCGGTGTACAGAGGACGTAGACGTAGACCCAGGAGTACGGGGGGCACTGCCCGGTGTACAGAGGACGTAGACCCAGGAGTACGGGGGGGCACTGCCCGGGTTGTACAGAGGACGTAGACCCAGGTGTAGGGGGGGCACTGCCCGGTGTACAGAGGACGTAGACCCAGGAGTACGGGGGGCACTGCCCGGTGTACAGAGGACGTACACCCAGGAGTACGGGGGGCACTGCCCGATGTACACAGGACGTACACCCCAGGAGTACGGGGGGCACTGCCCGATGTACAGAGGACGTACACCCAGGAGTTACGGGGGGCACTGCCCGATGTACAGAGGACGTACACCCAGGAGTACGGGGGGCACTGCCGATGTAACAGAGGACGTACACCCAGGAGTACGGGGGCACTGCCCGATGTACAGAGGACGTACACCAGGAGTACGGGGGGCACTGCCCGATGTACAGAGGACGTACACCCAGGAGTACGGGGGGCACTGCCCCGATGTACAGAGGACGTACACCCAGGAGTACGGGGGGCACTGCCCGATGTACAGAGGACGTACACCCAGGAGTACGGGGGGCACTGCCCGATGTACAGAGGACGGTACACCCAGGAGTACGGGGGGGGGCACTGCCCGATGTACAGAGGAGGTACACCCAGGAGTACGGGGGGGGGGGGCACTGCCCGCTGTTAGAGGAGGTACACCCAGAGTACGGGGGGGGGGGGGGGGGGGGGGGGGGGGGGGGCACTGCCGGTGTATAGAGGAGGTACACCCAGGAGTACGGGGGGGGCACTGCCCGGTGTATAGAGGACGTACACCCAGTAGTACGGGAGACACTGCCCGGTGTATAGAGGACGTACACCCAGTAGTACGGGAGACACTGCCCGGTGTATAGAGGACGTACACCCAGGAGTACCGCGGGGGGGGGCACTGCCCGGTGTACAGAGGACGTACACCCTGGAGTACCGCGGGGGGGGCACTGCCCGTGTACAGAGGACGTACACCCAGGAGTACAGGGGGGGGGGGGGCACTGCCCGGTGTATAGAGAGGTACACCCAGTAGTACGGAGGGGGGGCTACTGCACAGTGTATAGAGGAGGTACACCCAGGAGTACGGGGGAAGATGGGGCACTCCAGATGCATAGGGTCACACATTACCTTAATCTCCCGCATACGCCGCTCCTGCTCGCCGTTCAGGGCCCCGGGGTCGGCCTCCTCCGCCATGTCTCGCGCCCGCTGCTCAGTTTCTAGGTTCAGTTGTCAAGGAACTCATCGCTGAAACTGACTGAAATACAGTTCACGTGACCATCGAGAAGACACTCCCTCACAGTGTTCCCATAGAGACAGCTGTAGAGGCGAAAATTCCCGCGCAAAACTCGAGCGTTTCAGTGGAGACCACGAAGGAGTACAGTCACTGGTGAGGTTGTGAGGTGTGCGGGCGTCACCTAATGTTCTCATAGACGACTCCACAAAGTATACACTAAATGTAATGACCCCAATGTATATTATATACACCCCCATACATTATATGTATATTATATATACACCCCCATACAGTATATGTATATTATATATATACCTCCTCTGTACATTATATGTATACCGTACACCTCCAACTCTGTACATTATATGTATACCGTACACCTCCTCCTCTGTACATTATATGTATATACCGTACACCTCCTCTGTACATTATATGTATATACCATAACCTCCTCTGTACATTATATGTATATACTGTACACCTGCTCTGTACATTATATGTATATGCCATACACCTCCTCCTCTGTACATTATATGTATATACCGTACACCTCCTCTGTACATTATATGTATATACCGTACACCTCCTCTGTACATTATATGTATATACTGTACACCTCCTCTGTACATTATATGTATATACCGTACACCTCCTCTGTACATTATATGTATATACCGTAACCTCCTCTGTACATTATATGTATATACCGTACACCTCCTCTGTACATTATATGTATATACCGTACACCTCCTCTGTACATTATATGTATATACCGTACACCTCCTCTGTACATTATATGTATATACTGTACACCTCCTCTGTACATTATATGTATATACCGTAACCTCCTCTGTACATTATATGTATATACCGTACACCTCCTCTGTACATTATATGTATATACCGTACACATCCTCTTTAAATTATATGTATATACCGAATCCTCCTCTGTACATTATATGTATATACCGTACACCTCCTCCTCTGTACATTATATGTATATACCGTACACCACCTCCTCTGTACATTATATGTATATACCGTACACCGCCTCCTCTGTACATTATATGTATATACCGATATGTATATATTTATATAGCTGTGTGTAGATATGTATACAATTATATAGGTGTGTGCGTAGATATGTATATATTTATATAGGTGTGTATAAGTATATATTTATATAGGTGTATATATGTATACATTTATATAGGCATATGTAGACATGTATATATTTATATAGGTGTATGTAGATATGTATATATTTATATAGGTGTATGTAGATATATATATATTTATATAGGTGTATGTAGATATTTATATATTTATATAGGGGTGTGTAGATATGTAGTTATATAGGTGAGTAGATATGTATATATGTATATGGGTGTGTAGATATGTATACAATTATATAGGTGTTTGTAGATATGTATATATTTATATAGGTGTGTGTAGATATGTATTTATAAAGGTGTGTGTAGATATGTATACAATTATATAGGTGTAAGGGTAGATATGTATATATTTATATAGGTGTGTGTAGATATGTATACAATTATATAGGCATGTGTAGATATGTATATATTTATATAGGCGTATGTGGCTATGTATATATTTATATAGTTGTGTGCAGATATGTATTTATACAGGTGTGTAGATATGTATACATTTATATAGGCGTATATAGATATATATATATTTAGATAGGTGTATGTAGATATGTATATATTTATATAGGCGTGTGTAGATATGTATACATTTATATAGGCATGTATATATTTATATAGGTGTATGTAGATATGTATATATTTATATAGGCAAATGTAGATAAGTATATTTTTATATAGGTGTGTGTAGATGTGTATTTATATAGGTGTGTGTAGATATGTATAGATTTATATAGGTGTGTATAGATATGTGTATATTTATATAGGTGTGTGTAGATATGTGTATATTTATATAGGTGTGTATAGATATGTGTATATTTATATAGGTGTGTATAGATATGTGTATATTTATATAGGTGTGTATAGATATGTGTATATTTATATAGTTGTGTGTAGATATGTATTTATATACGTGTGTGTAGATATGTGTATATTTATATACGTGTGTGTAGATATGTGTATATTTATATAGGTGTGTGTAGATATGTGTATATTTATATAGGTGTGTGTAGATATGTGTATATTTATATAGGTGTGTATAGATATGTGTATATTTATATAGTTGTGTGTAGATATGTGTATATTTATATAGGTGTGTATAGATATGTGTATATTTATATAGTTGTGTGTAGATATGTGTATATTTATATAGGTGTATAGATATGTGTATATTTATATAGTTGTGTGTAGATATGTATTTATATACGTGTGTGTAGATATGTGTATATTTATATACGTGTGTGTAGATATGTGTATATTTATATAGGTGTGTATAGATATGTGTATATTTATATAGGCGTGTGTAGATATGTGTATATTTATATAGGCGTGTGTAGATATGTGTATATTTATATAGGTGTGTATAGATATGTGTATATTTATATAGTTGTGTGTAGATATGTGTATATTTATATAGGTGTGTATAGATATGTGTATATTTATATAGGTGTGTGTAGATATGTGTATATTTATATAGGTGTGTATAGATATGTGTATATTTATATAGTTGTGTGTAGATATGTGTATATTTATATAGGTGTGTATAGATATGTGTATATTTATATAGTTGTGTATAGATATGTGTATATTTATATAGGTGTGTATAGATATGTGTATATTTATATAGGTGTGTGTAGATATGTGTATATTTATATAGGTCTGTGTAGATATGTGTATATTTATATAGGCGTGTGTAGATATGTGTATATTTATATAGGCGTGTGTAGATATGTGTATATTTATATAGGCGTGTGTAGATATGTGTATATTTATATAGGCGTGTATAGATTATAGATATGTGTATATTTATATAGGCGTGTGTAGATATGTGTATATTTATATAGGTGTGTATAGATATGTGTATATTTATATAGTTGTGTGTAGATATGTGTATATTTATATAGGTGTGTATAGATATGTGTATATTTATATAGTTGTGTATAGATATGTGTATATTTATATAGTTGTGTGTAGATATGTGTATATTTATATAGTTGTGTATAGATATGTGTATATTTATATAGTTGTGTGTAGATATGTATTTATATAGGTGTGTGTAGATATGTGTATATTTATATAGTTGTGTATAGATATGTGTATATTTATATAGTTGTGTGTAGATATGTATTTATATAGGTGTGTGTAGATATGTGTATATTTATATAGTTGTGTATAGATATGTGTATATTTATATAGTTGTGTGTAGATATGTATTTATATAGGTGTGTGTAGATATGTGTATATTTATATAGGTGTCTGTAGATATGTGTATATTTATATAGGTGTGTGTAGTTATGTATATATTTATATAGGCGTGTGTAGATATGTGTATATTTATATAGGCGTGTGTAGATATGTGTATATTTATATAGGCGTGTGTAGATATGTGTATATTTATATAGGCGTGTATAGATATGTGTATATTTATATAGGTGTGTGTAGATATGTGTATATTTATATAGCCGTGTGTAGATATGTATATATATAGGCGTGTATAGATTATAGATATGTGTATATTTATATAGGTGTGTATATATGAGTATATTTATATAGGCGTGTGTAGATATGTGTATATTTATATAGGCGTGTGTAGATATGTGTATATTTATATAGGTGTGTATATATGAGTATATTTATATAGGCGTGTGTAGATATGTGTATATTTATATAGGCGTGTGTAGATATGTGTATATTTATATAGGTGTATAGATATGTGTATATTTATATAGGTGTGTATAGATATGTGTATATTTATATAGGCGTGTGTAGATATGTGTATATTTATATAGGCGTGTGTAGATATGTGTATATTTATATAGGCGTGTGTAGATATGTGTATATTTATATAGGCGTGTGTAGATATGTATATATTTATATAGGTGTGTGTAGATATGTATATATTTATATAGGCGTGTATAGATATGTGTATATTTATATAGGCGTGTGTAGATATGTGTATATTTATATAGGCGTGTGTAGATATGTATATATTTATATAGGTGTGTGTAGATATGTATATATTTATATAGGCGTGTATAGATATGTGTATATTTATATAGGTGTGTATAGATATGTGTATATTTATATAGGCGTGTGTAGATATGTATATATTTATATAGGCGTGTATAGATTATAGATATGTGTATATTTATATAGGCGTGTGTAGATATGTGTATATTTATATAGGCGTGTGTAGATATGTATATATTTATATAGGCGTGTGTAGATATGTATATATTTATATAGGTGTGTGGTAGATATGTATATATTTATATAGGCGTGTATAGATATGTGTATATTTATATAGGCGTGTGTAGATATGTATATATTTATATAGGCGTGTATAGATTATAGATATGTGTATATTTATATAGGCGTGTGTAGATATGTGTATATTTATATAGGCGTGTGTAGATATGTATATATTTATATAGGTGTGTAGATATGTATATATTTATATAGGTGTGTAGATATGTATATATTTATATAGGCGTGTGTAGATATGTATATATTTATATAGGTGTGTAGATATGTATATATTTATATAGGTGTGTGTAGATATGTATATATTTATATAGGCGTGTGTATATATATGTGTGTATTTATATAGGCGTGTATAGATATGTGTATATTTATATAGGCGTGTATAGATATGTGTATATTTATATAGGCGTGTGTAGATATGTGTATATTTATATAGGCGTGTGTAGATATGTATATATTTATATAGGTGTGTAGATATGTGTATATTTATATAGGCGTGTAGATATGTGTATATTTATATAGGCGTGTGTAGATATGTGTATATTTATATAGGCGTGTGTAGTTATGTGTATATTTATATAGGTGTGTGTAGATATGTGTATTTATATAGGTGTGTGTATATATATGTGTGTATTTATATAGGCGTGTATAGATATGTATATATTTATATAGGCGTGTGTAGATATGTGTATATTTATATAGGTGTGTGTAGATATGTGTATATTTATATAGGTGTGTGTAGATATGTGTATATTTATATAGGTGTGTGTAGATATGTGTATATTTATATAGGTGTGTGTAGATATGTGTATATTTATATAGTTGTGTATAGATATGTGTATATTTATATAGGCGTTTGTAGATATGTGTATATTTATATAGGTGTGTGTAGATATGTGTATATTTATATAGGTGTGTGTAGATATGTGTATATTTATATAGTTGTGTATAGATATGTGTATATTTATATAGGCGTGTATAGATATGTGTATATTTATATAGGTGTGTGTAGATATGTGTATATTTATATAGGTGTGTGTAGATATGTGTATATTTATATAGTTGTGTATAGATATGTGTATATTTATATAGGTGTGTATAGATATGTGTATATTTATATAGGCGTTTGTAGATATGTGTATATTTATATAGGTGTGTGTAGATATGTGTATATTTATATAGGCGTGTGTAGATGTGTATATTTATATAGGTGTGTATAGATATGTGTATATTTATATAGGCGTGTGTAGATATGTGTATATTTATATAGGTGTGTATAGATATGTGTATATTTATATAGGCGTTTGTAGATATGTGTATATTTATATAGGTGTGTGTAGATATGTGTAATATTTATATAGGCGTGTGTAGATGTGTATATTTATATAGGTGTGTATAGATATGTGTATATTTATATAGGCGTGTGTAGATATGTGTATATTTATATAGGTGTGTGTAGATATGTGTATATTTATATAGGTGTGTATAGATATGTGTATATTTATATAGGCGTGTGTAGATATGTGTATATTTATTTAGGTGTGTATAGATATGTATATATTTATAATAGGTGTGTGTAGATATGTGTATATTTATATAGGCGTGTGGTAGATATGTATTTATATAGGTGTGTGTAGATATGTGTATATTTATATAGGTGTCTGTAGATATGTGTATATTTATATAGGTGTGTGTAGTTATGTATATATTTATATAGGCGTGTGTAGATATGTGTATATTTATATAGGCGTGTGTAGATATGTGTATATTTATATAGGCGTGTGTAGATGTGTATATTTATATAGGTGTGTATAGATATGTGTATATTTATATAGGCGTGTGTAGATATGTGTATATTTATATAGGCGTGTATAGATATGTGTATATTTATATAGGCGTGTATAGATATGTGTATATTTATATAGGTGTGTGTAGATATGTGTATATTTATATAGGTGTGTGTAGATATGTGTATATTTATATAGGTGTGTATAGATATGTGTATATTTATATATTTGTGTATGTAGATATGTATTTATATATGTGTTTTGGTTTGTAGTTCCCCCCCCACTTTCTATATGTACATGTCTGTGTGCAGCTTCGCTCTCTTATCAGCGTGTGACTGTGTGCATGCTCCTCATCGGGCGGCGGGGGATGGGTGTGGGCAGGTGTATGGGGCTCTGCTCGGTAAATACTGGGGGATGGAGCTCAGCAGATGGCCTGTAATCTCTCATCACATAGCAACCGGCAGCCAGCATCCCAGTACACAGACAGGCGTCCTATTATCCCAGGTCACTGCCCTCGAACCTGACCAGTAACTGGGAGCTAGTGATCAGAAGTACACACCGGATCACCAGGGGCTAGTGATCTATAGTGATCAGAGGTACACACCGGATCACCAGGGGCTAGTGATCTATAGTGATCAGAGGTACACACCGGATCACCAGGGACTAGTGATCAGAGGTACACACCGGATCACCAGGGGTTAGTGATCTATAGTGATCAGTGGTACACACCGGATCACCAGGGGTTAGTGATCTATAGTGATCAGAGGTAGACACCGGATCACCAGGGGCTAGTGATTTATAGTGATCAGAGGTACACACCGGCTCACCAGGGGCTAGTGATCTATAGTGATCAGAGGTACACACCGGATCACCAGGGGCTAGTGATCTATAGTGATCAGAGTACACACCGGATCACCAGGGACTAGTGATCAGAGGTACACACCGGATCACCAGGGTCTAGTGATCTATTGTGATCAGATGTACAGACCGGATCACCAGGGTCTAGTGATCTATAGTGATCAGATGTACACACAAGATCACCAAGGGCTAGTGATCTATGGTGATCAGAAATACACACCAGATCTCCAGGGGCTAGTGATCTATAGTGATCAGAGGTACACCTCTGATCACCAGGGACTAGTGATCTATAGTGATCAGACGTACACACTTTACCAGGGGCTAGTGATCTATAGTGATCAGAGATACACACCGGATCATCAAGGGCTATTGATCTATAGTGATCAGATGTACACACCGGATCATCAGGGGCTATTGAACTATAGTGATCAGATGTACACACCCGGATCATCAGGGGCTAGTGATCTATAGTGATCAGAGGTACACACCGGATCACCAGGGGCTAGTGATCTGTAGTAATCAGATGTACACACCGGATCATCAGGGGCTAGTGATCTATAGTGATCAGATGTACACACCGGATCATCAGGGGCTATTGATCTATAGTGATCAGATGTACACACCGGATCATCAGGGGCTATTGAACTATAGTGATCAGATGTACACACTGGATCACCAGGGCTAGTGATCTATAGTGATCAGATGTACACACCAGATCTCCAGGGGCTAGTGATCTATAGTGATCAGAGGTAACACACCGGAATCACCAGGGACTAGTGATCTATAGTGATCAGAGGTACACACCGGATCATCAGGGGCTATTGATCTATAGTGATCAGATGTACACACCGGATCATCAGGGGCTATTGAACTATAGTGATCAGATGTACACACTGGATCACCAGGGCTAGTGATCTATAGTGATCAGATGTACACACCAGATCTCCAGGGGCCTAGTGATCTGTAGTAATCAGATGTCCACACCGGGATCATCAGGGGCTAGTGATCTATAGTGATCAGAGGTACACACCGGATCATCAGGGGCTAGTGATCTATAGTGATCAGATGTACACACCGGATCATCAGGGGCTAGTGATCTATAGTGATCAGAGGTACACACCGGATCACCAGGGGCTAGTGATCTGTAGTAATCAGATGTACACACCGGATCATCAGGGGCTAGTGATCTATAGTGATCAGATGTACACACCGGATCATCAGGGGCTATTGATCTATAGTGATCAGATGTACACACCGGATCATCAGGGGCTATTGAACTATAGTGATCAGATGTACACACTGGATCACCAGGGCTAGTGATCTATAGTGATCAGATGTACACACCAGATCTCCAGGGGCTAGTGATCTGTAGTAATCAGATGTACACACCGGATCATCAGGGGCTAGTGATCTATAGTGATCAGAGGTACACACCGGATCATCAGGGGCTAGTGATCTATAGTGATCAGATGTACACACCGGATCACCAGCACATAGTGCTGAGATTTTTGTTAGTCTTTTTATAGCGATGTAGCTGAGCTGACTTGGTTAGATGCAGCAGGGTTTTGCCCGCCGGTAACCTCGAGCCTGTTTTTTTTTAGGAATCCAATTGATTAGCTGGTACGAAGCATGACATAGCAGAGCTGACGTGTCCTCCTGGTGTCACACTGACCAGTCCTAGTGGTCAGACGTTTCAGCTCTGCTACATCACTCATGTGTGGAGTGATAATTATTTCTGGGGGTCTGGCTGCCCGTCCCCTCGGTGTGCCCGCTGCTGGGCAGAAGCCTCTGTAATTAATACTAAATTAATTAATGTGGGAGACACAGACCCCTCTCATCTGTCCCCAGCGCGGGGGGAGGGGCGCAGCCCTGGATGGGGAAATTTAATTATAGATTAGACGGAGGGAGCGCCGAGCGTTAACCCTCTGTATGCCAGCTCCTCTTCCTGCACTCTGTGCCGCCTCTTACACATTCTTATTGTTATATATCTTTACGATGGGCCCAGACATGGGAAGGCGGGCGGATGGCATCGTGCCAGCGGCGTGACACTCAGCATCACTGATGGTATACGTGCCACGGCCCCTGGATATAATCTCTGCACCCCTCCGTCAGGTCGGTGGGCGCCCCAGTCACGGATTTCATGGAGGTCTTTGGCGAAATCTGTCAGATTTACACACAGGTCGATGGGTCCAGTCAATTATCTGCCGCGACACAATATAAATGTCTGAAGACGGGGCTCAGGAATGAAGGGGTTAAGAGCGGGGTTGTGGTGAAGCCCCCCCCCTCACAACCTGGTGCTTCATTCAGAGATTAAAGCAGCGGATGAATGAAGCCCCCTCGTACCGTACCCAGCAGATGGTGACCCCCAGGGACCCTCGGACCCTCGCCATGTGCAGAATTAATGTCAGACCCTTTCCTTTCTGAAGTGGTCTCCGAATGCAAATGTCCTCCAATTAGTGGGGCGGGGGAGGGGGGTTTGATGGGAGCTGTCAGCAGCCGCCGCTCCCGGGAGATGCTTATTTAGAGAGTGAAATTATTTGCAATGAGCAGGAATGGTATTTATCAGCGTATAAATTACCGGATAATGTCCTGCGGGGGAGGGGCCGCCGCTCCTCACATCACATGGCCTTCATCAGGAGTGTACAAGCTGCTCAATGCACCTGGGGACCTTCCCTTGTTATGGGCCCCATAGCCTGTGTAGCACCACAGCATGATGGGGCCCCAGCTCCGGTCTGCAGGGGCCCCAAGGACTCCTGACTATTGCATCTTCCATACATCGGCCTTTCTAGGGACCATGACATAAGCGGGAATGAAGATTTATCGCTCAGGGGGCACATACTTCTCACCTAACCCGATAGGTTACACAGTAGACGGCGGACCACCGCATCCCATAGTCTCCCCCCCCCCTGCTGTGACCCCTGACCTCTACCTGTGAGGAGGGATGTAATGTATGGGGGGGGGACGTCCTGTAGCAGCGCTGGTCTCAGATACCGATAGTGTAGGAACCCTGAAATCTAGTGATCTCCATACATCACCTGTTCTGTACGGTATTATATAATGTGTGTGACTTATGTCATACATAGGGTGAAGAATGTGCATGGAGTATAGGTGTCTGTATGCATAGGTGGTGGTGTATAATGTATATATATAATGTACACTTTGTATAGGTGTCTGTATATATAGATGGTGGTGTATAATGTATATATATAATGTACACTGTGTATAGGTGTCTGTATACATAGATGGTGGTTAGTATAATGTAACCCTAAAGGGGGTAATTATAATGTACACTGTATACGGTGTCTGTATACATAGGTGGCGGTGGTAATGTGTATATATATAATGTACTGTGTATAGGTGTCTGTATACATAGGTGGCGGTGTATAATGTATATATATAATGTACACTTTGTATAGGTGTCTGTATACATAGGTGGTGGTGTATAATGTATATATATAATGTACACTGTGTATAGGTGTCTGTATACATAGGTGGCGGTGTATAATGTGTATATATATAATGTACACTGTGTATAGGTGTCTGTATACATAGGTGGTGGTGTATGATGTATATATATATTATGTACACTGTGTATAGGTGTCTGTATACATAGGTGGTGGTGTATAATGTATATATATAATGTACACTTTGTATAGGTGTCTGTATACATAGGTGATATTATAATGTACACTATATGCTGGTGTGTATAATGTATATATATAATGTACACTGTATAGGTGTCTGTATACATAGGTGGTACACGTGTGTATAATGTATATATATAATGTACACTGTATAGGTGTCTGTATACATAGGTGGCTGGTGTATAATGTATATATATAATGTACACTGTCTATAGGTGTCTGTATACATAGGTGGCGGTGTATAATGTATATATATAATGTACACTGTCTGTATAGGTGTCTGTATACTGTATACATAGGTGGCGGTGTATAATGTGTATATATAATGTACACTGTATAGGTGTCTGTATACATAGGTGGCGGTGTATAATGTGTATATATATAATGTACACTGTATAGGTGTCTGTATACATAGGTGGGTGGTGTGTATAATGTATATATAATGTACACTGTATAGGTGTCTGTATACATAGGTGGCGGTGTATAATGTATATATAATGTACACTGTATAGGTGTCTGTATACATAGGTGGCGGTGTATAATGTATATATATAATGTACACTGTATAGGTGTCTGTATACATAGGTGGCGGTGTATAATGTATATATATATATGTACACTTTGTATAGGTGTCTGTATACATAGGTGGTGGTGTATAATGTATATATATATAATGTTGTACACTGTATAGGTGTCTGTATACATAGGTGGCGGTGTATAATGTATATATAATGTACACTGTATAGGTGTCTGTATACATAGGTGGCGGTGTATAATGTATATATAATGTACACTGTGTATAATGTCTGTATACATAGGTGGTGTGTATAATGTATATTATAATAATGTATATAGGTGCTGTATAGGTGTCTGTATATGTACACATAGGTGGCATAGTGTATAATGTATATATAATGTACACTGTATAGGTGTCTGTATACATAGGTGGTGGTGTATAATGTTATATATATATAATGTATACACTGTATATAGGTGTCTGTATACATAGGTGGCGGTGTATAATGTATATATAATGTACACTGTATAGGTGTCTGTATACATAGGTGGCGGTGTATAATGTATATATAATGTACACTGTATATAGGTGTCTGTATACATAGGTGGCGGTGTATAATGTATATATATATAATGTACACTGTATAGGTGTCTG
Organism: Rhinella marina; assembly: GCA_900303285.1. Taxonomy (NCBI): domain Eukaryota; kingdom Metazoa; phylum Chordata; class Amphibia; order Anura; family Bufonidae; genus Rhinella; species Rhinella marina. Next base: position 1,505 of record ONZH01024795.1, on the reverse strand, counting down.
TATACATAGGTGGCGTGTATAATGTATGTATATATGTATAATGTACACTGTGTATAGGTGTCTGTATACATAGTGGTGGTGTATAATGTATTATATATAATGTACACTGTGTATAGGTGTCTGTATACATAGGTGGCGGTGTATAATGTATATATATAATGTACACTGTGTATAGGTGTCTGTATACATAGGTGGCGGTGTATAATGTATATATAATGTACACTGTATAGGTGTCTGTATACATAGGTGGCGGTGTATAATGTATATATATAATGTACACTGTATAGGTGTCTGTATACATAGGTGGTGGTGTATAATGTAGGTATATAATGTATATACAATGTACACTGTGTATAGGTGTCTGTATACATAGGTGGTGGTGTATAATGTATATATATAATGTACACTGTATAGGTGTCTGTATACATAGGTGGTGGTGTATAATGTATATATATAATGTACACTGTGTATAGAGTGTCTGTATACATAGGTGGCGGTGTATAATGTATATATATATGTAATGTAATACACGGTGGTATAATGTATATATAATGTACACTGTATAGGTGTCTGTATACATATGGTGGTGGCGGTGTATAATGTATATATATAATGTACACTGTGTATAGGTGTCTGTATACATAGGTGGCGGTGTATAATGTATATATATAATGTACACTGTATAGGTGTCTGTATACATAGGTGGCAGTGTATAATGTATATATATAATGTACACTGTGTACATAGGTGTCTGTATACACATAGGTGGCGGTGTATGATGATATATATAATGTATACTGTACTGTATGTCTGTACATAGGTGGCGGTGTATAATGTATATATATATAATGTACACTGTATAGGTGTCTGTATACATAGGTGGCGGTGTATAATGTATATATATAATGTACACTGTATAGGTGTCTGTATACATAGGTGGCGGTGTATATATTATATATATGTATATATATATATATATATATATATATAATGATATACACTGTACATGTATAGGTGTCTGTATACATAGGTGGCGTGTGTATAAATGTATATATATATATAATGTACACTGTATAGGTGTCTGTATACATAGGTGGTGGTGTATAATGTATATATATAATGTACACTGTATATAGGTGTCTGTATACATAGGTGGTAGTCTGTATAATGTATATATATAATGTACACTGTATAGGTGTCTGTATACATAGGTGTACACTGTATGGTCTGTATAATGTATATATATAATGTACACTGTATAGGTGTCTGTATACATAGGTGGCGGTGTATAATGTATATACATATATGTAACACTGTATAGGTGTCTGTATACATAGGTGTCTGTGGTGGTCTGTATAATGTGTATATATATAATGTACACTGTATATAGGTGTCTGTATACATAGGGGCGGTGTATATGATGTTATATATAATGTACACTGTATAGGTGTCTGTATACATAGGTGGGCGGTGTATAATGTATATATATAAATGTACACTGTGTA